>CM036766.1:15771596-16251596 GCA_020796225.1 Arion vulgaris
TTTTTTGGTTTTCGACGGTAAAATAGACCTCACGTTCATATCAATGACAAACTGCTAAACTTATTATAAGTGGTAACTAGAAAATCAACGATTTGTTTACTGTGGTTAATGATGGTTACGTCCTGTAAAAAAAAATGCCATGATTTCCATTCATTAGCAAAAGTAACATGAGGCTTCTCACAAGAATCCCTAACAGCAGCCATATGGGCCCCCAACAGCAGTCGTGTGAGCACTCAACAGCAGTAATGTGAGACTAACAGCAGTAATGTGAGCACCCAACAGCAGTAATGTGAGCACCCAACAGCAGTTAAGTGAGCACCCAACAGCAGTTAAGTGAGTACCCAACAGCAGTCAAATAGGCCCCAACAGCAGTCCTGTGAGCACCCAAGTCATGTGAGCCTCCAACAGCAGTCATGTGAGCCTCCAACAGCAGTCAAATGAACCCCCAACAGCAGTCATGTGAGCTCCCAACAGCAGTGAAGTAGCCCCTAACAGCAGTCATGTAAGCCCCCAACAGTAGTAAAGTAAGAGTCAACAGCAGTATCAATTATATCATACAAAATTCCTTCAGCAGTGTGCTTGTAAACAAATATGAACATATGAAGACAAACAATATGATAATGCCAACTCTAATAAATATAAAGAAATAAAATAAATGACAACAGCTCAAAATAAGAACACATTCTTAAGTAAATTGTTACTGCATATTGAGAACTAGATACAATATGTTGCATAAAATGTCAACAAACAAAGATTTCTTTTGAATGAACATAAATATTATCAACATTACCTTAAAATCACTCAAGACCTAACACATCCACAATTACACAATGAACTAGACAATTGCAAAGGTAATAGACTAAATTGTGGCCAGTCATGGCTGGACCAAGCAGAGGGAGGTCATACAATGTATGTGCCATTCAGGACATCGACATGGAGAAGATGGGATGCCAATACCCACTGAACACAGATAATCCTTTGTAGTAGTCACCACAATAAACAAACACGTAGAGATTCGCTGCCCACATTAGTCACGAAGTAAGCAGTAATAAATTACACATCGGAGGAACTGTTGTCTTCACTGATGGTTCTGTTATTCTGTACAGTTTGAGTGCATGGGCCTTTGTCGCTAGAGTTAAAGGAAAAGTATCAAAGAGGCAAGTAGCGCTTATCGGCAACTACCAGCAGCATGACTATGGAGGTCATGGCTGTGACAAAATCCCTGGAGTGGCTACAGATGCATACATTCACTCACGCTTGCATGCTCAGCAACTCTATGAGAATGATACAGAAGATCAAGGCCGGTTATGTACGAAGGCAGTGGATGGAATTAATACAAAACTCGACAATCAGATCTTACCTTCATCTTTGTCCCGGGTCACGCTGAGGTGAAGGGCAATGACAGAACAGATGCACTGGCAGGCAATGCTAAGATTGAATATGGGTCTTCTATGGACAGAAGTGACATCATCAACGCTCTCAGAGAAAACATACGATCTGAAAATTTCAACGATGAAGATAAAGGGTATTCTCTATTACGGTTGCACATACCGATAGGTGCTGCAAGATGGGAAACCACGAGAGAAACCCAGTAGATAGTTCATAGTTCATAAACCCAGTAGATACATCAATCAACACAGAATGGGAGTTGTTAGCCTAAACACACTGAGATACATGCTTGGGAGTAAGCAATTATGGACATGTCTGATGTGCGATGAAGATGATCTTCAAATGAACAAAGAAATATTAACAAACTAGATGAGACTGCAGTAAAAAGCAATGAAATATTATCAAAACTTTATCATCATATGGTTGTTCTTCTTTTGTCCTTCTGCTTTTTTGCCATTTGTGCTAGCAGGTTTAACTGATGATCAGTTTCAAGATAGTACTCGCTAGTCGTTTGATATGCTGTAGTATTGTGGTATCATAAGGTTAGATAGTCCAAAACTTGTTAATAAAGTTCTCTGATCATGTTTTCCAACTGTAGCCTGTCATAAGACTGTCCACGCAAAAGGTGGACTTCAGAGATAAGAGATGGCGAAAAACACTGTTTACAAAGCACATACAACAGACCGTTCTAGAAATCTCTTCTTATCCTGACGCTGTAAAACAAAACAGGATTAGAGACAAGAAGATCATGTCATAATAATCAGATATGAAAGTCCAGACAGAAAAAAATTTCTTGGCCTTATCGGGATTGAACCCGGTCTCCGATGGAAGATCTATTTGTTTTCTTCTCTGTCCATGTTATACAGAGGACTCTTCTGTAACACATATATTCAAAGCACATAAGTTTTTTAATTTCCTTATTAAACCTGGCTCTGGTTATAATTTGTAAACAATCTTGTATAATGAAAATATAAATACATTTTATAATTGCTTTACAGAAAGAAACAAGTTTTAAAAAAGTTACAAACATAGATGTTTTACTTTGAAATGGTTTAAATGTAATCACAATATTCATTCAAATGATATTATCACAGGATAACAAGTTGATAACAAAGACTACAGGTATGTTTCAAGCAGGCAGAAGTTGATATCACAATTTTCATTCAAGGGAATATAGTTGCGTTATGTTTGTCTATGTGTGCATAGATGACTAGTGAGCCCAATGTAGGCTTGAAATGTTCTTGTACAGTGTGGGCAAGGGACTTGCACTTGTGGGGAGTTTACTGCCTTTCTAGGATGTTTGTTCCATCTGTGCTGTTCTACCTGCCCTCGAGCCGCAGAACCGTGTCGAAGAAGAAGACTAACCAGTCATAAGATGATACGCCAGGCTGATCTGTCTTGAGCAACATTCTCTCAGTTGTCAACATCTATGCCAAAGGATTTCATCTACGGCAGAAGTATGAACAGAGACGATGTCATAAAAGTGGTACGCACTCATTTATATGATATGGGAGAGTCTCAGACACTGGAACGAATCCGACAATTAGGAGCTAAGTTTAGACATGCAGACAGTGTTGTCTTGCTGTAGAGAGAGAAGGTATACTAATCAATTTCTCATGGGTATGGTGAGCAAATGGACTTTAGGATGGCTGCTGGACAGCTGCAGCTGAGGACAGAGCATGTATGGAAATGTCCAATGTGTCAGGACATCGATCACATAACATAACAGGCGAGTGAGGTGTTCTTAGAAAACATTCTAATTTGCATTTACCTGTTAGACTGTTCTATCTTTAAACTCTTCAATCTATATTACTAGCCGGTCTTTGCCTGTGTATTGCTGGGGCCCATGGGGGAGCAAAGAATAGTGACACTGCAACCTACAAGGCGTAAGAGACAACTGAGGTAGGAGCCTAGGGAAGCTACACTAGTATATAAAAAGCGTCACAAAAATTGGATGTGCTGGCCTACTTGTAGGCGCATAACTGACACAATGTACAATCGCTCTTAGGTTCAGATCACACACAAATCACAAAAATATGGTTTAACAAATGGTCAATTGGAGCGTTCGAAGAAGAAAAAGCCTGTCATTCTGAAGGTTGTGGGTTTGAATCCGGTCTGAGTCACATGCAATTTTCCATGAGATCCCTAGGATTGTTGCTGGAGCTACAGAGTTAATGCTTTGTGCAACACTCTCGGTGTATGGCATGCTATTTCTTCTGACAAGGACAGGATCATATGGGGAAACCCAGTGCAATGAAGTCAATACTTCGCTTTTTGTCATTTTTTTTTAAGATATTCATATTTTAAAAGTTGACTGAATGCCAAAAAAATACGGAAAATAAACATATTTTCAAAATATAATAAGGTTATGGAAAAGTTGGAAAATTCTTTTAAAAACAAGAACAATTTTAGTTTTAGCTTTAGTTTAGTCATCAGATCATCATCACTGCACATTGAACCAATTAGTCCTTAAGTGCTCCGATCTCCTCCTCAGTATGTCTCTCAGTTTAGTTTAGTCATCAGATCATCATCACTGCACATTGAACCAATTAGTCCTTAAGTGCTCCGATCTCCTCCTCAGTATGTCTCTCAGTTTAGTTTAGTCGTCAGATCATCATCACTGCACATCAAACCAATTAGTCCTAAGTGCTCGATCTCCTCCTCAGTATGTCTCTCAGTTTAGTTTTGTCGTCAGATCATCATCACTGCACATCAAACCAATTAGTCCTTAAGTGCTCGATCTCCTCAGTATGTCTCTCAGTTTAGTTTAGTCGTCAGATCATCATCACTGCACATCAAACCAATTAGTCCTTAAGTGCTCCTAGTATGTCTCTCAGTGTGTGGCGATTAACGGCACAGGTTCTTTGTTGATTTACTATATTTCTGTGACTACCAGTGTAGTGTTCTTCTACACCACATTTGACTTGGAATTTTTGCAGTCTGTTTAGTGTTGTAGATTCACTACTATTACTTGAAACATGTCCTCTCTGCCTTAGGAAATTTATAATATCAGCCTTGTCCATTGCTCGCCTCTTTTACAGCAGCCATACCTGCAAGCCTATCGACACGTTAATTTCCCTTTACACCTGCATGCTCTGGCACAAAAATAAAATTGATTTTTGTCAGCCTAGACATCCTCAGCGACTCCATCCATTGTCTCCGAGCCCAGTCTGTTTCAATCTTCCTGAGCATACTCATTGAGTAAGCAAGAACAATAAAATCTACCAATACAAAAGATTCAAAATTTCAATATTAGCTAAAGACACTGTGGACTTAACTGATTGTGTATGAGCCGTCATTTTAAAGATACACCCGGCTTATCGCAGAGACGTATCGTCGTTTGAAAGAATATAAATATTTTGTTGCCTTTCAATTACTTTCCGTTCCTATTAGCTTTTATATTAACTGAAAACTACTTAATAGTGAAGTGTAAATGATAACGAATACATATAATCATGGTTTATGCTAGCAATAGAAGTGAAACGGAGTTTACCATTTATCTAGGATACCTTTGACTAAAAAAAAATAGAGATTTTTCGTGATGGTCATGATGCTACTTTGTAAACAGTTAATAAATAATGCATCCATTCACAATTTTCTTAATATTAATGTACTCATAAATAGATTACTAATATAAAGAGAGCAGTTATACTTGTTTATTTAACCTATTGTTCATCAAGACTCTTGGTAAGTTGGATTTTTGTTTCTCCCAATTTTAGGTATTATTGCATGCCAATGTGTTTCCTGTATAGTTAACACTGAGGAGATCTTGTCGGAGACAGATTCATATCGAAATCTAATCAACCGAATAAGAAGCAGACAACCACTGTTTTTCTGACATATAATTAGAAAGGGCAATTTAGAACATTTGGTTACAACTGGTAAAATACAGGGGACGAGAGATAGACAAAGGGACAAAATTTTGGACGGATTGAAATCATGATTCTGCGATGGTTAGGTGACAGAGTTGATGGATTATACTAGGGACAGACAGATGTGGAGTGGAGAGTCATGATCGCCTAGGCCAACAAGCACAGCACTTGATTGATAGTTAACACTGCATTATATTTGCTAATACAGTAAGCATTTTATGAAACTACATCTATTTATCTTCAATTTGATATATAATAAGCCATATTGCAAATCACATTTAGAAACAATATTATAGTTTTGCAAAACAACTGATGCAATTTTATTGGATCTAAAAAAAAATATAATTCCGTCCAGATGCAAAAAAAACTCTGTATCGAATAAATTAGACTGGCAGATCTTGGTTATTGGTTTCTAAACTGACATCATTGAACTAAAAGGCAGACCAATAAGTGCTCAGTCTCCCAACAGATATTGAAGAGTATGCATACTGATGGTTCCCAAGGCTTGCTGTAAACATCCCCTTATCCATCTTCAACTCCCCAACAATCAATGCTGTTGATACAAGCCTGTCCGCTCTCTCATTACCGCAAACACCTGCATGCCCAGGACAGCAGATCTAATATCCTTTTGATATTATCTATGTTAATAATGTTATTATTCATGTTGTTCTACATCACTAAAAGATTAACTGTGAAATACAAATATTTTAAGATAAAGATCAAAATGAACATCATTATATTAGAGAAAGTTTTAATAAGTCTGAAAAAAAACCATGGAAGGATGTTTGTCATGTCAGATTTCAGCGCTAAGATATACTTTTTTGGATCATTTTCCAAGCCAATTTATAATTTATAGCAGCTTGAACAGCCAGACACAATGGTCGGAGCTCTGACTTGAGTTTTGGAACCTGCATGAATATACAAGCAACAATGAAAATAATTTCATTAAATTAATTTTCATCAATAATAGTTAGCAACACATTAACAGACTCCAGTTAACATGCAATGAATACAATATGAGGTAAATTATCGACAAAACTGAAGTAATAATATTTGTTTGAGAAGAAAATACTACCAAAATCTCATCATCAAATAGCTTGTCCTGAGCAGAACTTTGCCACATCAACAGTCCTCCAGAATTTCTCTCTCATAGGCCAGATGTCCTGCCTCTGCAGCAGCCATGTTCAAACCATCAGTTACATCCCGAATCCATCTTCTCCGTGGTATTCCTCCTTTCCTGATGGTCTTCCCAGCCCTTCATGTCTTTTTATATGTCCAAAATATCTCATTTTCTCTTTCTTATTTGTAACATCAGCCAGTTTTCTTTGATTTTGAGTTCTTTCTGGATAGATCAATTTGTTCTCTTCTCTGTCCAAGATATACCCATCTATGAACATCAATTAAAACAAGTTCCTGGTTCCTGCTTCTCTATATTGGGAGTGTGGCTTGGGACTAACAATCCCATCCTATAAAATATCTTTATGTTTCAGAAACAGCAACGAAGACACTACCTATTCACAGGTATTAAGGGCTACCTTCATACCTATGAATGCCCCATGTGTTGCCGGGGCCCTCAAGGGGAGCAAAGAATAGTAACACTGGGACCCACAAGGCATGTCGTAAGAGGCGACTTAAGTATGGGCAAGGGATGCTACCCTAGTAAATAAAGTGTTGCAAAAATCAGATGTGCTGGCCTACTTGTAGGTGCATAACTGGCACAACGAACAGTCACTTTTAGGCTCAGATCACATACAAATCACAAAGAGTGGTTTAACAAGTGGTCGATATGGAACATTCGAAGAAGAAGAAGATACCTGTGAATACATTCTTCAGTAAACTTTCTTCTTCGTTGAACCTGAAAATGATATAGGTTAAGTTGTGTCCCAAGATTACAGAGAGGCTGCAATATCTCCCCTTTTTGACAAGATACATTCATTTTTCAGCACTGCATTTTCAAGACTGGGTTTGCCCTACCTTTCTGAACACTATCCACTATTACCAGGGCCATCACTTGAAGGTGAAATATGATCTTGGAAAACTCTGCTTTACTGTTATTTCATTCTCTACATCCCTCCACATTAGCCTACCTTATCGTGGTTGCGTGGTTGGAGGGTTTCTGTGTCTTTAGGATCCTTCAGGCTATTTCGTAGAGAGTCTAACTTCTGGCAGGTCTAACCAAACCGAACAGACTGAAGGTGAAAGGCCAGACTGAAGGTGAAAGGCCAGACTAAAGGGCAGAGAGCAGGATGGGGCCTCATAAGTTGACAGTGCCGAACCCACCGGCAAGTGATAAATACTCTGGCTGCAACCAACCCATCCCCTAGCTATAGGACAAATAGCAATCGTCCTCTCTCTCCCTTGAGAAGGACATCCTATATCTTGTACTTCTATGACACTTTCCTCCAAGAATATGGAATTAAAGTATAGTGTCCAGGGAGCACACCCAGCATAAAAACCTGGGTTGGTGAACCCATGACAGAAAGCTGAAGTTATCTAGAGTAGGACGACTCCAGACAAACCCGGGAAGACATCTCATCAGCAGAGGACTGCAACTGTCTAGAGAACAAACTAAAAAAAAGATGTCCTCAGGAACGGAATGTGTCAGTCATTATTGGCGGGGAGGAATCAACACATAAGAATAAGTCAACGGCCGGCCATTATCTGCATCTGTTGCCTTGACTGAGATATTGAACATAATTCTAAATCAGAATATAAGAAGTTGTAGAACTGTACCTGATGTGACTCTGTGAAGTAGACCCCCTTTGTTATCAGTTCACTTCTCATCTTAGCTATTCCATCCAAGGAAACACCTCTAGTTGCATCTTCAATTAAAATAGTTCTAAAACCATGTTTGACAGCATGGGTAGCAGTATGACCTGGAGAAATTCAAGAAAAATGTGTGAAGTAAAACTCGGTTTGATTTGACCTTTCAATACATTTGTATCATTGAGCATTGTGCTTGAACTATATAGCGAAATGGAGAATGAAGTGGTTTGGCCATTTAGTAAGAATGCAAACAGACCAAACTGCCTATGAAGTTTTCCACAACAGAATATCAGGAAGGAAAACGAGAGGAAGACCGAGGAAAAGGTGGATGGATAACATAGGTGAATTCTGCCAGGGGACTAAGAAAACCATCACACAAGTCACCGGAGAAGCACAAGACATACATAAAACCACGACACTGAGTTAACCCAGTAACAGTGTGCTGACAAAAGAAGAAGATTAAGCATTGTTGGATGATTTGGTTTCCATTCTTGCTTCATGCAGGTCTTATAGGATAATGACAGGCTATGTTCGCTTATGTTATCAGTTATATGAGGACTAGCATCATAACACCCCGGACATGTCCATAGGTGTTCCGATCTCCACCTCAACAAATACAGTGGCCTAACACGCCAGATCGATATTGATTAATCAATCTCTTTGCATATTTGGTCCGTTGTTATTTTCGAGCTGTACCAATTGAACAAAAGCTAACCAGGTACTGGGACAGTTAACACCACTGTTGTCACATAATGAAATGCTGCTAAAAACTAAATGCAAATCTAATAAGAAGAATTTTCATGCCAACACTATGTTACCAGTGTCAAACATGGTCAATAACAGCAGCTAATGAGCGGAAAATCATGACAGAGATGAGGTGTCTTAAAAGAGCTGCAGGTGTGACAATAATAGACAAAATTAGAAATGAAGAAATCAGAAGGAGACTGGATGTGAAACCAGTCATGCAATTCATAAAAGAACAACAGATTAAATGGTTTAGACACCTGACAAGAATGCTCTGGTATCGCCTCCACAGAGAGCCACACAGAAAAAAGTATAATGAGTACAAGGCAAGAGGAAGATCATGCAAAAGATGGAGCGATGGCATCAAGAACAGCCTTACAAAAATGAATACCAGCTTACAAAGTGCCTTAAAACAAGCACACACAAGATCATGTGAATCATAACATGCCAGCGAGAGTTGGAAAATGATTCAAGATGTAGAAAGTAAGTTGAATGCATTTGAAAATAGATGTCTGCAAAAAATAATTAAAATGAGACCAATTCAGGAGAGATGCTGAAATAAGAGAAAAGTCTGGTCAACATTTAGTAACAACTGTTATAAGAAAGAAAAGATAATGGGAATACTCTGAGAAAAAAACACAAAAATCACAAAGCAGGCATTGAAGTTGGAGGCAAAAGGTTCAAAGAATCACAAAGCAGACATTGAAGTTGGAGGCAAAAGGTTCAAAGAATCACAAAGCAGGCATTGTAGTTGGAGGCAAAAGGTTAAAGAAAGAGAGGATACCCTAAGGAAACCCTTAAATGGACTTTGCTGAGAGAGGCAAGAAATATATCTGACTCATTTCCATGGAAGAGACTCAGGAAGTTGCCCAGGACAGAGCGTTATAGATGAATTACTTGCAGGTTCTATGTAAAGTATAATGGTAAGAGAGGAATATATATATGTTTGCGTATGCTTTCATTATTACTTCCTTATTCCATCTTGATCATAATTGAACATATAGTTAAGACATCTATACTTTTAAAAACATGTTTTCATACCATGTGGCATAATAGAGGATACAGTGTTATGCCCCTATCTCTCTATAGTCACTAACATACGAATGTGATGTGGTGCTATGTGATAGGAGCCTAAGAGCGACTGTATGTTGTGCCAGTTATACGCCTATTAGTAGGCCAGCACATCTGTTTTTTCCGCAATGCTTTTTATATACTAGGGTAGCTTCCCTACGCCCCTACCTCAGTCGCCTCATACAGCATGTCTTGTAGGTTGCAGTGTTACTATTCTTTGCTCCCCTTGCGAGCCCTGACAATACACTGGCAAGGGGAGCCAATCAAGATAATGGTGGCAAGAGAACATCGAAGAGATCTTGAACATGACAATGGAGAATTGGCTAAAAATTGAGTTTTTCATGTGTGATGTGATGAGAGAAATATTCTGCAAATGGTATGCTACAAGATTAAACTTTATCAGGCACTTACCAACACAGAAATCATAAGCCAGTCCGCAGATATATAAATCTGTCACCTGCTGCTTCCGAAGGATGGAGGACAGTTCTGTTTCAAATCGTTTATTATTGTCCCAAAATGCAGAGTAACTATCTATATCAGGATTAGTGCCTTTCTTAACATGGAAGGCATTCTCAACAACCTGAAAAGTGAATACTTCATATGTGATTTGGTGACAAAAGTTATGTTGATTAACACATATGATTATTAGATCTCATTATATCCTGTTCACGTATAAGATGAACAAAAAACGCTCACAAACATACAAAAAGCCAGACAAAACTAACAATGAACAAAACTTGTGGTGTAATGCAGATATGTGTGATATAAAAAAGTGTACAACAAACAAAGATTATGAAAGATCCAATTCAGACCTCTTTTTTGGGATAGTCAACACCCTCGTCTGAAGAGATGGTCAACACTTTCATAGATACAAAACTCTCAGATCCAATGGGACAGGAAGCCTACCCTCAGATCCCATGAGACTGGAAGCCTACCCTCAGATCCAGTACAAAGAAGCATACCCTCAGATCCTATGGGACTGGAAGCATACCCTCACATCCTGTAGGTCCAGAAGCATGCCCTCAGATCCTGTAGGACAAAGCATACCCTCAGATTCCATGAGACTGAAAGCATACCCTCAGATTCCATTTCACTGTGCAAACTTGCCATCCATCACAGGCATGCTCAGCAGTAGAAGACTAAGATAGCTAGGGCATGTGAGAAGAATGGACAACAGCCGCATACCCAACAGGTGTTGTTCTGTAAACTTTCAGAAGGGAAGAGGTTCCAAAGCAGACCACTGCTCAGATATAAGGTGGTCTGCAAGGCCTCAATGAAAAACTTTTCTATCAGTATCAACAAATGGGGAAAACTAGCTTATTACCGAGTTTTGTGGAAAACAACATTACGCAAAGGTGCAGAATCTTTTGAAAAGAGACTTAGAGATGAGCTGAAAGGCAAGAGAGACAAGCGCAAATTCAGAAGGCCATATATCTCATGATATGATACTTTATGTTAGTAAACAAATCCATCTCACTGCTACTGTGCTACCTCGACTCTACAAAATCTCACACACATTCTTATTATACACACACACACCATAAGACCAGGATGTAGTTCAGAGCCCCAGGTTCCTTGCACACAATGTTTAGGCCACATAATCTGCTCTCTGGGCATGCCATCAATCTCAAACACAACCCTATCAAACAACTTTACATCATCATTGAGCACCTGAAAGTTGATGAAACCATCAATTAAAACTTTAACTTTAGAAGCTGATAAACATGTTTAAATAAAATTCAAAATCTCATGAAACTTTCAATCAAAACTAAAACTTGATGCAATGTTCAATCTTCTTCTGTAATGAACTTTTCTATGTGACTACTCCGGTATGTGTCATAAGCAGAGCGGAACGCTTGAGGTCTTCACCTTAGTTCAAAGTGTGATGCACGCTTGATTGTGGCAAAAAGTGGAGCCTTCATACAACACCAACTGGCAACTAAATACACTTAAACAAGCTCTGTGCAGCTCTCATTCGAAAGAATGCCAATGCTCTGAGTTTTACAAGTTAAACCGTACTGGGTTCACTCATTGTGGCACTTCTGGGTAGGGCTCAAAAAACAATTTTACAAATTGTTTACAAAAATAAAAAACATAAATAGTAATTTAACAGTTCGTTAATAAAGCAAGCACAAAACAAAGAAACCAACCTTGGATGTATGGTGAATGTTCCTCCTACTGACATTGTCTATAAATGATATATGGTTCTCAGGATGCCAATCATATGTGTAGACTATCACATCAAACAAACTCTGTTCTAGAAGTGTGTTGATAACAGGTATAACTGTTGAACCATCCTGACCTGCTGAGCAGTTGCATAATGACAAACTTCCTGGGGTAGAAACAAGTCACAAGTTAATATACATGATGCAGGAGTAAGAAGTGTTGGAGACTTTGCAGTAATCAACAGTATTTTAAGCAAGAAATAAAATTATGTTAATATTGTTTTATAAAATTTGAAATCTTAGTTTCACCATAGTCTTTAGGATGTTCATCATCATATACATTATACGCCCTAAGGAAATACAGAAACACACACTCTAGCAGAAGGAAAAACATGTTCCAACTTTAGAACAGAGGCAATAGCCCTCCTTGCAGCTGTATGGATTCTCAACAATCAACAGGTGTTAGCAAGGAATATTGCAGTCTTCAGCAACTCAAGATCCGTTCTCCAGGCCATCTTATGCCCCAAACACGACAAAACTCATCCGGTATATAAGAGACAAAATTAACTTGCTGTCCAAAACATCAGAGTTACTTCTAAAGTGGAAACAAAGCCATTGTGGCATCCCAGGAAATGAAAAGAGTGACAAGCCGGCAAGGGCTGGAGGGAGACTAACACAAAACTTTATAGAAGCAAGGACTCTCCTGAAACAGTCCAGAAAAATGATGCAGAGGAAAACAAACGAGGATACAACCCAGAGAAATAACAAATAAATAAACAGAAAAGCACAGACCAGTCTTCAGACCTAGAATGTGACACTGCTGCCTTAGATCACATCTCCATCAAATGGGTCTAAGGAACTAAGCTGTCTACACATGTGGAGCACCAAAGCAGTTCCTAGAGCACATCCTCCAAGACTGTCCCATTCTGAGTAGCGTGATAATGGAAATCTGGCCAACAGGACCAACCCTTCAGAACAAACTATGGGGAACCAGTGAAGACCTCAAGCGTACCACCCTATTTATGACACATACTGGAGTAGTTGCATAGCAGAAGTTGATCGCAGATGAAGAAAAGATAAATTGACTTCAAGGATACATACAACATTTAGAGCTTGAGATTATAATAACAAAATAAAATACAACAGGGGTTGTACATACCTGTTATGAAATCATTCTGGACATCTACTATCACCAATGCCTTGACTGGGTTCAAAATCTGATGTTAACAATGAAATTATAAAAGGAGAATAACAATGCAGCCACATTATTTGTTTCGAGAATTGTGTCCCTTTCTTAGATAAGAACAATCATGAAAATGTGTTCATTTATTCCCCATTTTTTTCAATGCCAGAATCATCTTCTTCAAACACTCCACATCGACCACTTGTTAACCACTCTTCATGATGTGTATGTGATCTAAGCCTAAGAGCGATTGTATGTTGTTCCAGTTATGCTCCTAAAAGTAGGCCAGAACATCAGTTTTCTGCTACGCTTTTTATTTACTAGGTAGCTTCCTACGCCCCTTCCTCAGTTGCCTCTTACAACATGTCTTGTAGGTCGTAATGTTACTATTCTATTACCTTTTTTTGAGAATCCGGAATCCCAATCTAGTGAGAATGCAGAAGAAGAAGAAATTAGGAATATAGCATCAAATTCCTGTATGCACACACAAAAATATTCATAGGACAACAGTTCTATATCTTCAATAATTATGTGAAACAGTAAGAAAGACTAGTGTACCATGTGACTCATTTAGGAGATTCTGAAGCCACTGTGACAGGTCTAGCATGCGGACAGTGGTCTAATTTAATTTACGTACCTGGATCATTTATGACCTATATCAGAACATAAATTCCCCACACAAAAGACAAAATAGAGAATTAATAGGTCATTGAACCTAGGACACCCCCACAACCTCCAAGTGCTAACCAGACCAGCAGTTGCTAAGATAGGTTATCTACAAGTGACAGGTCGGCTGAAAAGTTTGTCTTGTTATCTGTAAGTAAAATAATCTGTCCACTCAACATCATTTCAGAGATAAATAGTGACTCAGAGAACAGCCAGCCATTCTTTAACTGATTCACTACCAGGTTTTTTTCGCCTCTGGACGGAATTATTTTTTAGTTTCAAAAATATTGCACACATACTTTAGCTAAACTAATATATTGTTTCTAAATATGATTTAAAGTTTAACTTATTATATATCAAATTAAAGATAAATGAATGTACATTCATAAAATATTGATTGTGTTCAAAAATATAATGTTGTGTTGACTATGCTTGAAAAATATTAGCATGTATTAAAAAACTAATTGAAATTGTGAGAACGAAAATCCAACTTTTCAAGGGCCTTGATGAACAATATGTTGTATAAATCAGTCTAACTGCTCTCTTTATATATGTAATCCATTTATAAATACACAAACGTTAAGAAAATAGTGAAGGAGTGTATGGTTTATTAACTGTTCACAAAGTAGCATCATGAACATTCATAAAAATCGCTAGCTTTTTACGGTCACTGGGTATCCTAAAATGATTGATAAACTCTGTTTCAATTCGAATTCTAGCATAAACCATGCTGATATGTATTCGTTATCATTTACACATCACTTCTAAGTAGTTTCCAGTTAATATAAATCTTCAATCGGAACAAAAATAATAAAAACTCAACAAAATAGTAATCGTCTTTTGAGCGACGCGTAGTCCAGGCAGATAAGAAATAGTTACACTTGAGTGTTCCACGGTATGGAATCAGTTAAGTAAACTTTGCTGCTGTTATTCCTATAATGGTACAGTTAAAACAGGAGTTAATGCAGCAGTTGTCATTTATCAGAGGGATATCATCATAGCACTCCAGACATGTCAATAGGTACTCTTATCTACACCTCAACAAATCCAGCTGCATCCCGACCCAACACTCAATTCAATGTTGATTAACCAATCTTTTAGCACATTTAGTATGTCATTCTTTTCAGGCTGTACCAATATCGACACCTGTCTCTCTCAATCTGGTCAGTGACTGGGATTCACAGCCCTGAAACTCCTCCATCAGAAATATTACCTCAATGCGTGAAGAATGTCCTGTTGGTACAACGTATATCTCATTGATATCATAGCCATGCCAGCCAATCTATCAGCTTGTTCATTACCCTCGACTCCTGTATGCCAAGGGACAAAAATGAAGGTGATTGTACCAGATACCTGTTTGTACCAGTACCTCAACCCAGTTTAATCTCACCATTCTTGTTTCAACTTTACGAATCAAACTCATGGTCACTAAATGTGTTGTTCGGTAGTTGTACACTGAACCAAACCAACAATTATATAGGCATTCAACTCCCTGCGCAATACATTCTCCAGTTCATCCAAAAAAAATGTGTACAAGAAGAAATAATTTTGTGGAAACGTAATCATCTTTAGAGTTACTTCTTTTTTTTAACACTCCACATCAACCACTTGTTAACCACTCTGTGTGATTTTATGTGATATGAGCCTAAGAGCGATTTTACATTGTGCCAGCTATGTGCCTACAAGTTGATCAGCACATCTAATTTCTGCGATGCTTTTTATTTACTAGGGTAGCTTCATAGGTCCTACATCAGTCGCCTCTTACGACATGCTTTGTAGGTCGCAGTGGTTCTATTCTTTGCTTCCTTGCGGGCCCCGGCACTACACGGGCGACTAGAGTTACTATCTAAGTGATATGATGCTGGCATGCTCAGCAAACTGAACTAGAACGAATCCATATAGAAGTACTCTGTATTCAGACAAGTCAATTGTTTTTAAGGAAACAGAGAACAAGATTGATTCCAGTGAACCAAGAGGTTAAAATTATGTTGGCACTTGATAGGACACACTATACGAAATCCTGAAGGGAATATAACAAGAAAGGTCCATTCCTGGAACCAAAAGGGACAGCGAAAGGTGAGGCCGAGAAATACATGAAGACGAGATTTGGAGGCAAAGATCAACAATATAAAGAGGAGCTGGAGGGAGCTGCAGGAGATAACTAGAGATAGGAAGACTTGCATGAGTTGGTTGAGGACCTATGCCCCATTCCGGGTCAAAAAAGGCAGAGAGAGCTGTGCTCAATTTCACAAGAGCAAGGATAGGCCAAACACTGCATAGGATACAGCTGTGCTGGGACTCCCACCAAGGAGAACAGATTGAACCGAAGAATAATTCTATACAACTAAACCATGGTCCATGGTCTTGTTCCAACCTTCACTCTGATGATGGTATTAGTGACTGTATCTTCCTCTGTTGTTAGTGATCTTTCAAAGACATCACATTTCCCATGTAGTAAACATTTCACATCACATTGCCATCTCTTCATTTACTTTTTACTTTCTCTAATCCTGTTTTGCCTCACAGTGTCAGGAAAAGAATAGATTGAGTTTTTGTTTGCGCTTCATAAATTGTGTCTTTCATATCCTCTTTTATTTCTGATGTCCACATTGAAAGCTCTAATATATCTCAAATACTTTCTTGCGCCGCCCGAGTGGTTACCGGGCCCAAATTTGGGGTGTAAAGAATAGAACCACTGTTACCTGTCATGCATGTCGTAAGAGGCGACTAAGGAGGTTTGGCTGAAATCGGAAGCATGTGTCCTAAACATGTAGAAGTCTATGCGTTTAGGGGCCTACCAAACCACTGTGCAACATATACACGTTCTTAGCAAAGATCAAACATATCACAAAGAGTGATTCAAATTGGTCGTAAAGAACGAACACAAAGAAGAAGACGAAATATTTTCTGTAGTTTCTATTCAATACTCAACTTTCTTCTTCTGTGTTCAGCTTCTCATGTTGAGAAGTCCAAAGAGATGAGCTACCTCATGAACACAATGATGATCCACAGTGGCAGACCCATTCTATGTAAGATACCTTAGAATAGATATTAACTTTGCCCAAAGCAAGAACTCTGCAGCTCCAACAGCAATCCTAGGAATCTCATTTTAAAAATGTCATGTGTGAATCTCAGATTAAAAATGTCGATCCGGATTCAAACCCCCAGCCTACAGAATCAAAGGCAAATGTCTTAACCACTAGAGGCCATAAAAAATAACAGCAAAAGACCAGAAATGTGGCAAACAACTGTTGAGGCCTATGCTCCATGAGGAACAGAGAGGAATAAGTAAGTAAGTAAGAGCATTTCATTTACCTGTCTGAACCAGTGGGACCATGCAGATTTGAACTCGTTTAAACTTATGCGTCCATCCTGAAACAATAACAGTAAACCAAGTAAATGAAATTGTGGAAATTGAATCCTTCACACATAAAGCTATATATCCTATTTTTGTACTGTGATTGTCTTGGAAGTTGTCAATAGAAACTGTTTAGTTTACTATGTTCTTGTTTTAATTATGATATGATTATGGGAAAAATTTCCTCAAAGACATCAGGACAATAAGAAATTTCTAGAACAGGCTCTTGTGTACGTTTTGTAAATAGTGTCTTTCCTCGCCTCAAATTGTGTTTGTTTGCATTAGTTCTTATCAACCAAGTTAACCCCTCATTGTTATCTGTGTCATTTGTGTAGAGAACGTGGGTATGGTAAGTCCTTATTTGGTTGAAACAGCATGTACAACAGGCATGTCCAAATTTTGGCAAAAGGGTATTCAACAGAAGACAAATTTGTACAGATGGATAACAGTAAAAATGAAACTGTCTTCACTGCCTGTAATACCACTTTTTTAGGGTGAAACAGGACAGAGGGGACATGAGATTGGGGAATTTAATGGCTGAATGGCTAGTGCAGTCGCCACAAAGTTGTTCAGGTTATGAGTTTTTTTATGCCCCTGACAGAAAAAAACTTGTTGGCTTTACCAGAGATTGAACCCAGGTCACCCGAAAGGGAGCCCGCATTCCAATCCATTCGGGAAGTTGCTTCTCAAGATCACTAAGATTTTATAAACAGAAAACCCCACTTTAAAGTACCACATCTGGAGTTATATGGTAACATGGTTTGTTTTTTGGGGTTTTTTCTCCGATCCAGAAGCACTTGAGCTGAAAGCTCTTCGGCTCGGTGTCATGGACATCGTAACCCTTCGTTCGGTGCCACGAACACTGTAAATCTGGGGAATCTGTGGCTTTTCTGCCAGTCCGCGGAGTTGAACCCGCACTCACAGAGGACTTGTCACCCGTAGTTCAATGCGCTACGAACACGCTGGGCAGACGGGCATAGGGAGATTGGTAACATGGTATAAGATCTTATTGGTCATAGAGAGATTGTCAGAGCTGACTCATGTCCTTACTGCCTCAAATTCCTTTAACTCCAATGTTATGTCAGTATTTATGTACATTGGAAACATGGAGAACAACAAATAACCAAGAGAATACAGACTTTCCTAAATTTGTGCTTGCATGGAATAGTAAAGCTGAGATAGTCAGAAAGATGTCTATTTCGTCTTCTGTAGTCACACTGTTACTGATTAGTTGCCCAGTTCAGTGGTTTTCTGTATTTGTCTTGCGCTACTTTAGTGGCCTGGGTAATATTTTTACTTATTTGACAGGATTCTGTTGCTATCTATTCACCTTTTTCGTGGTCTTCCTCTCACCTACTTTCCTGATGTTCTGTTGTAGAAAACTCTGTATACTGTAGAATTTGGTTGCATTCTTATTAAATGGCCGAACCACTTCATTCTTTGTTAAAACAAAGTCACTAAATGGTAATTCATGGAATGGATCAAATAAGCACTAGTGAAATAAGAACTTAAGAAAAAAACAATATTGTTGAACAGATTAAGGAGACCAGCTAAATGAATAGCAAGAATCTTCCTATTTTGGAAACCACATGGACAGAAAATAAGAGAAAGGCCATAAACACTCATGGAGAACAGAGCTGGTCAGATATTAAAGTGTATGGGAAGACATGGAAAGCTATAGGACAGATCAGAAAAGAATGGCCAATGTTTGTAAAGAACGTGTTCCGAACGAAGCTGAAATGTCTATTCAATCTCCTTCCTAATACAGGCAAATACACTAATAAGTCTAAAGACAAAGAATTAACTTCCTTGCACTGGGTTTTATCCCATATGGATTGGGAAATCTCAGCAGAAATGGCACACCTCCTGCCGAGAGTACTGCACAAAGCACTGTAGCTTCGGAAACAATCCTAGGATCTCTAGAAAAATTCAATCGCAAACAAAATGATGTGGTCTGGATCCATGATCTTCAGAATGCAAGGCAGTAGCTTAACCACAGAGTAAATTAAGTAAATATGTCTACTGTAATCTCATAAAAATTTTGAAATACTACTCACATTATCAAGATCTAAATGTGAGAATAAGAAAATAACATCTTCATTGTTCAGTAACAACTTTAGATCCGTATCACTTGTCAGTAAGTCTTGCAGCAAATCAAGAAACTCCTCTGTATCAATAAACCCATCCCTGTTGAAAAAAACAACAAAGAAAACAAATTTCAAATATAATAAAGAACTACTTGCTAAAGAAGTGATTGCTAAAACAATTTGAATTCTAACAAACTGATGTTGAATCAATCCAGTGATTTAAAGAGTTTGGAATTACAAGTAGAAATAAAGCTGGATGCTTGAGGGGTAGAGAAGAGACTGTGTTTAACCATTTGTGCATTTCATTCATTTTTGGCTTGGAGATGATGAGGCACTAAAGTATTTATACTGTTATTGTTTTGATAACCTGGATATGGGTATAGGGGGGAGTTTGTAGTTGTGATCAATGTGCAAGGCAGTGAAGTTTGTGCAATTGTACTTTCAAACTCCAGGCTAGTAGATTTCCTGTGAATCTTTCTGATGGGATAGGTTTTCAAGGCTTTCTTTCAGATCACAGTAGGATAGTTAACTCAAAGCAACAGTGGTTACTATACCATGAGCTGGGCTGTCTCTACTTCAGATGAGACTTTGCAACATTTAGATATGCTAAAGATTAAAGGGTTGATTCACTCCAAGCAGATATGTCGCCATGCAGGCTTCATCACCAGAGAGAGGGTGTTGAGTTTTACTTCATTAGTCAGATGAATCTGTTTCGAAGCCACATCAGGGGTAGTTGAAGAAAGGTCTTAATCAGTATATATTTAAGCACTGATTCCTTGTACAAAGTACAAGTCATCTCTGAATTACCCCACTCCTTCCAGAAGGTCGAAACTTAAAACCGTTTGGGAATCTCTGCTTAAAAAATAAAAGCATCGCTGCAGCTAGAAGGTTAATTTTTAATGGATGTGCAGACTTGCTGTAGCGCTAATTTTTTTTTATCGTAAGTACGCAAAATGTTGAGTTGTTTCAACTAGAACGGAATACATATATATGGCCTTGACGTATCCATGAGTTTGCAAAATTATATAGCAGTGTGAATTTATCAAGTTTATCATATTTCCTAGATTCAGCTCACTAGTTTCAGTCTGCGTCACCTTATAATATTTTGCATCGTCAAACAATGAATCGTAAGTCATTTTAAGTCACCTATAATCAATCATGACAATAACACTAACGTTTGAGTTATGAGTAATATTAGTTAGTGTAACTGTAAGAATGAGTGTGTTTTTTTAGTTTATATTCGATATCAATTTATAAAATAAATTTAATTAAGTGAGACAAATTTTCAAAGCGCACCTGTTTTTATCAAAATATTCAAACACTGAGGCATACGAATCCTGATCGTCTTTAAATTTCTCAGCACTGTATCTATTAAACACGCTCATTTCTGTGTGGACATATGATAAGAGGATTCTCCGTGAGTGAACTTAACCCTGTCGTTGTTTGTAAACATCTGCACCAGGAACCGGAAATGAATAAGGTTGACGCAGACAAAGGTTAAATGTTAGATTACAGCTGACGTCAAGTGCCGGGTTTTTTCGTATTCTTCGTGTGTCTCATCTCGGAGTGGTTTATAATTATATCAGGACCGTAGATAAGAGGGTTCAAATTTCACTCAGTACCAAGATTTTAATACTTCTTCTTCTCTTTCCACATTTACTTCTTTACAGAAGTGTTGGGGGGAGTGATCTTGTGTGTTTAGTTTAAGATTAGTCGTCGGATCACCATCACTGTACGTCGAACAAATTAGTCTATAAGTGTTCCGATCTCTCCCTTTATGTCTCTCAGCGTGTGGCGACAACACCGTTTCTTTGTTGGTTTACAATTCTTCTTTGTCTGCCAGCATAACGTCTTGTCGAGCTACACCACACTAAACTTTGAGTTCTTGCAGTCTGGTTAGAGTTGTAGATTCACCGCTATTACGTGAATCATGTACACGCCCCTTAGAGAATTTTGTGTGTGCTTGTATGCAATTTGTAAGCTTGTTATTCATTTTCTAACGGCTGTTCATGATGCCGTCGCTCCATCTTTTGCATGGTCTTCCTCTTGCTCTGTACTCATTATACTTTTTCGGTGTGGCTCTCTGTGGTAGACAATACCAGAGCATTCTTGTCAGGTGTGCAAACCATTTAATCTGTTCTTTTATGAATTGCATGACTGGTTTCACTTCCAGCCTTCTGATTGATTTTATTACTAGACTTCATAAATATCAAGTTAGATGTAAAAGGTCTGTTCTTTGTTTTATAAACGTTGAAGTTTCTTTTCATACCAGTTTTTGTCAATCCAATCAATTAATCAAGTCCCATGCCTGCCGGCGTAGGCGATCATGTCTCTCCACAACTCTCTCTCCCTGGTGCATTTAATTACTTCTGACGTCGATCTTTTGTCGAACCACGATGTCAGACCATCTAACATCTTCTCCCTCCCTCCCTTAACATCTAACGTCTTCTACTATCTCTCCTTCCCTGAATTTTGCATCTTGTTAAGAAGTGTTCTAAACCTCCACTTCGCATCATATGCCCGAAGAACCTTGATTAACTTATTCTTTTGATAAGGTTTCTTTATCAATATAGTATGACCCAAAAAAAAAAAAAAGGCATGGACAGAGAGTGCCTAGAACATACCTCTCTCCATCACAGAAAACTGCTATTCTAAGATGGATTATTTCTGACTACAATAATTAGGAACGTCTCGCCGAATGAATTAGAGCGCGGGAGACCTGTGTTCAATTCACGGTAACGCCAAAGTTTTTTTTGATTTTTTTCTGTTGTGAGCATAAAATGACAAATCCTAACCTGAACAACTTCGTGACTACTGCACTAGCCATTAAATTCCTCAGGCTCAGATTCCACTTATTCTACACCGCGAGAAAAAATGGTACTACATGCAATAACGATAGTTTTTTTTTAATCATGGCTCGCACGTGCAGACGAAATTTTTTTCGTCCGCTTTCAACTCAGACGAAGTTTCATCTCTGAAACTGATTTTTGCGTGAAAATCCGTTTTTCCAATTTCTTACAATGGCAGCAGCGTGCACATTGTAAGTTACTTTACACTGGCAGCCGTGTGCTCAATGTACTCGTAATTAGTATTCCCTCGCCATACAGGCAGATTTTCTCCGACTTCAGAGGTACTCATGTTATCGTCCTGAGTAAGACCAAGGAACTCGAACAAATGCCGGACAGTAGGTTCGAACCCGAGCTATGAGGCGTCTCACAACTAGCAGGCCGAGCTACTATCAACTACTCTAGGCAGTCCCCCTGCAGACGAAATATATTGGCAAGCAATGCCTCGTCTAATCTTCATCATAGAGGATGAGAGCGGCTGGAATACAACACTGTAATTGAAAAGTTCGTAATTTAGTTTTAAAACTTGAAATTCTATATTTCAAACAAGCTTACGTACTGCTTATCCTGCTTCGCTGTGATACCTTTGAACTCGTACAGCGCGTTATTTAAGATTCATGAAGTCGAAGTTCAGATAAAGTGTATCAAATGATGCGCCATCATTCAACTGTCGATCGTTAAACGTTTAACAGCTACAGACTGTCAGCGAATTAATTACTGAAAATTACCGGTTTTTTTCTAACAAACAGTGTGGTGCAGAGCCAACTATAAACTTATAAGTTAGAGTTGGCTGTGACTGGTGTTACTTTGTTATTATAAACGGACGACTGCAGATCAAATCTTGACACTTTGATTGATTTATTGATTGATATTCTTCTTCCTTCTTCTACGTTCGGTTATTGGTTACTAAATTGACGCCATTGCACTCCGGGCAGACCCATAGATGCTCAGTCTCCCCAACAGATATCGAAGAGTATGCATACTGATGGTTCCTGTGGCTCGCTGATTAAACACACTTCTCACTCTGCCCCTCATGCATCCAGTTCTACTTGTACAACGTGAAACTGCATAAATAGCTTTATCGATTCAACATCTATTTTAGTATCCTCATCCAACAGACAGCCGCGAAGAGACCGAAGAACATCCCCCTTATCTATCTTCAGCTCCCCAACAATCAATGATGTTGATGCAAGCCTGTTTGCTCTCTCATTATTGTAAACACCCGCATGTCCAGGGCAGTATATCCACGTAATTGGGATTTCGTATTCTCTAACAAAGGCAGCCGTCTGCCTCAGACAGAGCCAACTATAAACTCTAGGTAAGTTATCTAGAGTTGGCTGTGGCCTCAGATTATCAGCCACTCCATACAGTTTGTCTTGGACGCTAGTGTAAGTGGGCCACCGCTTTCTTCTCAGGTCTGCATACTGGGGGCGGTTCTGTAGGATATGCTCTGTTGTCATACTCACCAAGCCACAGGTCGTATGATCATCATCATTGCTCTACGGTGAGTAACCATGTGTGCTCCGATATATTTCTTACACATGCAGGTCAAACCTTAACACTTTGATTAATTTATTGATTGATATGATCATCATCACTGCGTTACGATGAAAACCATTTGTGCTCCGATATATTTCTTATATATGAAGATACCATCGACAGTACACGAACTCTGTAACACCGACGAGGTCCCGGTGTAATTTATAATATGGTAAAAATGTGCTTAGGAATTTTATTTTAATCTTCATGATGAATTTTGTGTTGAAATCGGTTTTGCAGCTTATTTTTATGGTTTTCAAATACTAAGAGTTCTTTTACGTGGTCAACTTGAACATGGGACCACCATTCTACTGTCCGTCTCCAATAGAACTAGGAACTCGATCGTGCCTACATTAAGATCAGGGGTATCTGAAACAATATCCATATTACACAATATAGGAGAGCAATTCGAGTATTTTTGTAGGGAGAGACATGCACCTTTTATTCCCGCAACACATACCCTTTTGTCTAGCTCTATGGTGGAAGATAAAGATGACGACTCTGATTATTTGCCCTTTTGATTTCATATCCCTAACTGATTGATATGGCCATCATCATCGCACTTCGGTGAATAACCATGCGTGTTCCGATATCTTTCTCAAATCTCAGCGGTAGTGCGTGAACTCCTTAGCACCGGCAAGGGTCCCGATGTTGTTTTGAAAATTGTACAAAAATGTGGCTATAATTTTTTTAACTCTTTTTACTGAACTTAATTTTCCTTCACCATTGCACGACCAGGTGTTTGATTGATTGATTGATGATAGGACAATCATCGTTGAACTTCGATGAGTAAACATGTGTGCTCCAATCCCTTTCTTGCACAGAAATATATCAGCTGCAGTGCACGAACACCGAAGCATCGGCGAGGGTCTCCGATGTCATTTTGAAGATGGTGAATATATTTTGTAGAAATTTTATTTTTAATCTTTTCTTATAAATTTCTCCCGGGCAGCGGCTTTCCGGCCTGATATTCTCGATTTTGAACTTAGTTAGTCTTTCCTCTTGGGCCTGTGGGCGGCGCATAGGGCAGAGGTCATAGCTCTCCATGTCTCGCGGTTCGTTGCTATTTGTTTTAAGTCTTTGATGTTTACTAGGCCCATCGTTGAGCCTTCTCTGGTGATGGTTCTACGCAGTCTCTCTTGGTCTTCCTCGTTTTCTTTTTCCCTCTGGTGTTCATATGAGGGATTGGTAAGGAGTCTTCTCTCATCCATTCTAAGTGTGTGGCCGATGTAGTTCCAGCGGCGCTTTCTTATAAAATTTGATACATTTTCTTGCTTGGTCTCTTGTCTTATTTGTGTATTGGGTCTGAAATCTGACCATTTGAGGTTCAATATTCTTCTAAGACATTTATTCTCAAAGTTATCTAATTTTCTTTCTAGAGCTTTTGTTGCTTTCCAACTCTCGCATCCATAAGTTAATACTGGAATCACACAAGAGTTAAAGATCTTTAATTTTAAGTGCTTGTTGAGTGAATTGGACTTCCATATATTTGACAATTTGTTAAAAGCACTTGATGCCAATGCGATTCTGTGTGGAATTTCTGGCGCTGTATCCCCGTAGATGACATCATACTTCCTAGGTATGTAAAACTTTTGACTTTTTCAAGAGTGTAGTTTTGAACTGCCAAGGGTTCTTTTACGTGCTCATATTGTTCCTACGTGTTATCGTCCGTCTCCGACAGGACTATGAACTCGATCTCACCTACATCTCTGGAATCACTAGTAATCTCTGGGAAAATATCCAGATGGCTCAACTAGGGGAAAGTACCCGGTACCTTTGGCACGAGAGACGAGCACCTAGCCTCGACGCCACAGAGATCACATGACAAGGCGTGTAAAGCCAAGATAGAATCTTGATGCAGGATTGCTAAATAACTTCCTACAGCTATCGCCCGTGTGCTGTCGGGGCTCGCAAGGGGAGCAAAGAGTAGCGGCACTGCGACCTACAAAGCATGTCGTAAGAGGTGACTAAGGTGGAGTTTGGCGTAGGGCTGGCTACCCTATCCAGTAGAAAATTTTAGCCACAAAATCCAACTAACCATGAACAAGTCACATAAAAATAAAATAAAAACTGTGCCAACCAAGAGGAAAGGAAGCTCTTCTAGAAGAGGTATGAAGCGATGCAGAGAAAGCCGCAAGGAGTCTACACGCATATTATCTTCCTTTCACCTAGGAAAAGCTCCAGAATTGGCATGTTAGAGGTATGTATAAAATGGGAAAACAGCTTCTTCTTCTTCTTCTTCTCGAATCCTGTATGCCTCACAGCGTCAGGTCAGGAAGAGATTTCTAAAACGGGCCTAGTATGCGCTTCGTAGATAGTCTCTTTCGTCGCCTCTGTTATCTCTGAGGTCCATCTTTTGCGTGGCCGGCCTTTTGCTTTGTACCCATTGTATCTTTGCTCTTTGGGGTGCACTGTCTGGTGGTAATCTGCTTATGTGGCCAAACCATTTAATTTGTTGTTTCTTGATGAAGTCTAGTACTGATGTTGTACCCACTTTTTCCTGATGTCTTCATTTCTCAACCGGTCTCTTCTTGTTACACCCAGCATTCTGCGTAGACACTTCATCTCTGTTGTGAATGAAATTTCACGGGATTGACATCTTGGGATTATGTGAAACTAGGTGGAATGGTGCAGGCAAACAACGTCTAAACACAGGAGAAACCAGTGAGGCTCGTCATTAAGGGCCAGTGGGGCCGGGCCCCACCAAACATAATGTATAACGTGTATTTATTATTTTACAAATTAAAATATAGCAAACCAAAACCATGATTTATCTGGAAAAAATGTCTGGCCCCACCAACAAAAATGGTCACTGGGAGAAACAATGCTGTTCTCAGGCCATATGGAAGAAAATACCCCCAGTGAAGGAGTGGCTTTAATGCTATCTAAAGAAGCGGAGAATGCACTAATAAAATGGGAAGCAGTGAGTCCTAGGATAATCACAGCAACATTCAGAACCACCAAAAAGAAAGTATTCTTGAATGTGACCCAGTGTTATGCACCTACCAATGATAAAGAGGAAAAAGTAAAAAAGGAATTTTACATAAAACTTCAAAATACTGTAGGTAATCAGAGAAATGGAAACATCAAAATTCTTGATGCCATGAGATGCCAACGATATAAAGCTAAGAGATGAACAGGCAGGCTTCCGACCAAATAGATCCTGTGCTGCCAGATAGCCACATTACGCATAATAATAGAGCAAAGTATTAAATGGAAATCCCCACTTTATATCGGATTAGTGGATTATGAGAAGGCTTTTGACAGTATTGATAGGGAAACCCTTTGAAATTAATGAGGCATTATGGAATCCACAGAAAATTATTAACCTAATAAAAGCAACATATACAGATATGAAATGTAGAGCTCTTCATGAAGGTAAACTAACAGACACTTCTGGAATAGAAACAGGAGTGTGTCAGGGATGTCTTCTACCACCTTTGTTGTTCTTACTGACAATAGACTGGATTATGAAGACCACAGTAACCAGCGCCGGATTAGCCTAGTAGCAGAAGTAGCAAATGCTACGGGCCCCGCGCTTCTAGGGGGCCCGCGCCTATGTGACAGAGATGAAAAGGAAAAAATAACCAAGATGTTATATCAAAAACACGCAAGCTATCTGAATTTTTGTAATGTCGTGTGTGATGGTGATGAATCCAAAAAATCGAAGCAGAAAATACACAAGTCGCGTCTCACTGTGTAGTAGATGAAGGCAGTGCTATAGAAGAATCATCATTACCAATATTACCATTACGATTCTTCACAATTTAGCCACACTTTCCACAAGACAAACTGAAGTCGAATGTACAGCAAGTCCTTCCAATTTAGCCACATCATTTTCAAACAAAGAGAGGCAGAAAGCACAGCACATGCTTCTTCTTCTTCTTCTTCAGCGATCTCTGGTCATGCGCTTAATTTACTGTGGACCACAAACTGGGCAGACAGCTTCAGGTCTGTCAGGTTTCCCAAAGCTTAGTTTTCAGGTCGACTGGGTGTGGCCACATGTTGCTTCTCAGCTCACACAGAAGAGGACAGTCTTGCAGGATATGCTCTGGTGTCTGTTCTGCCTGCTGACACTGGCAGAGAGCTGTTTGACTTATTCCTAGTCTGTATAAGTGTTTGTTGAGTCTGCAGTGTCCGGTGCGTAGTCGAAATATAATGACCTGGTCTGTTCTGCTTAGGTCTTTGAGGGAGTCTTTTCCATAATCATATCCAGTGTTTGTCTTCCAGTCCACTGCAGATTTTCTCTGTATGAGGGTTTTGACCTCTTGAAAAGACAAGGGTTGTAAATTTGCTCTTTGGCACTGCCCTCCTTAGCTAAGACATCAGCACTCTCATTGCCTGCAATGCCACAGTGAGATGGAATCCACTGCAAGTGAATTTCTGCCTTTTCTGAAAGCTGAGCAAGTTCTCTTTGTAGTTTTGTACTGTGCTGTCAGTGGATTTAGCCTCCACATGCTTCCAATGTAGCAACATCTTCTACAAGCCAAAAACAACCAAAGTAAAATGTACTCCAACGGTATTGGTGAACGACCAAGCAACTTCAATCGAGATTATTGGATTGCGAAAGGAAGTAGCGAAGTGCAACATATGAACAGTTATTTCATGTCTTAAAAAAACATACGATAAGAAAACAATCTACGATTTTGTCGAAAGTCGTTTTTCACTATACTCATAAACCAACAAATAAAACTCATATGAAAAATTGGTTGTGTTATTCAGAAACTAAAGGACAACTTTTCTGGTTGCAAAGTTACTGATTCAGGCTGTTCGTCTAGGTTTACGAAAAAAAAGATTTGACGACTGGAAAAACGCAATTAATTTGTTGAAAAGACGTGAAGAAAGCACCTTCCATAGACAAGCGATAATTTCGCTGTTAATTTGCAAAAAGTAGGATGCTACTGTCAGTGCCGGATTAGGCCAGCGCGGGGCCTGTAGCAAATTTTAGCGTGGAGCCCTAGGTTTTGTATGATAATAAATAAAAAAACACAACTTTTACAAACAAACTTGTTTCGATTTAATATCAACAAATTTAAAGATAATACTAGACAAATCAATTTCTCTAAGTAAATTACATTCAATGTTCATTAAGGTGAGGTTATTTAGACGATCTTGTCCCATCATGTTCCTTAACTTACTTTTTATACGCTTTAATGTTGAAAAAGAACATTCTCCGCTGCAGTTGGTAATCATTAAAGACAAGTAAATTCGTAAGACTATTTCTACATTTGGGAAACACGACTCTAATGAATTTTCCATTATAAGTTGATAAAATTGCAGTTCAAGAGCCTCATGCTTTTCGTTGTTAATAGCAGCAGCTACATTAGTTTTAAGAAGTTCAGCGAACTGCACAAGTTCGTCGCCTAGGCTTTCTTCCAAATCCTCTTGGTAAGAGCTGACAATATTTGAAGTTCTTTTCAAGATCTCTTCTGCTGTAAGAGATTTTAACTGCCAAAGTATTCCAAATACATCAGTCACTCTATGGTTCGCTCCCATGCGTTTAGTTAAGGCAGAGAGTACATTATCAATTATGACAATAAACATCTGACTTTCAAATTTTTGTTTGGGTGTTTGATTTCCTACAACTTTATCGAGCGTAGTAGAGCCACTGAAATCGTCGTACTTAGTATTTCACTTGCGTAGTCTTGAAGTTTGTTGCTGATATTCTTGACAGTCAGTCAGGCTTTTGGCTTTGGCCTCAATATCTGAAAATGTAGGCCGCATTACTTGAACGTGTCCTTGTAACGATCCATAAAGTGCATATTCCGTGTTAAGGTCTTGATCAGGTGATTGTAATGAAGAGCTAGACGCTTGCAAGCGTTCTAGAATTCCGTTCCATAAAATGGTCATTATTCCCGTTTCCAACTTACTCATCTCCAAAACTAGTCCATACGCTTGATTACGACACTCTACCTTTTGATCCATGTTATTTGAGATGTCATCCAAAACTTGTTTGATAGTGGTAAAACCACATAAAAGTGCCTTTGTCGCATCAGCTCGGGCAGACCACCTGGTGTCCGACAGTCTCTTCAAAGTCGGAGTTTTGAACCTGTATCTTCCAGTACTTTTGTAAGAATGTCCCATCGATACGTAGAAGCGGAAAAAATGTATAGAGGCTTTCAAAAAAATCGAAAAAACGGATGTTTCTATACAACAATCTGCAGCACACTTAGCAACCAAATTCAGTGAATGTGCAAAGCAGAGAATGTATTCTGCGTACTTATTTATCTCCTTAATGCGTGCTTGTAAGTCGTGGTATTTCCCACTCATGTTGCTGGCATTGTCATAGCTTTGACACGACAGTCTTTGATATCAATGTAATTTTGTTTAAAAATCAAGTAAACTTTGGGCGAGTTGTTCAGCAGTATGACCTTCCATATCCAAGAACTTGACAAACCTTTCCAATGGTCCAGATAGTAACACATAGCGCACTATTAGAGTGAGTTGGTCCACATGCGGAATGTCTGGAGTAGAGTCCAGTGATACTGAATAGTATTTGCATTTCTTAATTTCGGAAAATAATATGATCCAGTAAGCTTGATGCAATTAGATGGATACATTTCTCACATGTTGACATGTTGTTTTTGATAAGTATGGTGTATGTCCCTTTCCTTTATTTGCATATGTATTTATATGCTGAGCCAGAAAAATGTCAAATTTGGCTATTAATTCCAACAAACCTAAATAATTTCCATTATGAGGTGAACCAATAGTTTCATCACTAATCCGAAATGCAAAACCTCGTTCTGCTAAAATTGGATAACTGAAGTAATTCGCTCTAAAAGTGTCCGCCAATTTGTTTGTTCGGTCTCAATTTGGCTTACAAGTTGAGAATCGACACGCGCATCCTTCTTTTTGCAAACTAACAGCGAAATTGTCGCTTGTCTATGGAAGGTGCTTTCTTCATGTCTTTTCAACAAATTATTTGCGTTTTTCCAGTCGTCAAATCCTTCTTTCGTAAACCGGCCACTTGCATTTATTTTAAACTAAGTTTCACGCGCAAAAACTTCTGAACGAACAGAAACTTTAACTGGGTTATGAATAAAATTTACTGGTCCTTTTGTTCGATCTTTCAAGTTTTCGTTTGTTAGAAGCGTGTGCAAAAAGGGGACACACCTACACACACACAAACTGTAACGTTGTTAGTGAGCTCAATGTGACCGCCCACATTAGACCGAAATTGAGTAAACATGACCTTGGTCCTAACCTAAATAAGAAAAATTAAAAGGGGATATTATTACCCACCTCCCAACCTTGGTTCCTTGTTTATGACTATTGACAGCTTACCTCTGTCATACAGGCGCGGCCCCCTGAAGCGCGGGGCCAGTAGCATTTGCTACTTCTGCTACTAGGCTAATCCGGCGCTGGCTACTGTCGATTCTCAACTTGTAAACCAAATTGAGACCGAACAAACATATTTGCGGACACTTTTAGAGCGAATTACTTCAGTTATCCAATTTTTAGCAGAACGAGGTCTTGCATTTCGGTAGGGATGAAACTATTGGTTCACCTCATAATGAAAATTATTTAGTTTTGTTGGAATTAATAGCCATATTTGACATTTTTTGGCTCAGCATATATTATTAATGCAAACAAAGGAAAGGGACATACATCATACTTATCAAAAACAACATGTTAGGAATTTATCCATCTAATTAGATCAAGCTTACTGGATCATATTATTTTCGAAATTAAGAAATGCAAGTACTATTCAGTATCACTGGACTCTACTCCAAACATTTCGCATGTGGACCAACTCACTCTAATAGTGCGCTATGTGTTACCATCTGGACCAGTAGAAAGGTTTATGAGGTTCTTGGATATGGAAGGCCAAACTACTGAACAACTCGCCCAAAGTTTACTTGATTTAAAAAAATTAAAAATGGTATTGATATCAAAGACTGTCGTGGTCAAAGCTATGACAATGCCAGCAGCATGAGTGGAAAATATCACTGCTTACAAGCACGCATTAAGGAAATAAATAAGTACGCAGAATACATTCCATGTTTTGCCCATTCACTGAATTTGGTTGCTAAGTGTGCTGCAGAATGTTGTATAGAAGCATAACATTTTTTCGATTTTGTTGAAGCCTCTATACATTCTTTTCCGCTTCTACGTATCGATGGGGCGTTCTTACAAAAGCACTGGAAGATACAGGTTCAAAACTCCGACTTTGAAGAGACTGTCGGACACCAGGTGGTCTGCCCGAGCTCATGCGACAAAGGCCCTTTTATGTGGTATTACCACTATAAAGCAAGTTTTGGATGACATCTCAAATAACATGGATCAGAAGGTAGAGTGTCGTAATCAAGCGTATGGGCTAGTTTTGGAGATGAGTAAGTTGGAAACAGGAATAATGACCCTTCTATGGAACGAAGTTATAGAATGCTTGCAAGCGTCTAGCGCTTCATTACAGTCACCTGAGCAAGACCTTAACACGGGATATGCCCTTTATAAATCGTTACACAGGTACGTTCAACAAATGCGGCCTACATTTTCAGATATTGAGGCCAAAGCTAAAATCCTGACTGACTGTCAAGAATATCAGCAACAAACTTCAAGACGACGCAAGCGAAATACTAAGTACGACGATTTCAGCGGCTCTACTGCACTCGATGAAGTTGTAGAAAATCAAACACCCAAACAAAAATTTGAAAGTCATGTGTTTTTATTGTCCTAATTGATAATGTATTCTCTGCCTTACCTAAACTCATGGCAGAGTACCATAGAGTAACTGGTGTATTTGGAATACTTTGGCAGTTAAAATCTCTTACAGTAGAAGAGATCTTGAAAAGAATTCCAAATATTGTCAGCTCTTACCAAGAAGATTTAGAAGAAAGCATAATGGAAAATTCATTAGAGTCGTGTTTCCCAAATGTAGAAATAGTCTTACGAATTTACTTGTCTTTAATGATTACTAACTGCAGCGGAGAACGTTCTTTTCAACATTAAAGCGTATAAAAAGTGAGTTAAGGAACATGATGGGACAAGATCGTCTAAATAACTTCACCTTATGTCGTTGAACATTGAATTTACTTAGAGAAATTGATTTGTTTAGTATTATCTCTAAATTTTCTCACATTAAATCGAGACAAGTTTGTTTGTAAAATTTATGTTTTATTATTTATTATCATACAAAAACTAGGGCCCTGAGCTAAAATTTGCTACGGGCCCGCGCTACCTAATCCGGCACTGACAGTAACTAACACCAGAAATGGAATCCAATGGACTCTGACAGAGCAACTAGATGATCTGGACTTCGCTGATGATATAGCCCTTCTGTCACATACACGAAATCAGATGCAGGATAAGCTAAACACATTGAATCTAAGGTCCCAGCAACTAGGGCTGAACATTCATAAGGGAAAGACAAAGTTATTGATAATTAACCAAGCAAACGACAACTCGATCTCCCTGGGTGAAATCCCACTTCAAGAGGTAGAATCATAGACATATTTGGGCAGCAACGTAGACAAAGAGGGTGGAACAGATAGAGATGTTAAAATAAGAATACAGAAGGCAAGAGGAGCTTTCATTGCACTGGGAAACATTTGGAAGTCTAAATAAATCAAATCTAGAACCAAAATTCGGATATTTAACTCTAATGTTAAAGCAATTCTACTGTATGGGTCAGAAACATGAAGAACAACTAAAACAATAGCGCATAAATTGCAAACATTCATCAACTGGTGTCTGCGCAGAATAGAGGAATAAGATGGTATGATAGGGGCACAAATGAGGAACTTATGGAGAGAACAAGACAGATTCCAGTGAACGAACAGGTTAAAAAGACGCTGGCGCTGGATAGGACACACTTTGCGAAAACCGAAGAGGAATATAACAAGAAGGGTCCTTGCCTGGAACCCGCAGGGACAGCGAAAGAAGGGAGGCCGAGAAATACATGGAGACGAGATTTGGAGGCGGAGATCAACAATATAAAGAAGAGCTGGAGGAGCTGCAGGAGATAGCTAGAGATAGGAAGACTTGGCATGAGTTGGTTGAGGGCCTATGCCCCAACCCGGGGTAAAAGGCAAAGAGAGAGAGAGAGAGAGATAATAACATTTTTGTTGTATACTCTCAATGGAGCAAAAGAAAGGATCAGATCGATCATCCATCTACATTACACAAAAAACGAGATCGTAAGTGCTCCGATCATATTCGTGTAAAAAAACAATGTCGCCATCTATATACTTCTCGCTGAACAACGCAATGTACTTCTGATTCTACAGCCACTGAGTTTGTCTTCGCGGTGTTCGTCTTCAGTAACCAATAAATTATTCACTTATGCGGCGAACCATTTAATTTGTTGTTTCTTGATGAAGCTCAGTAGTGATATTGTACCCACTGATGTCTTCATTTCGAAATCGGTCTCGTCTTGATACTCCAGTATTATGCGTAGACACTTCTTTTCTGTCGTTACTAGTCTTCTTCTATATCTTGATGTCAAGGTCCAGGTTTGGCTCTAATACACAACGTTTGGAGAAAGATTGTGATGCACAATGCGCTTAAAGTATTCATGACGACATGTTTGCATTTCAATGCCGCATGCGCATTGATGAGAAAGTTCGTCCCGGAAACGGATGATATCAGCAGGAATCAAGTACACAAACAAACTGTACAGTTTTGAACTGTTATATCAGAGACGAGAAGACGGAAGTCATCCATTTTTTAGGTAAAGAACATTTAATTTTTAGAGAGATGTTTACTATAACTGCAAATTTTACTTATCATTTTATATCTGTTCATAATTTCAGCTAATTTATAACCGGCATGAAATTAGGGTTCTAATTCTCTTACATTCATCATCATCAAGGCTTCAAAATCAAGATCAAGGTGCGTATCCTTTGCGTTACAGTAACAACGTGCGTAACGGTAAAGGACGTTGCTCTCTTTGCAGCACATCTGAAATTCACTCTGTCTCTTGCCAGTTCAGCCACTTCGTCGATGGTCATGTTCATGGTTTCTTTAATATCTTATAGCCATCTTCTTCTTGGTCTGCCTCTGCGTCCTGGGACCCTGCCCTCTAGTATTGTTCTTTCCAGGCCATCGTGACGCTTGATGTGACCAACAATGTAATTTTTCTAGTGTATGTATAGTATGTTGTTTATCAGCCAATTCTCTTTAACATTTAGTTCTTTCAGAACATCTCTTACATTACTTATAAGTTATTAAGTTACAAGTTACAACTGACTCAGTTTGAGACTATCGGAGGAGAGACACTCACACTCTGAGACAGTTCAGACTTGCATTTCAGTTAGTGTGAGTTACTCTTAGTTTTTTAGTCTTACAGTTAGTTAGTTACTGATTTCAGTCCTACCGCTTCAAGCTTGTCTTAGGCTTATTAGTTCAGTTTGGAGTATCTTCATTGCACTCCGGACATGGCCATAGGTCAGGTGCTCCTATCTCCTTCGCAATATCTCCAACAGCGTCCAGCGACTGACCGTACCAGTTCAATTTTGATTGATGAGCCTACTCACGTACCTGTTATGCTGTTCTTTTCTTGCTACTCCAATCTTCAAACTCAGCTCCTGCAATCTAGTAGTTGATGTTGATTGGTTTAAATGAAAATCTTCTTTGCTACCACACTCTATGAGGGCGTTCAAAATATCAGCTCTATCCATTGGCTGGCCCTCTGATATGGTGGCAGAGCCAGCTAGCCTGTCTCATTGCCAATGACACCCATGTGCCCCAGAACGAAGATAAATGTGATTCTGAAAATTTTTTATGCTTGTAGTGATTCAGTACATTGCTTGCGCACCGAACCAGCCTCTACCTTGCGGATCATACTCAATGAATCACTCAGAATGCACACATGAGTGTAGTTTTGTGACTATGGGAACACTTTTTCACCATCATTAAATTTGACAAAAGTTGCAAAGAGAGTAATCCTGTGACGCTGGATGCAGACGTTAAGGTTATCATTGATGAAAACTGCAATGAAGGTGCCATTGTGATTTATACGGATGGATCGATAATTCGTCACGAAAAGTCCGCATGGGCCTTCTCTGCAAGCTCATGTGGCAGAACGGTCCATGAGGCCAGTGGTGCATTTCGTATGACAACAAGCAGCATGACAATGGAGGTACTGGTGGTGACTAATGCTTTATGTTGGCTGGAGGCTTATTAATAAGGCTACACCAATACACAGTCACTTAATCAGACTTGAAGTTGTTGAATTCCCGACACTGGCTGAGCGGGAATTCTGTGGTACCCGATGGTTGGCTTCATAACCATTTAATTAATATTTTAATTACTATTTGCGACAAAACTTGGAAGTATCCGATAATTGCGGATTTTAACTTATTGGGCTCAAACACAGAAACCGGGGCCAATTAAAAGATTCAAGATCTGAGGTCTTGAGAGCCACAACCGTGAACGTGTCGCGTGTGTTGAGTATTTTTGGAGAGCCAATGTATTTTCCCCATCAATGATCAGCTTGGGAGTATGGCAATGGCAGACATGCGTTGCTAAAAAAAAATGGAAAACTATGATTTAAAAAAAAATATCTAATCATGATGAACTACCTGCTGAAGCAGCACAGCACTTGTTTTATGCCTTTGAGATTGCAAATAACTAATTTGCTGTCTAAAAGACTACTGTTTTATGCCTTTGAGATTGCAAATAACTAATTTGCTGTCTAAAAGACTAATATACTACCTACATCCAATCCATGTACCTCAATGAACGCCGCAAAATACCTACCCACACAAAACTATCTTAGAAAAGATAATCCTTCCTTGGTAAATCAAATGTGCATGTTCTTTTCCACATTCAAAGGTAAATAAAAAATTTCACAAAATATGACTAAACACCAATAGTCTTACACATATGCACTCTGACCAATATAAATAGTTTGAACATCATTATTGACTGACAGCAGAAATGTTACCTTAGTTACTTTAAATATGCTATCTGACAACCACAAAAGTTCTGAATTACATGTGTATGAGGAGAAATTTTGTGCATCCACAGAATGACAGTTCCAAAGCTGACATTTAGCCAGAAAGCAGCAAAGACTGTGGGCACAATTGAACTTCAACTGCAAAGCAGTCCTGTGTTTGTCAGCCTCATTATTGTTACTTTTATTGTGTTTTGTGCTGCATTGGCTCTCAATTTCCTGGCCAGTGAACCAACACTCATTGAAGGTAACTTATTTATTTGATACTTGATATGTTACATTATTGTGGTTGCATTTATCAGGTCTCTGTGGCATACAGATTAGGTAGTTGCTTCTCGTTCCAAAGGTACTTGGTTCGCTCTCTCTCTCTCATGGAGCCATCAAGATATTTTTCCAGAGATCACTGATCTCAGTGTAGATGAGATCAAGTTCCTAGTCCTATCATAGACGAATGATAAAACATAGGTCTTGTGTTTAAGTTGAGCACATCAAAGGACCCTCGGCAGTTCAAAATCGAGAGAAGCAGGCTAGAAAGTTGCTGTCTGAGCAAATTTCATTAGAAAAATTGAGAAAAAATCAAATTCCTACCAAATATTGTGACCATTTTCTAAATTACATTGGGGACCCTAGTAGGTGCTACGGAATTTGTGCACTGCTACTGAAATCTTCCTGTGTAAGAAAGAGATCGAAGTATGTATCGTTACACACCGATGTGCAGTGATGATGGTCCAGTCAATCAATTAATTATTGTAACATAACCTATGATTGCAGTCGGCTTTACAAACTCCTTGTAGAACAAATGATCTGTTGAGGTCTTCTAGCACCATAATCTATTCTAAGTGGGCTGCTATTGTTGTCAAAGAGTGATGACATGTCATGCAGATGTTGTCAGAAACAGTCACCAAACTTAATGCCAGTTTCATCTGTGTAAGTCATATTATTTTTGCTAATGATGACATAGATAACCTGGTGAAATACACATCTAAGGCCATCCTCAGTAGTAAACAGAGATTAGAAAATACAGGGTGTTCAACTTAAAAGCAGTCCCAGTGATAAATAGAAATTTGCCATGTACGCATTGCATCTTGTCTATTTACTATTTAAACTGGTTCTGACTAGTTCGCTATATCGCCTGCTCGCCATTCAAGATAGCTCAGCTCTAATAATGCAGTTTTCTATTCAAGAAAGAATTACTATTGTAGAATATTATGTCCGCACAGATCCATTAACACTTTACTGACTCAAACTTGACGGTCGCCGAATTTTGGGTAACAGTCTTAGAGACCAACTTCGACGATCGACTTAATTTCGAACATGTTGAATGCAAACAGACGGCAGTATTGATACATTTATAGGTCACGTGTCATCCGGTTATTTTATTATTCCAAAATGGCTGCCCCCACGATCTGTAGTGTTTAGAACAGTTTCAAACAGTGATTTCAAGGAAAATTCGTTATTTTTGTTAGAAGTTTCACTTTCAGAGTTTTTATCATGTCTGATAACGGAAACCATATGTGTAACATTGATGATTCTGACTTGCTAGCGAATGTGGGACGAAAGTGATACCTGGGCTAAGTAGAGATGCGCATTGAATAATAACGAAAGTGAAAGTAGCGATAACGACGTACATTTCAAAATGCCGATGACGTAGGTACATCGCAAGTAAGAAGTGGGCGTGGTACCAGAGTATTGCAGTCAATACTAATAATCTCTGGAGATGGAGAAATGTTCGCCAAAACGAACTAGTTGAGCTTGACAGTATTATTCAGTACCAAGAACAACAAGGTGTCACGCAGTCACAACTGACTATACGCCTATTCATTTTTTCTGCTTTTTTTCCTGATACTGCCATAGTGCTAATCACTGATGAGATGAACAGATATGCTGAAAATCATCTATCCCAGTATTCAGGAAGTGCCAAGTACAACTAAAAGAGTTAACCTCATTTCTACTGTTCACTCCAGTGAGGTTATGGACAAGACAGTTAGAAAAAGGGGAATGCCTGGGGTAGAATAATCAAGAAGCCAGTGATTGCAGAAAATATAACAAAAGTATGGGGGTGTCGATCACTCGACCAACTGAGCGCAAGTACCCTACCCACACAGATCCTATAAATGGTACCTGCCCTTGTATCATTTCATAGTTGAAACTGCCCTGGTCAATGGACACATAAGCTACAACACTGTCAACTCCACCAAAAATATCACAGCAAAGAAGTTCAGGCAGGATGTCAGTCTTGCTCTTCTTGAACCTGCTGTCCTTCAGCGAAATGTGGCGCCTTCAACATCACAAGTCACAACATCACGACTGACTGAGCGCCATTTTATTGAAAAATATGAAAGGCCAAAGTATAAGCCAGACTGTAAAGTGTGTAAGACTGTAAAGAAAAGAAGCCAGACTTGTATGTACTGCCCAAATTGCAATGTACCTCTATGCTTGACACCCTGCTTCAAGTTATACCACACAGTTGAGGATTACCAACGTTCCCGACAAAGACTTTTACAGATACCTACAGCTACAACCTCAACCACAGTTCATGAAGGCAGCAGATCAGACTCCAACTAGAGGTAGTTTATTAGTTTAACATTCACAAACACTTTTTATGAGATGCCACATCAATCAACACAATACAATCAACAACAACAAAAAAATGTGTTTTCCATTTTATTCAAATTTATGTTTACTTTTTATGTTGAAATGTGTTGTCAATCGTTAAACCAGTACTCAAAATTAGCTAGTTTTATTCATTGCTAACCATGTCCCTAACATATTATTGCCTTGAAATTGAACAAACTCACTAAAAACTATGTAAAGTGGCTGGTTTTAAAACATATTATATAAATTCTATAAATAGCCACACAAATCAAGATGGCCGCTAAATGTTCATGCGACTAATTTAAATAAAATATTTTTTCGGATGTGGCAACCATTTATACTGGTGCTCAGAAAATTTTGAAGCGGTATATCGCTTTTTACATTTTTAATGAATTTAATTTGAAAAACAGTCATTTTGTAAGAAATCTCCAAACACCCTTGGTAATGGGAGACAGTAATGCTCAGGATTGCTGGTCAGCAAAGTGTTAAGAAAACACTTTTAGCTGAAAGGTTTCCAAATTCTAAAAATCCTACAAAATGCAGCAGAGGATGGTATTGAAATGGCATTCAACAGGTTCTGTAACTAATGCCAAAAGGCGTAGATTACCATCGGTCAGGACTCCAGAGGCTGTCGCTTATATTCAGCAGAGAATTCTAACAAGTCCCCAGAAATCTTTGCGTAAATTAGCACAACAAAGCAGTCTAAAAGTCACATCATGTCGTAGTATTCTTCACTTGCTACGTTTCAAACCATATTGTGTAACTTGTACACAGGAATTGAAAGATGGCGACAAAGGGAAACGTGTCGATTATTGTCACTGGCTTCTCAAGAAGATTGTTGATGGTGAATTGGACCCATTTGCGTACTTCATGAGTGATGAAGCATGGTTTCATTTGTCTGGTCAAGTTAACTCACAGAACACTCGTTATTGGTGCACATAAAATCCTCATCACCTGCATGAGAAATCATTACATGACCCTAAAATCGGGGTATGGTGTTCTGTTTCCGGGAGTCAGATTATTGGTACAATATTTTTGACACGACGTTAACACTGAAGTATATATTATATTGTTTGAAGAATTTAGTTAAATAATGATGAGCAAGAGAACTGTTTCTTCCAACAAGATGGTGCAACTTGTCACACATCGAAATTATCACTAGACCATGTTCACAACGCTTTCACAGAGGAAAGGACTGTCAGCAAAGGTTTGTGGCCTCCACGCTCCCCTGGTTTATCTACATGCAATTTTTTTCTTTGGGGTTATTTAAAGGGGTTGTGTACAAAACAAACCCTCATACATTGGATGAACTCAGAGAAAATATTCAAACTGCTATCCAAACAATTGATGTGACCATTTTGCGTAACGTGTACATGAACATGATTACTAGAGCCCAAACATTTATCAGTGCAAATGGAGACCATTTTCAGCATCTTCTCTGAGGCCCAGAATGTTGTGTGATGTAAATAATTAAACTGGAAAGAAATTACTCCCTACAGTAGTTTACTTTTTTTTAAAACAAGTCCTTTGTGTTTTGTTCAGATTATTCGTCAAATATTTGTGGTGATGACTCACAGCCCATACTGCGGAATGTTGACAAGACATGGCACATTTGTTCATCACCCCTTCCCGCACAATAATTACACACCATAGCAAAAGACTTGCTCACTTGACCTACATTACGTCATAATTGAACCTTGTCATTTTCATAAACATATGCCAGATTGGCTCACTTGATGACGAGGCTTCCTTAACAACGAGGCTGCTTTTAAGTTGAACACCCTGTAATACACTATGGGACTGTATTACATAAGCACATGTATTGCATTGCCAATGGCCAGAGCGGATATTGCAAAAGTTACCTTGGACATTGAGTTTTAGGTGACTGGAACCCTGATGTTTTTTAAGATTCTTATCTTGTCTGTAGTCCACCAAAGAAAAGCTATGGAAAAGTGTCTGTGTTTCTGGATTAGATTGAACATGGAAAAGATGCAGAATCATAATTTGTTGAATAATGGGAGTGTAAAGTTAAGACAAGTTGTACTCTTGTCAGTTGGAGTTCAGCAGTTATTTATAAGAGCTTTCTAGAGAGTGATGTTAGAAGCAGAATAGATGCTTGAAAATTATCAGGGTATTTATATCTGCTGATTAAATCTTAAAACAAAACGTAAAATATATAGAAGCAGTGTCTTGGGAGTGTTATTGTACATTAGTGTATGATGGAAAACGACCCATAACATCTTACATAAATTTAAGACATTCCAAAATAAATGTTCATGAAGAATCCTGCAAATGTTAGGCTAAGTATGAAAGCAAATGAAGAGCTTTTGAAATAAACAGTGCATCATTGGAGACTATCATTAAAACACAAAGATGGAGGTGGATTTGGCATGTATGTTGTATGCCAGTAGGGACTTTGGCTAGGATAGCTCTGTGATAGAAAAGGGAAATGGGGTGATCTGCTAGCTTCTTTAAAGATATTGAACTTGGTCAGATCTGCTATCATTACATACTTATCATTAACTGTTTAAATATTTGATACTGAGTTTTGACAGTCAAGTATAATTTGTATAACCTATGAGTTTATTTAGAGTACAAGGCTTCATGGAAGTAGTTTGTTGTTTATTTACATTTGTTCTTATCAACAAAGTTAACCACTCTTTGTGATCTATTTGATTTGCACCAAGAACATAACTGTGGAGCGTCTGGCCGAATGAAGCATGGCTCTCGTGTGGGAGACCCGGGTTCAATCTACGGTAAGACCATGGGGTATTTTCTGCAGAGGGCATAAAGAAAGCATCCTAACCTGAACAGTTTCGCTGCAGACTACACTCAGCCATGTGACCATTAAATTCCACAGGCTCACGTCTCTCCTGTCCTACACCGAAAAAAGTGGTATTACATGCAGTAACGACATAACTATGTTATATCCTGTTAGATTCATAAAGCATGTAGGACAGGCACATTCAAATTTTGACTAAAGCATATACATATTATATCCAACATGCCACACATTTGTACAGATGGGCAACTAAGGTTTTGCAAACAGGAGAAAACGCACTTTAAAGTATCACATCTAGAGTTATACAATAGCATAGAATCAGATCTGATTGGTCATATGGAGGCCATTAGAACAGAATCATCCAACATGGATAGTCATGAACAGGACATATAACTGATCAAGACTTTTTAGTGCACCTCAAATATAGATTCATCTAGCTAGCAAAGCAAGAAGTGACTTCATCTTTGCTGTGCTAACTTGAGACCCATTCCTGGGATGGAACCAGCCCTTTTATCTTCTGTATGCCTTAGAGGTTGTAAGAGTCACAGCAATGTCCCCTTTGGAATAGAAGACTGCCCAGCTTGTAGCATTACACCGTCATATCGCTTCAAGCAGCCTTATTGGGTTAGTAGAGGCCACAGGTACAATAAATGTAAATGGACAACATCGCGACAGGGTGAGTGAGCTGGCATTGACCAAGACCCTACCCCCACCTCCATTTGGTTGGCCACATCACCCATCGTGTGCCGACTCTCAATGCAAAAATACAGGCATATAACACTGTATTACCCTATATGCCCTGTAGCGGAACAAGGGTTCCTTTACTTACTTTTTACTTATATAGAAATTTGTTTTCTCTTCTAAAACAGGTCTCTTTTTGCATGGAATTGCAAATGTATCAGCAGAGTTTCCCCTGAATATCACACCAGCCAACTGGGCATTCTCAATTTGGAGCATCATCTATGCATTGCAGCTAGTTTGGAACATCTATAGTGTTGGACTAGTTTGCCGCAGTACTACCGAAGGACCAGCCTACTTGAACCCAATAATTCTCTCTCCTGCATATTTCATCTTCTTCAATCTCAGCTCAGCTTTCAATATCGGCTGGCTCTTTCTATGGGACAGGTATCTCTTTTTAGCATCTTTCATATTTATTGCATGCATAGCTCTTTCCTTGTTCTTGAGTCTAGCCATTGCTTCTTCAAGGTTTGTAATGTTCAAGGACACTCTCGTAAACCAAGGGAGAAACAATGAAATCCCAATCCTACTTGTCGCTGTCATTAATGGTCTTGCAATGTATGCCACATGGACTGTCATAGCTTCTGTAATCAATCTTGGGGTGGTTTTCACTTACAAATGGAGCCAACCAATCACAAATGAGAACTCTTCTGTCATATGTATCAGTATTCTGGCTTTCTTTGCGGTTATTTATATAGCACTGGACGTTACTGTATTTGAACGTTATACAAGATATTCTCTGTCTCCATACGCTGTTGTCATTTGGGGACTTGCTGCTATAGTCTCCCGGAACTATGATCCAAACAATGTATCATCTATCATTTCAGCTGTTTTACTTGGTGCAGTATCCCTTGCTTTTGTTATCAAACTTGGGATAACATTCTATAATTACAGTAATGTGAAGTATCGGTATACACAAATGAAAGATGGCATAAAACATCCTCTGTAAATCTTCTTTCTTCTTCTTCTTTAACTTCCTTGAAGCATAAGGCATCAACAAATTTCCTCCAACCAGATCTGTCTTGAACAAGCCAGCTTACTTCATTCTAAGTTCCCCCCACCTACCTCTCCTGGATCTAGATTTTGCTGCTTTCAGTTCTCTCTCACATACAATTTTTTTTTTTTAAAGACATGCCTCCTTAACCAGTACAGTCAGATGGTTGAGCTGAAAATCAATCATAATAAAGCAGAAATAATTGCTCTTAACATGACTGCACCATTAAAATAATAAGATAAAATTCCTCGAAATACAGCTGCTTTCAAATATCTTGGAAGTGTTATCAGCCATGAAGGAGGAGTTAGATCTCACATTAAAAGCAAATGGAGAAAGTGCATTCATAATCCTTCAGATGGTCTGGAAATCAGTCCAATAAACATCAGAACCAAGATTAATATATAACATACCTCTGAAGTTGGTGAAGGCCTGCATGCATGGCAGGACACCAGTCAAATGGTAAAGCAGGCTTTCATGCAAAAATCAGTTAGAAGCGCCATACCGGCATCATGGCTAACGTCCTAATTCACAGCGGGTGAGTGAAGAAGAAGATATACCGCAGCTGTGTGCTTTCAACTTTATTATACAGATTAGAAGGCTGGAGAATGACAGAACAAGATATGTACAAACTTTCCACATTCCATACAACTTGTCTGCTATGGAAAGCAAGCCTTTACGCAAAAATCAGCCAGAAGCACCATACTGGGGACTGACTATGCCTGAATTCATAGCGGGCGAACGAAAAGAAGAAGAACTTGTCTGCGAAAGATCTTCCATGCGTTCTGGCCAAAAAAAACTACCTCTGACCAACAACTCAAGAACGTCATTTCATTGCTGACACAATGTCAGCAAGAGAATATTAACACCATCATCCAAAAGAGACACTGGATATGGATTGGACATGTGCTACGGATGAAGACTAATTCTATCATGAAAACTGCACTGAGATGGACACCAGAGGGTAAATGAAAACTTGGAAGACCCAAAATGAAATGAACTACAACAGGAACTGAAAGAGCTTGAACACAATACAGAGGATCGCCAAGAACAGAGAAGAATTGTGTTTATTTGTTGCTGCTCTTATCTTCAAGGCGCTACAGGCTAGAGAAGAGAGAGACATAATTTTACTGCAATTTTCTCAATCATTATTGAAACACTAGTGTGCTGGTTTACTACAACAGCATTATACTGTACTATAAAACACTAGTTGTTATAATTAGAAACATGTCTATTATCATATGTCATACTTACTTGGGTTGATGGTCAATCCTTTCCACATTTATTTTTAAATGTTCATTACATTATATGTTCATTTTTGTCATTTTCTACTGATTGTGTTATATATTGATGTGTAGTTTTACATGTGCTATAATTTGCTGTGTAGTTTTACATGTTCTATAATTTGCTGTGTAGTTTTACACCTCACTACTTGCTGAATGGGTGCTACACAATAATGATTATGCAAATAATGCGAAATATAAGTGTGCTGTTCTTCACTTAGTTCACATAGGGGTCTCTGTGGTTACGCCTTTTTTGGGCTCGGCTCCCTGCACCCATGGAACACCAACGCAGTCCACAGAGCACATCTTGCAAGACTGCCCCAGCCTGAGCAGTGTGAGAATGGAATTCTGGCCACCAGAAACAACCCTACAAAACAAACTATGGGGGGACAAGTGAAGACCTCAAGCGCACAGCACTGTTTATGACACCGGAGCAGTTGCATAGCAGAAGCTGATCGCAGAAGAAGAGGTTACGCTTTGCGTTGTATTCTGAAGGTCTTGGGTTCGAATTCAGATTGTGTTATTCTGTTCACGGGTGCATTTTTTCCCAGAGACTCATGGGATTATTATTTGAGCTACGAAGTTCGTGCTTTATGCAATACTCTCGGCAGGTGGCGTGCCATTTCTGTGGAGAGGGACCAAGCCATATGGGGTAAAACCCAGCTCAATGAAGTCAATCCTTCGGTTTTAGACATAGTTTAGACATGTCTATAATTATGATGATTTAAGAGTTCCAAAGTATTTAAAATTGATGGTTTTGTCTTCTTATTTCTCTCCGCATCTCATGACATATAAGACCTCAACAGTTGTTCTCCACTTTCCCTGGCCTGTGACCTTTTTATGGCTTCCCAGGATAATCTGGCATCCTCAGTTTTTAAAAGAAAAAGGTCTCCAGGTCTGTTTAGGTGTCCTTTTTCCCATTTCCTCACGTCTCCATTCTAGAGACACTGTCTTCTGCAGGGTATGCCCAACCCACCACCATTTTGTACTACTAACACAGAATTCTAGGAGTATCAAGAAGAGACTGGTTTAGAAATGAAGACATCAGGAAAAAAGGTGGTACAACATCAGTTCTGAACTTCATCAAGAAACAACAAATTAAATGGTTTGGCCACATAAGCAGATTACCAACAGACAGTGTGCCTCAAAGAGCAATGTTACTCCGATACAGTGGATACAAAGTAAAAGGTAGACCTCAGAGAAAACAGTCTGCTAAAACACCGCTTATGAAGCACACACAAAGGCCTGTGCTAGAAATCTCTTATCCTGACTCTGTGAGGCAAAACAGGTTTAGAGAAAAGAAAGAAGAAGAACCTGGGTGATCCCAAGTTCCTGTCCTTATCCACAGGTCTGTGTTTTCTACTCTGTTATACCATCTCAGTCTGAGAATCAGGAGAAATTTGTTGATGAAGGTCCGAGTAATAAATCTTTGCAACATAGGAGGGAACATACGTACGCAACCAAGGTTTTTTAAGGCATCCTATCCAAGGCCTTGTTGAAGGAGATAAAGAGATGAGATAAATGAAATACTTTGTACATATAGAGCATAGATTCCCAAACTTTTTCGCCCACTTTGCATGACATAAACTTTGTAACGACTCCTCCCCGTCATAACAGTTTGCCAATTTCCCACACACACACACACACATATGCATTCTCTATTTTTACTTTGACATAGATAATTGATATATATTTCTGTCATACATGGTCAATTTTCAAATTATTATCTACATGACATAGAAAATTAATGAAAAAATGGATCACGTAAGATGGGCATAAGATGAATTAAAATGCAGAATTCAAATTTTAATGATTATTCAATCGCAAAATCACGAAAATCTCCCACAAATGCTACTGAACCCACTATCGCCCATGGCTTCAGCGCCACTGGGGGTACACCGCCCACTTTGGGAACCTTCTTTGCGCTCGTTCTTACGACCAATTTTAATCACTTTTGTGATATGTTTGATATTTGCCAAGAACGTGTATATGTTGCACATTGGTTTGTAGGCCCCTAAACGCATAGACTTCTACGCGTTTAGGACATGTGCATCCGATTTCAGCCAAACCTCCTTAGTCGCCTTACGACATGCGTGGCAGGTAACAGTGGTTCTATTCTTTACACCCCAAATTTGGGCCCGGGAACCACTCGGGTGACTTTGGGAACCCATGATATAGAGAGACATGATACTGGTGGAAACCATACTGGAAAGATTGAAAGTAAGCAGACATGAGGAATACAAGTATATAATTCTTCTTCACCCATAGGGAGGCATAGGTCTGCAACCATGGTTTTCTAAGCCCTCCTATCAAAGGCCATCTTTTCCAGATCTCTCCTATCTCTACCCATTTTCTTGCATTCCGTTTCCACCTCCAGGTGTTCTTGTTTCTTCCCTTACCTCTATTACCCTGGGGGTTCCATTGGAGGGCCTTTCTCATGATGCTGTCATGAGGTCTTCTCAGTGTGTGTCCTATCCATCACCACCTTCTGCTCCATATCTCTTGTTCCACCTGCCGTTGTCCTGCTCTATCGAACAGCTCTTCGTTTATGGTCCTGTCATACAATTGCAGATGGAGTAACCTACGAGGCATCTATTGATGAATGTCTGCAACTTTTTGGTGTTCCCCCTAGTTCTCCATGTCTCCACTCCATACAGAAGGACAGCCTTGACATTTAAATATCATCTTAGTTTTATTCCTGATCATTCTTGAGATCCATATTATCTTCAGAATGGCAAAGGCTGATCTTGCCTTTTGTATTCCAATCCTGAAATCTTTATCTGTACCACCTTCAATGTTGATAACACTTCCCAGATATGTGAATTAATTGTGTCTTTATTATTTCTTTTTCATTTGTTTATTATTTTTATTAATTTATTTATTAATTGCTTTTGGAGTCCTTGTAGAAACAAGAATTCCTGAGGTTTCCCTGGTTTGGGGATTCCTGTATCAATGATTATAATTGAACGTCAACAAAATAATTTTTTTTTTCAGTTATGAAACTTGAGAAACTGCATGATTTTATTTTAAAAATAAATATCCACTGACATAATCAAATGTGCATAGTTTGTGTGTTCATGTTGTTCTTCTTCGAATGCTCCATATCGACCACTTGTCAACCACTGTGTGATTTGTATGTGATCTGAACCTAAGAGTGATTGTATGTTGTGCCACCCAAGTGATTACCGGGCCCAAATTGGGGTGCAAAGAATAGAACCACTGGTACCTGTCACACATGTTGTAAGAGGCGACTAAGGAGGTTGGACGTGGGGCTAGCTACCCCACACCGTAAAAAAACACTAGATGGCTACAGAACGGAGAGCAAACCGAGAAACGCTGGCTGAAACCGGACACATCGTCAAGGATAAGCACCAGAGCTCCAAATGGTGCTGAATATGTGAAGTAAAAACCATGCTAAGGCTGCATGAATCAGATTTCCACATGAATAGAATTTATGGGATATCTGGAAAATCATCGTGCGGTTGCTGGCATTATCGTCAGTGCAATTGCTTTTTTATTTACTAGGGTAGCATCCCTAGGGCCTACATCAGTTCCTTTAAGACATGCATTGTAGGTTGCAGTGGTACTATTCTTTGCTTCCTTGAGGGCCCGCACCATGCAGGCAAATTCATGTTGTTGAGTATTCTATTGGAAGATCTTGTGAGAAATTGTGCCAAAAGTCTTACTTGTTTGTTCTCTTATGCACTTAGCTTCTAGAATCATCTTAACTCAATGCATGGTAGATTGGTTCATTGATTGATAAGACCACCATCATTGCACTTCGGGGAATAACCATGTGTGCTCCGATCTATTTCTTGAACAAGAAAATCTCTGCTGCAGTGCATGATCTATAAAGTGCTGGCTGAGGGTTATTTTTTTGTTGGTGAAAATTTTGTAGAAATTTTAAAATTCCAAGTTTTAATTTTGATTATATATATTAATATTTGTAAAATAGCTAACACCAGCGAAGGAAACAACCTCGGAGAACTCTTAAATGAATTTCTTTTTGCAGACGATCAGGCAATCATATCAACAACAGAAGAACAGCTACAACAACACATCAACAGACTCCAGTTAGCATGTAACTAATACAACATGAGAATTAACATCGACAAAACAGAAGTAATGACATTCGCCAGAGAGGAAAACACTACCAACATCTCCATCGATAATCACCTACTAAATCAAGTAAAAGATTTCACATACCTGGGGAGCATTTTTCAGCAAATGGAAGAATAACTAATGAAATTCAACACAGATGCAACAAAGCAAATCAAATGATAGGGCAAATGGCGCCAATTTTAAGATGCAAACACGTCACCATGAACACAAAAAGAGCAATGTTCAACACAATCTTTCTCCCCACACTATGTTACCAGTGCCAAACCTGGACGCTGACAACAAACGATAGAAGAAAACTAGTCACAACAGAGATGAAGTGTCTACGCAGAATGCTGGGTGTAACAAGAAGAGACCGTTGAGAAATGAAGACATCAGGAAAAAAGTGGGTACAACATCAGTACTAGACTTCATCAAGAAACAACAAATTAAATGGTTCGGTCACGTAAGCAGATTACCATCAGACAGTGCACCCTAAAGAGCAATGCTGCTCCGATACAATGGGTACAAAGCAAAAAGCTGGCCATGCAAAAGATGGACCTCAGAGATAACAGAGGCGCGAAAGAGACTATCTACGAAGCGCATACTAGGGCCCGCTTTAGAAATCTCTTCCTGACCTGACGCTGTGAGGCATACAGGATTCGAGAAAGAAAGAAAGATATTAATATGATATCTATTGCAAACAACATAAACACAGAAACTTTGTATGATTCTGACATCCCAAAACAATTGCTGCCCAGAACTCATTAGCATTAATGGTATATGTAACTGTATCAACACAGATGTTTCATAAATACCAGGTTGCACCCTAACCAGAAATCTAAAACATTTTGTTGTATATTCTGAAAACAGGTATGTTTTCATCATCATCAGTTGATGTGGTTGCATTGAAGGTTGACTGCAATGGGCTTCCTTCATTCCCTGTCTCTTATCTTTATGTTGCACTTTGTCAGACTGTAACTTGTCTTTCTCTTGATGTTTCGCTCCTATTTCTGTCTCCGTCTTCCAACTTTCTTCTCGAATACGGTTTTGATCAATGTGTCATGTCTGTTTATGTGTCCGAATTATTTTATTTGTTGGATTTTTATTACCTGTAGGAATTCTTCATTACTAGTTTTTCCAGAACTTCTTTATTTTCTGTTTTCTTTATATTCTTCGGCTTCCTGGTTATCGCATGTTGAATGAGGATATTAAAATTGAAGTTGAATCTACCAGCTCTCTAAGCAGATTGGTATTACATGTTGTATACGCAGAACTGGATGCACGAGGACTCGGTGAGGAGTGTGTCGTGAATGGAAACACGAAAACCACCAGTATGCATCTCCTTCGACATCTGTTAGTTAGTTAGTTTATTCCTTTCGAGCCAAAGGCGGCACATAGGGCAGAGGTTTTAGATCTCCATGTGATATGGTTCTTTGCTAGCAGTTGGAGATCTTGTATGGTTTTACATCCCAATAGTTTACTTTCTTGTTGGATGGTTCTTCGAAGAGTGGTCTTTGGTCTTCCACGTTTTCTTTTCCCAACTGGTGACCACATAAGGACTTGTCGATTTAGTCTCTTTTCGTCTGATCTAAGAACATGACCTAAATATTTCCACCTTCGTTTCCTTATAATATTTGATACGGGTTGTTGGTGTGTTCTATCTCTCACTGTGTTGTTAGAAACGAAATCACTCCATTTTACTTTTAATAATTTTCGTAGACATTTATTCTCAAAGCTGTCCAGTTTCTTATCAATTTTCTTTGTTGATTTCCAACTTTCACAACCGTAGTTCAGTACATCTGTTAGGGGGAGACTAAACACCTAAAGGTTCTCCTGGAGTACGATAACGTCGGTTCAGTAACGGATAGCATCCAAGGATGGAGCTATTGGCTTGACCAGATTTTTATTCTGGTTAAATTCTTTCACTTCGTTTTTTTTCCACCTCTAAACGCCCTTACATTGCAATGAATTTGCCAGTATATCCGATGTTTGTCTCATGTTTAACAGTCTGTCTCATGTTTAACAAATACAGCGAGCCAGTATATCCGATCAGAAGAGCGAAAGGGTTAATTATCCTATGATATTTTGTTACGCTACAAGGGATCATATGGTACACAGATATCACAGAAACTAATAAAGCAGCCCATCTAACCGAGCAAAGATCATCATAACCGCAGATAGACTGTTAATATGCAAAGTAAAAACAGATTATGAAAAGCACTTTCAGAGAAGATTGGCCGAACCGATGTGCTACAGGGACGACCATGTATGCAAAGATGTATATTAACCCTAAAGTTAATATAAATAAAGGTTACTTCATTGAAAGGATCGATGTACTATCTATCAGCTAAGAACGGGACATGTTGAACTGAAATAGGCTACCACCTAAATAGAAAAAACCCCACTAACCTACCACACTGTATGTAGAAAGTGAGATTGTACAGCATGAAATGATCTAAAGACAAAAAGATTACAGCATGTCCTGCTTGAATGCCATGGGTTACAGAAAGCTAGAAAACAACTTATCGCACCACACGCCGTCTGCCCAGCGTGTTCGTAGCGCGTTTGACTACGGGTGACTATCCCTCTGTGTGTGTGGGTTCAATTCCGCGGGATGGCAGAAAAAGCCCCAGATTTACGGTGTTCGTGGCACCGAACCGAAGGGTTACGATGTCCATGGCACCGAGCCGAAGAGCTGAAAAGCTCAAGTGCTTCTGGATCGGGGGGAAAAAAAAATCGCACCACACACATTTGTTCGTAATACCCTTTATGGTAGCGTTTCACAACTGCAGAAAACATGCAGATTCTACAATTTGCCATTGGCTGCTCAAGACTGAAAGCTCGAAACACTAACTAGAAATAGATAAGTTAAGTAGAAAAAGTAAGTTGTGAATTTTCCGCATTGATCTCTTGATGACGACTACATTACTGAAGAAAACTAATCTCTATTTTTAGATATTTGAGCATATAAAACGTCTTGCTGAAGGAGAAAGGAATTTATTCATTGCTTTATTTTCAGGTACTAGGTATGTTAGCTTAAATATATAGGCCTATCTGGACCTGTTCACTTTTGAAAAAATGTTTCTTAAGTGACTCGATGAGTATGCTCACGAAGATTGAAACAGGCTGGGCTCGTAGACAATGGAAGGAGTCGCTGAGGAGGTCTAGGCCGACAAAAAAGTTTTATTTTTGTGCCGGACTGCCAGGGCATGCAGGTGTTTTGTGTGTTTTTCGATCCAGAAGCACTTGAGCTTTGGGCTCTCGGCTCGGTGCCATGGACATCGTAACCCTTCGGTTCGGTGCCACGAACACCGCAAATGAACACGCCGATGGGCTTGCAGATACCTCTCGCGCGCGATCGTTCTTTTACGGCATTTTTATCATTCTTATTGTTTTATATAAACAGCCTAACACCAAGAAAGGTGTGATACGTTTGTTTAGTAGTGGATTAAGCCGAGGCACGCCCTTTCAACCTAAGGCGAACCTTTATTGGTTATATCAGAGCGTGTAGGCCAACAAACATGAAAATAAGAATTAACTCCTTCGGAGAATCAAGAATACGTATCACAACCTTCAGTCCTATTTATAGCTCTGTTGCTTATCTTTCTGTGACGTGTCCGGTTTCAACCAGAGTTTACTGGATTTGCTCTCCGTCAGCCTTTGGCTGTACCCAGCCGACCTGAAAAGCAGCAGGCTGGCTTGCAGGTATGGCTGCTGTAAAAAGCGGACGAGTAATGGACCAGGCTGATATAATTTCTCGAAAGGAGAGAGGGCGTGTTCATTATTCAAGTAATAGTGGGGAATCTACAACATAACCCAGACTGCAAGAATTCCTATGCTGGTAGCCAAAGAATAGTAAACCAAAAGAGAACCGGTGTCATTAGTCGCCATACGCCGAGAGACATAATGAGGAGGAGATCGGAGCACTTATGGACTAATTGGTTAGACGTGCAGTGATGATGTTCTGACGACTAAACTAAATTAAAAAATTAATAAAAGGAAATAATATATTAAAAAGATGAATCAATGGAGTGACGAAAAGTGTGGGAGGGGCATGATATATACCACGACAGCACGGATCACAATAAATCTTGAAGAAAATAATCTTCTTAAATAGCTTAAACGGCGCGAGTTTATTAATTTTATTCTAATCTTATAGCTCGATTCCTTCCACCATTACACCAGTGAAGGTCAAGGCCTTTCTAAAGTCTTCAACAAGGTTAAGGATGTGAGTAGAGACCGATTGCATGCACTTACTTGTTCTTGTTCATTCAGTCACATATTTTCTTCAATTGATTCAGTGTCACACTGGTCGTCATCATGTTCATGTTGTCATCAATGTCAAACTAAAAGTAAATTCTGTTTTTATTATAATACCGGTAATTGCGTTGTGTAAATCTTTAACATATATCATTAATATGTCAGGTGACTGTCAGCATCATTGTCTCAAGATTACCGCGTTCACAAAGGATGGCTAGCAATCACAAACAAGTGAAACATGAACTTGATGAACCTCAACTTCCAAACATGTCGTCTGTTTCTTGCAGTCAATCGAAGCCGGCATCTTTGTGAGCTAGGTTAGGTTGGAATCCGGGATGTCTATTTACTTGACTATTAACGTTACGTATATAATATATGTTGTCCATTGTATTTGTGTTAACGTTAATTAAAGTTAAACACTATAATATATAGACTATATTCTATAGTAATCTATAGTTTCACCTCACAATCAACAATACACCATGCAAGTCTATCATTACTATTGGTTAACTTATTAACCCCTAGTTTTCCTTCATTGATAATCACTAATGAACAAAACATGTACATTTATAGCTTAGGACATCTGCAAAAACTCATAAAACTGCAGTTTCTTAGAGTTTCTAAGCAAAAAGGAAAATATAAAGTGCACAAAGTAATATGTTAAAATTACAGGTTAAATCGAGGTTCCAACCACATAGATCTCTATCAAGTAACAAATACAAGATACACTAAAGACCAAAAATAATGAAAATATATGAAATTAAGGCACAAAAATAATAATTGAGGAGGCTATGTAATGAAAACGTGACTCAGAAAGAAATAGAAAAACTAATAAATGTAGTTTAAACAACCTACCAAATGCCAATGGTACCTTAAATGAGGAACCCTTTTTCATACCTCAAGGTATATTGGGTAATACAGTGTTAGGCCCGCATTTTTCATTAACCGTGGACACGATGGGTGATGTGATCAACATCACTCCAGCCACTTTACTCCTAGTAACAATAAAGAAATAGATAAGCTGCTGCATAGCAACTTTCTAACGAACACACGCAATAAATAAATAGATTAGCTTCTGCTTAGCAACTTCCTAACCAAACACATGCAATAAAGCAATAGATAAGCAGCTGCCTAGCACTTCTTAAGCTAACACACACACACACTACTAAAGTACAATTTAATACAACACAGTTGACCATATATTTATATAACTACAAATTTTATCAGTTTGTTATTAGCGAGACTACAGTAGCTCTGCCACCATCACCTTCACTGACATTCTCCAATGCACATTCTGTGGTTTGTTTACCACTCTTTTTAATGATTGCTGCTTAAGCTTACAGAGAATATTTTCATGTTCCTTGATTTAGTTTTAATATATATATTCCTCTCGTACTGTTTTACATTACATAGGGTCTGCAAGTAATTTCTCAATACCGCTCTGTCCTGGAAACTCGTTCAATCTCTTCCATGGAATCGAGTCTGATATTTATTGCCTCTCTCAGCAAAGTTCATTTCAGAGTTTCCCTAGGTCGTCCTCTCTTTCTTGAACCCTTTGCTTCCCACTTCAATGCCGGCTTTGATATTCTTTGATCATTTCTTCTCACAGTATGCCCAACATATCTCCATCTTCTTCTTATAGCAGTTGTTACTAGTGGTTGACCAGACATTTCTTGGATTTCATCACTTCTCCTGAATGCGTTCCATTTTATGTTCATTATTTTTTGCAGAGTATGTTCCCTGTTAATACATATTTTAAAACTTTATCCTATAATGTTTTAATACTTGTTATGGTTTTAATGATGTTGCAGTTTTTACAAATCACTTTATTGTTATCTTCAAATTTTTTTTTCTCAACAAATTGTCCCAAGTGCAGTAAAGGTTTTGATATTCACATTGATTACCTTATCTATCGACTGACAGTGTTATGATGTGCAAGAACATGGACAGGAAGACTCTCTAACATTCTCCACCTAAGGCCGGAGCATGTCAACCCTAATATGTGTGAATACCTATCAATTGAAATGGGACTGCCACTGGCTGCATCACTGGAGTCTTGTTAGCTAGTAGGGTCAAGAAGGCAATGAAACTATTCCTTCTTCTTAGCGTTCGTTCTTTATGATCAGTTTGATCATTCTTATTGTGATGTGTAATTTATCTTTACCAAGAACAACTACGTTAAACACTGGTTCTTAGGCGCTTACTTGTGTAATGTACCATACATGTTTAGTCTATGGGAAATGTTTTGAGTCTGTCACACTGACAGTCAGTCCCCCACACATTCTCTTCCTTCATGTATTCATTGCTCTTTAACGATCATTTTTCGCTGTATATTTGGGCTTCATGATCTTCCCCAAAAAGTATGTCTACACTATGCGCCATTTTTGATTATGTCAGGTTGTTCCAAAATCATATTCCAAAAATGCAGAGCAAAAAAAAAAACAATGTTTCGTCAAATGACACAGATATGTACAACCTCACTGTAAACTGATACTCAGCATATGACACTTTTCAATGCAAATGAAGATGCAGTTCACTGTGGAATATCAACCAGGAAATGAAACAGCAGACAGACTGGCTAAGGAAGTTGCTGCAGAAGAGCAACTGGATATGCCAGTTACCTACCACCAAAAGAAAAGGATGATTAAATCAATCAGGAAGTCACAAATACCAACACAAGACGACTAATAATATGAGCAGATTAGAACAAGTTGTAATTCTGCGCTTTAGAACAGGACACAATCGACACCGCAGCAACGTGTATACAAAATTCAAGATTGTCAATTCAGCCATCTGGATAGGCACATCAAACTGCAGAGCACATACTTCAAGACTGCCCTGAATATGATATACTTAGGCAAACTGACTGGCTTAATGAAACAACACTCGATAAAAAAAACTACACAGAGCTCACAAGAGACAGCGTTGAATATATAGACAATATTTCAAGCGAACAAAAGGATGGAAGGAAGATGAAGACGTTCTAACTATTTTATTTCTTAGTTTGAATAAAATTCGACATATCTAATATATTCTTGATTTCTTCAGTTTTAAAACATTTCAAGATGACTGAAGCAGTGACAAGATCTTGGCTTCTTAATGATGTGCAAGAAAAGAGCAAAAAAATCAACCCAACTCCTCTTATCAAGAGGGAATTTGTTAAAGTTGTTGAACAGAACAATCATAGTGATAAAAAAACATGTAATGGGGCACAAGATGATGATTGTTTGAGGTTGATGCAGTGGAATCTTCTAGCACAAGGTGAGGGGATTGTTTGAAGGTGATGCAGTGGAATCTTCTAGCATAAGGTGGGTGATTGTTTGAGGTTGACACAGTGGAATCTTCTAGCACATGGTGGGTGATTGTTGAGGGTGACACAGTGGAATCTTCTAGCACAAGGTAAGTGATTGTTTGAGGGTGAGGCTTGAAACCAGTGCAAACGCTCCTGCCGAATAGTGATAAACTGTGCACATTGAGATAGAAATGGTAGGTGTCGCCTAGTAGAAGAATGTGAGCATAAGTGACGAAGAGAAAATGGACGGGCCCAGTTGGTTGGTTCAGAAATGAGCGAAGGAGCACCCAAAAGAAACGTGAGGTGGACAAAACGGTGGCGAGTCTCGAAGATGGGGTCTCTATCCAGATAACAATAACCGCATTTCCTCTCGCAGGGAACTACTACTGCCTTGTAGTTCAATTGGGGACAATCAAACGTTAGCGAAGCAAACCGTACACAAAACTGGATGGCAGGCAAACCAAGTGGTAAAAAAGACTGGTAACCTGGGCAGATGACACTCAACAACCCGGGAGGGAAGGTTGTCTAAGGGTAGCTACCCTAAAGAAAATAGCAACCTGCTGCCTTGCAGGTCGGCTGGGAACAGCCCAAGGCTGATGGAGAGCGGACACAGTAAACGCTGGCTAAAACTGGACACATCGCCTAAGGATAAGCACCAGAGCTCCAAATGGTGCTAAAGATGTGCCGAAACACACCCATGCTAAGGCTGCATGAATCGGATTTTCACATGAATGAGATTTATGGGGAAATCTGGTACATCAATGCAGTGATCGCGAGAGAGAGTGAGTTTGAGGGTGACGCAGTGGAATCTTCTAGCACATGGTGGGTGATTGTTGAGGGTGATGCAGTTGAATCTTTTAGCACAAGGTGGGTGATTGTTTGAGAGTGACGCAGTGGAATCTACTAACACATATTGAGTTTGAATTTGGTTATTGAATTACATAACTAAATTGATGACACTCTTGGCAGATACCTAGCTGTTAAGAATCTTTCAGAGGGGTCTCTGGCTAAGTAGTTGAGCCGCGTTTTTTTTTTCATTCTTGTAACAGCATACAATAAAAAGAGATCAGGTACTAGAGCCAAGGGAAGATGAAGAAAAAGAGGGACAGATAATATCAAGACCACACTAAATAAACACAAGGGTGACTCATCTGGCCCTAGAACGCAAATTAAATCTCCCTACACCTACGCTTAACGGCAAGAGTGGACAACCAATTCCATCATCCACCTGGGGAAAAACAATAGACAATAGCCACTCAACTCAGATGATGAAGTAATTTCCTATGCCTATTTTGGTATGGGTTATTGTCTTTTTCTGCTTATAACACAGATTTGACATCTATAAGGACAACTATTCTGTGGTTGTGGTAGTTTTTACCTAGCATTATTGATACTACCTCTTCAATTTCTGCTTCTTCTTCTTCTCTATAGTTTGAGCAGTGCTTTCCTGAGACAATTCATTTGTCTGTGAGAACTCCATTTGTCCATTCTTCTTTGCGTTCTTACGACCAATTTTAATCACTCTGTGATATGTTTGATCTTTACCAAGAACATGTATACGTTACACATTGGTTTGGTAGGCCCTTAAACGCATAGACTTGTACATGTTTAGGACCATCTCTGATGGTTTTCTTTGCAGATCCATCAATGTACTCTTATTCATCTTAGTTTTGTTACCTCTGAAGTCGAATTAAGGCTCTCCTGAATGGCGAGAAACACTGATTATAAGGAAAGCAAGCTTTCATGCAAAAATTAGCCGGAGGCATCATATTAGGTGCCCTGACTATGCCTGAATTCATAGCAGATGGACAAAAAATAAAAATAAATACAAACATTTGGGCACTGACAAAAGTACAAGAAAGAAAATTACCACCTGTGAAATGAGATGCTTGAGGAAAGTGGTAAATAAAACAAGAAGAGACCATATAATAAATGAGGAAATTAAAAGATCAGTCGGAACAACACATGCTATTAGATTCATTGAAAATGGAGACTCAAATAATTTGCCACTTGGTGAGAATGAACCCGAATACACCAGTTGCAAGAGGGTACAAGATGAAAATCAAGTCATCAAGAGGAAGGGGCAGACCAAGAAAAAGATGGGTTGATGGAGTTACAGACATCTTAAAACTCCACAATACCACAGCATATCAAGCGACCAAGCGTGCATTATCTCTGAAACCGATCATCATTTAAACCTGCTACACCTAGTGGCAAAAAAAGCAGAGAAGGACAAAAGAAGAAGTTGCAACATTTGGTTTGCAACTTTCTGCGGTTCTTGGGAGTCCTTTATGAGTTCTGCCTGTTATGCTGTTCTCTAATGCCTGAGAAGAGTTTGCAAGTTCAGAGTAGGATTTCCACATAGGATGACAAGGGGTCCTCAGATTCAGGCAGATTGGCTGTAATCTGCGACAGAGAAAGAAGACTCCAATGTACATGTTGAATATGATCTATGTTGAATATGGTCCATGTCAATTATGATCCATGTTGTATGTCACCCATGTTGAATATGGTCCATGTCAAATATAATCCATGTAGAATATGGTCCAGAACAGCTCTCTGGCAGCTGGTGGAACAGACATCGGAGCATGTCCTGCAAGACTGTCCTATGAACTGAGCTGAGAAGAAACATGTTGACCCAAGAACTAAGCTTTGGGAAAAGCTGACTGCCAAGTGTGTGGTCCACTGTAAATTAAGCACATGACCAGAGATCACTGAAGGAGAAGTGGAATATGGTCCAGGTTGAATATAGTCCATGTCAAATATGGTCCAAGTCAAATATAGAATGGAACTATGAGAATGTGAATAGAGTCCAGTTGTTGGTTCAGTAAATGAGAATCCACTTAATATGATCCGTGTGATATGGTCCATATCGAATATGGTCCAGGTCAAGTATAATCCATGTAGAATATGATATTATCAGTACCTTTCTACTTTTAGAGCCATAAAGACACCAACTTTTATTATTAATTGCTTGATCTAACAAAATACACAATAATGTCAATATAAATGAAAATATATCCATCCCCAGGTCTATGTCAGTCAAGTGATGGATTTCTTCTTTGCCCACCCAGTGCTCTTGACTGGCATTTCCGACAGTATCGTATTCTAGAAGAGTTGCTGTCATATTCAGCGGATATTTTCTGCCTGGAGGAAGTGGATCATTTCTCCTTTATTGCTGAACATCTACGCAGGATTGGCATTGAAGGTTGTTTTTACCCAAAGCCTGACTCTCCTTGCTTATATCAAGCCAACAATTTTGGACCTGATGGTTGTGCTATCTTCTGGCGAGTATCCAAGTTGATACTTCTTGACCAAGAAAACATAATTCTTCAGGATGATAAAAGGAGAAAAACAAAACAGGTGGCCCTGATATGTCGATTTAGAGGGCTACAGGGTCACCTGAAAGACAAAGAGTTTATATGTGTAGCCACCCACCTAAAATCTAAGTTTGGCTATGATGAAATCAGATTTCAGCAGGGGAAATTCTTAGAGCAGCTCTTGAGGGAAAAAGCAGCAGGCGTTCCAATAATTTTATGTGGGGACTTTAACGCAGATCCACAATCAAAAGCAGTTTATGTGTTTAACACTAGTAAATTAATGCTGAAAAGTGCATACACTTTCTTGTCAAGTGAAGGACATGAACCACCATACACAACTTGGAAAGTCAGAGCGGGAAGATGGGGTCGACAGAATACAGAGATCTGTCATACAATTGACTATATGTTTTTCTCTGCCAAACATTTCCGAGTCACACAGTTACTAAAAATACCAACGCTTGAAGAGATCGGACCCGGGTATTTGCCATCTTATTCTTACCCATCTGATCATGTATCTCTTGTTGCTGACTTTAAGCTTGCAGACGTGACACCTGTATAGCACAACAATAGCAGCGAATTATATAGTAATTACTGTGTGTATGTATTCCTCCCATACTGTCATATGTTGCATAGGGTCTACAAGCAATTTCTCCTTACATCTCTATCCTGGACAACCCATTCACTTTCTTCTATGGAATTGAGTCCGATATTTCTCCCCTCGTTAAAGTTTGCTTCAGTGTTTCTCTTGGGCATCCTTCCTTTCTTGAGCCATTTTCTCGATATAAGGGAAGACTGCAGTAAAGCTATGTAGCAATGGCGAAACGTAAAAACACAAGTACTGTAGTTTTACAAAAAAAGAATAATAATACAATAATAATTATTCGAAACATTGCTGTGTATTGTTATTGTATTTTGTAAAACTACAGTGCTTTGTTTTTACGTGTTTAACCATTTTCTCCCACTTCAGTGTCTGCTTTGTGATTCTTAAGCCTCTTGGGACGATATATTTTTTTTCCGCCATTGATCTAGCGGAATGCGGACAGGCCGAAAAATTGGCCCCCATATAGTGATGCTCGTCCATCACGGGTGATGATGACCACACAAATATTCATCCAAGGGAATGTAGTTGCGCTGTGTTTGTGTGTGTAGATGACTAGTGAGCCCGATACAGGCTTGAAATGTTCGTGTACAGTCTGGGCAAGGCATACTTGTGGGCCCCATATAACATGTGATCTGAATGGCTAGTTTATAAATAGCACAGCTAATGATAAGATCATATTTATTCCTTGTGTATTTAGTAATCTATTGTGTATTTAGTAATCTATTGAAACTACTATTCCTGTTTACGTTATGTTTGACAGAATAGATTAATTATTGTGAATATTTTTCTGTGACTATCGAATATTTTAATCATGACCAGTGCTGAGTTTAATGAGGTCATCATCAAGGTGTGTGTCCTTTATAGGACGTTGCTCTCTTTGCAGCACATCAGAAATTCACTCAGTCTAGCAGTCTAGCCAGTTCACCCACTTCGCTGATGGTCATATTCATGGTTTCTTTAATATCTTGTAGCCATCTTCTTATCCTGCCTCTGCATCCTGGGACCGTGCTCTCCATTATTGTTTCTCAGGCCATCATGAAGCTTGATGTGACCAAAGTATGTTTAACGAGGTAGGCTATTGAAATTATAATGAAATGGATAGTTAAGGGCTAGATAATGACTCTAATTAAAAAGAAAATGAATGTTCTGAAATAGTAATTCTCTGGTGCTTTAAGCATGGAATAAAATCGTATTCTGTGAAATCGTATTCTGTGAGTACATTGTACCTTTTTATTGTTCAGTAATTTAAAAATGCATTCGTATGCATATTTTTATGAATGATATGAAATCTAATTTGATATAATTGTTACAAAACATGAAAAATTAACTGGAAAGTTTCATCAAATAATACTTCAGTCTATTCTCTCTAAGAATATATATATGCTTTTCTGTATCTATTTAGAGAGCCGCTGTAGCGTAGTTGTTAGTGAACTCGCTCGCAAGGCTGGTGGTTCAGCTCCCGCAATGCGCGTGAAATTTTCCCGACCACGACGGCTCTCAGGTCGACCAGCCTCAACTGGGTACCAGACATGCTCTGGGAAAGTAAAGGCGGCCGGCGTGATGCTGACCACATCACCCATTGTGTGCCGACGGTCAATGAAAATACAGGTCTAACACTGTATTGACCTATATACCACAAGGTATGAAAGGGTTCCTTTACTTTTACTTTATATCTATTTAGGGTTCTAATATTTATTTCCGAATTTTCAGAAGTCACAGTACTCATTTCGGTTTTCTAAAGAAATGGCTCCGTATTTTTCAGAGGGAAAGCTCAATTTGCTCCATCCTAAAAGGATTAATTATTTATTCTCAAAGTCTGCCCAACATATCTCCATCTTTTCTTTCTAATAACAGTTTTTACTAGTGGTTGACGAGATATTTCCCACATTTTCATCCCCTCTTATGAGTTTGTCCTATTTTATGTTCAATATTTTTTGTGCAGACATCTATCTTTAAATGCATTCAACTTACTTTCGATATCTTTATTCACTTTTCAACTTTCACTAGCATATGTTAGGATTGAGATAACATTGGAATTGACAATTTTAATTTAATTTTAAAACTATGTAAAAAGTACACTAGTAAGATCGCCAAAAAAATCAATCTGAAATCTTCTTCTTTGGTTGCTCTATATCGACCACTTGTTAAACCACTATTTGTGACATGTATATGATCTGAGCCTAAGAGCGATTGTACGTTGTGCCAGTTATGCGCCTGCCTATCCAATTTCTGCGATACTTTATTTATTAAGGTGACTTCCTAGGCCCCTACCTTAGCCGCCTCCACGACATGCCTTGTAGGTCGCAGTGTTACTATTCTTTGCTCCTTTTCGAGCCCGGCAACACAATGGAGAAATATCTGAAATAATAAGTTTCATACTGAATCAATATCTATTTTATATAAAAAAAATTGAGTTATTTAGTCCAGCGTTTCTCAAACTATGCACCACATCAGAGCACCGATGCTTCTGCAAGACAAAGACATGAAAAATTCTCTAGAAATGGAACAAAGTTTTATGATTTTAAAACATTTTTAACATTGAATAAAAATTGTTTTCAAACTGCGTTAGTTTCTTGAGTGTTGAATTTCATGAATAAAATGCACGTTTGTTAGAAAATATAGAATTGTTACAAATATAGAATTGTTACAAAATATATGTAAGCAGTATTTCAAAATTATGATGTCTACGTCTTGTTTACTGTTGTTGATGGCTATGTCCTGTAAAGGATATGCCATGATTTACTAATTATGCATGGGAAATAATGGTGGCCAGCATGATGTTGACCACATCACACATTGTCTGAAGATCTCTCATGCCTTTTAACCCCCAATTGGGGCATAGGCCCTCAACCAACTCATGCCAAGTCTTCCTATCTCTAGCTATCTCATGCAGCTTCCTCCAGCTCTTCTTTTTTTTGTTGATCTCTGCCTAGTTATTGTTTTATTTGACTTGGTTGGATTTTGTGACTAAAATTTTCTACTGGATAGGGTAGCCAGCCCTATGCCAAACCTCACCGTAGCCTCCTTTTATGGCATGCCTTGTGGGTCACAGTGTTATTATTCTGTGCTTCCTTGGACTCGGCAACATATACCACCCCGAGTTCTGGAGAAAATGATGTATTTTGCTTTTTTTTTTGCAAGGTAATGTTCTACTCCATGTTAGTTAGTTAGTTAGTTTGTTCCTTTCGTGCCAAAGGCGGCACATAGGGCAGAGGTATAAGAGCTCCATGTGATGCAGTTCGTTGCTAGCAGTTGGAGATCTTGTATGGTTTTACATCCCAGTAGTTTACTTTCCTGTAGGATTGTACTCCGTGTATATAATGTAAATTAAAATCTTGCCAACTTGAGACTAGTTATTTATAGCATTTCTTAAATACTCCACTCCTTCTGCTTTAAGGTCTATGATCAGGCTAGATCAGTGGTTCTCAAACTTTTTGAAGTTGTGGCACACTTGAAGTCCTACAAAAAATTGTAGGCGCACTAAACACAAAAATGTAATAAATAAGATGCAAAAAGCAAAGAAATACGAAAATAATTGGAAAATGCTATCTATCTATTCTCTAATCCTGTTTTGCCTTTCAGCGTCAGATTTGGAAAATGCTACGTACTTTTGTTCATCATTTAATTTATGCCTATGAGAATTAAGGCCTGATGTGTCTTGGCGAATTTTTTACCCTGGTGTCTGCTGGCGCCGCATTGCCGAAACCTGATCTGGGATTACCTAGGGACGTCACCGTGCACCTGGGCACACTCTTTGAGAACCACTGTGCTAGATCTTTAGTCTGGTCGCGGTCATCCGTTCTTTTGTTCACTTGGAATATTGTCTATATATTCAAACGTTGTTGCTTGTATAAACTTGAGGGTTCCAGGTCACCGACATAACGGATATATATTTCTTAGAGGATAGTGGTTGCACACTTTTTTTTTTTTTTTGTTTACGATGTGTATGATACGGTTTCTGATCTTGTGAAGTGGATAAAATATGATAGTGTTCTTGTTTTTGTGTGTACTGTCAGAGCCAATTCCGGGTCGCATATTGTGACAAATGAGCATCCGGCGGGCATCATCTTCTTCTTTGAATGCTCCATATCAACCACTTGTTAAACCACTCTTTGTGATTTGTATGTGATCTGAGCCTATGAACAATTGTACGTTCTGCGCCAACAAGTAGGCCAGCACATCCGATTTCTGCAACGCTTTTTATTAACTAGGTGGCTTCCCCTAGGCCCCTACCTTAGTCGCCTCATACGACATGCCTTGTTTGTCGCAGTGTTACTATTCTTGCTCCCCTTGCGAGCCCGCAACACATGGCGATCAGGGTTTCAAATGGATTGAAACCAGCACCTAAAATCATTCACTACTATTACTAATCTTTTTCACCTTTCAACTCCCAATGGAGCACAGGTCTTCAACAAACTTCTTCCTCTCTCCTGCCATCCCTTTCCATGTTTTACCTATCAACTATTACAAATACTATTTATTTTTTATTGGGGCCTTACCTGGTAGTGCCGTAACGGGAGGACCCAGGTACGTTTGTAATGTGTAAAAACTCAAGAGCATCATCATTCTTTCGAATGAGAGCTGCTCAGGGTTTGTTTAATTTAGTTGACTATTGGCTCTGTGAAGGCTCCCACCCTTTGGTTGCGATCAAGTGGACACTACACTTTGATCTTAGCCAAAAGACAGAAGCGATTATAATTATATCAAAGCATGTAGGCCAACTACTTAAGACATGTTTGCCTGTCATTGTGAAGGTGGTGAGTTCAAAACCGGACAGAGTCAGATGTGCATTTTTTCACGAGATCCCTAGTATTGTTGTTGGAGTTACGGAGTTTGTACTTTGTGCAACTCTCGGCAGATGACATACCATTTCTGCTGACAGGGTCAGAGCCATATAGGATTAAACCCGGTGCAATGAAGTAAATCCTTTCCCTTTATCCCTAATACTAAATATGTGAAATTATTGTATTCCTAAATGTTGTGTGAATTTCTCAGTCACTGCTAATGCCTCACATATTACTCATAATAAATTTGAAGCTACTTTGAATGATGTATGCATGTTTGTTATATGTGTATACATGTGTGTATGTATGATAGTGTCTCGTCTCAAATATATACAAGCACAATAAGCTTATAGCATGTGTTTGTGCAAATACTGTTCGATCGACCTTACCTGATTATTCTGTGTCTAGCTGTAACGTAGCGTTTGAGAAAGACACTCCCGTGAAGTCATTTTTTTAGAATGGTTCATTGGTTGTGTTCGTAAGGACGCTCGTATTGCTAGGCTAGGCGATTGGTGTCATAAGATATGAGGGTAAGTGGTTCAAGTCCCGTGTTTGTCTATTTGTTTTTCAGAAGCTCTTAATACTGTACCCTGTTTTTTGTTGATCATATGTTTAACTAACCCCCCTCCCCACATGAAATTGGTGAGATTAGCAACAGTACAGTGCAGATTTAGACTGGTCCATATTCTGCTCATAGTAGGTTAATTAAGGGATGCCTGGTAATTTGAGATGCACCGAGATGCTTGATAGGATTAGATTCATGATAGAAGATCAAAAATTGATAAACTTCGAACGCTCTATATCGACAACTTGTTAACCACTCTTTGTGATTTGTATGTGATTTGAGCCTAAGAGCAATATTGTGTTGTGTCAGTTATTCGCCTACAAGTAGGCCAGCACATCTGATTTATGCGGCGCTTTTATTTACTAGGTAGCTTCCTAGGCCCCCTACCTCAGTCGCCTCTTACTACATGCCTTGTTGGTCACAGTGTTACTATTCTTTGCTCCCTTGAGGGCCCCAGCACCTCACAGGCGAAAAATTGATATCACAGTATTCATTTTGTTGCTGAGATCTCCATTTGTGGTGATATTGTGTAATTTATTTGAATTTTCATAGGTTGTGTACAAAAGTATTTGAATTTTCATAGGTTGTGTACAAAAGTATTTTAATTTGTATAGGTTGTGTACAAAAGTATTTTAATTTTCCTAGGTTGCATACAAAAGTATTTTAATTTTTGTAGGTTGTGTACAAAAGTATTTTAATTTGTATAGGTTGTGTACAAAAGTATTTTAATTTGTATAGGTTGTGTACAAAAGTATTTTAATTTTCCTAGTTTGCATACAAAAGTATTTTAATTTTCCTAGGTTGTGTACAAAAGTAATATAATTTTCCTAGGTTGTGTACAAAAGTATTTAAAAAATGTCTAGGTTGTGTACAAAAGTATTATAATTTTTCTAGGTTGTGTACAAAAGTATTAACATTTTTCTAGGTTGTGTACAAAAGTGTTATAATTTTTAGAGATAAATAATAAAGTAATTCCATTGTTGATTCACTTCATGATTGTCTGAATATTATGTTGTATTTGTTTGTATTTATTAGTGACTCTATGAGCATGATACAGAAGATTGGGGGACTGCCTAGAGTAGTTGATAGTAGCTCGGCCTGCTAGCTGTGAGACGCCTCATAGCTCGGGTTCGAACCCACTATCCGGCATTTGTTCGAGTCCCCTGGTCTTACTCAGGACGATAACATGAGTACCTCTGAAGTCGGAGAAAATCTGCCTGTATGGCGAGGGAATACTAATTACGAGTACATTGAGCACACGGCTGCCGGTGTAAAGTAATTTACAAATGTGCACGCTGCTGCCATTGTAAGAAATTGGAAAAACGGATTTTCACTCAAAAATCAGTTTCAGAGATGAAACTTCGTCTGAGTTGAAAGCGGACGAAAGAAAAAAACAAAAAAACAGAAGATCAAGACCGGTTATGTACGAAGGCAGTGGGTCCAATTAGTACAAAATGCGACAATTCAGACGCTCATCTTCATTCCAGGTCATTCTGGGGTGAAGGGCAATTAGAGAGCGGATGAACTGGCGAGTAATGCTGCGAATGAGAATTGGTCTTCTATGGATAAAAGCGACATCAACACCTTTAGAGATAACATACGCTCTGAAGATTTCAACGAAGAAGATGGTTTTTCTATCTCGGTTGCATAGTTATACATACAGATAGGTGTGGCAAGACGGGAAAACCAGTAGAGAAACCACAGTAGATACATTAACCAACATAGAACGGGAGTTGTTAGCCTAAACACACTGAAATACATGCGTGGGAAGAGATCAGAGCAATTATGGACATGACCGATGAAGATGATCCTCAAATGAACAATGTTTGTGTATGGGTCTGAACTTATTGTGTACAATATTAGTTGGTACTTTCCACCTTCCAAACAACTTGTCTGCGAAAGATCTTATGCATATTCTGGACAAGAACTAACTCTAACCAAGAACTGCTTGCAAAGTGTCAACAAGACAATATGAATATCATCATCCATAAGAGGCGCTGGAGCTGGATTGAACATTTGTTACACAGGGACGAACTCTGTAGGAAACAAATGTACTAACCACTACGCTAACTTCGCTCAGATGTAGTGTCGATAGTAAGATAAATCAGAGCATGCTAAAAGACAATCATGAACATGTTTCAATGTGATCTACCACCATGCTGTCACATCTATCAGCTACAACCAAGTGACACTGAATGTCACTCTTAACGCATTGAGAGAATCTTTCCGAATAGAGAAGTTTTAGGGTTGTAAATCACAGTCACTGACCAGGTTGAGAGAGATGGGTGACGATACTGGTACAGCCCGAAAAGAAAAAATAACTTTTTAAAAATAAATATCTGATCCTGTTTTTGCCTCCCAGCATCAGGATAAGAAGAGATTTATAGAATGGGCTTTTGTGTGTGCTTCATAAACAAGTGTCTTTCGGCGCCTCTGTTAACTCTGAGGTCTCCTTTTTGCGTGGCCAGCCTTCTGCTTTGTATCTACTATATGGGATTATATTGTGGTGCACTGTCTGTTGGTAATCTGCTTATGTGGCAAAAACCATTTAATTTGTTTCTTGATGTTCAATACTGATGTTGTACATACTTTTTTCCTGATGTCTTCATTTCTAATCAGTGTCTTGTTACTCCCAGCATTCTGCAGAGAGACTTCATCTCTGCCGTGACTAATTTTTCAACATACCAAGTATGCAAAAAGATTGATTAATCAACATCAAACTGACGGTTGGGCCACTGGGCACAGGTTTGTTGAGGCAGGCATCGGATCACCTATGGACATGTGCAGTGATGATAATCCTCATATAACTGATTAACACTGAATCTTTACCCAGGCTGGGGCAGACTGCCAACTTTGCCTGGGAACAACAGTGTGATGACCAAGTATGATCTGAACAAACACACACAAAAATGAAGTGTGTATTCATAGAGAAACAAAGGTGGTGAACATTCACAAAATGTGAGGGGTCTCCGTGGTGTAGTGGGTATGTGCTCGTCTCTCGTGCTAAAGGTACCAGGTTCACGCCATCTGGATATTTTTCCAGAGATCCTGATCTCAGTGTAGGTGAGATCGAGTTCCTAGTCCTATCTGAGACAGACAATAAAACGTAGGTGCAATGTTCAAATTGAGCGTGTAAAAGAACACTTGGCAGTTCAAAATCAAGAAGAGCAGGTTGGAAAACCACTGGCCTGGCAAAATTCATTAAAGATTAAAAATAAAATTCCTACATAAATATCTTCAAAATTACATCGGGGACACTCACCAGTGCTACAGAGTTCATGCACTGCAGCTGAGATCTTCCTGTGTAAGAAAGAGATCAGAGCACACATGGTTACTCAACAAAGTGCAGTGATGATAGTCCTATTAATCAATCAAACATTCACAATAATATTTAGAAAAAATAATCTGCAAAACAAATCAGCTCTGTAGCAATTTTAATATTTCAAGCAACAAACACAAAAAAGACTGGAAATATAATAATCAAATAAAAACTATATTTGTGCTAATGCAAATATTATACAAGCACTTGTAGACGTATTAATTGATTCAATCAATCTACCAGTGCTTGTATAATAATTTGTAGTATAATAAATAAGTATCTTGTCATAGAGTGGATATATCACAACCTTAACACAAAGATATATTCATGATTTCACTAACTTTAAATACATACTAAGTTAACTGCATATCCTTTACAGGACTTTGGGAATCAACCCCAGCTTTTTAATGCTGTTTGTGATTTTTCTAGGCATTATTACGTTCAGTAGTTTGCCAATTACTTTCTAAACGGGTGGTGCCATCGTCCTTTTCTAAAAATCAACGCGCAACAATTTGCAACCAAACTGTCCGCAGCGTGATTCGAACTCAGAAATTCGGGTTAATAGTAAAAAAGTAAAGGAACCCTTTCATACCTCGTGGTATATAGGCCAATACAGTGTTAGGCCTGTATTTTCATTGACCGTCGGCACACGATGGGTGATGTGGTCAGCATCACGCCGGCCGCTTTACTTTCCCAGAGCATGTCTGGTACCCAGTGAGGCTGGGTCGACCTGAGAGCCGTCACGGTCTGGAAAAATTCCACGCATTGTGGGATTTGAACCCAGACCACCAGCCTTGAGAAGCAAGTTCACTAACAACTACGCTACCGCGGCTCTCAGGGTTAATAGACAGTCACTATTTCCTAAGCCACAGACGCCACCAAAATGCATATTACATGTATGAACAATTACACTTTATAGTCTCTTCCATCTATATGTGGTCCTCTCCAAACATAACAGATAAATGAGATTGGTTAGGAAGTTTCATGAAATGAAAATCATAGCATATCCATTACAGGACTTTGCCATTAACAACAGTAAATGGGTCATCAAATTTCTAGGCGCCACTTATACGTTCAGTAGTTTTCCATTGCTTTCTGAACAGTGAGGTCTATTTTTACCGTTCATAAAAATCTACGAGAACAAATTTGCATCCAAACTGCTTGCAGCGGAGTTTGAACCAGGTACGCTTAGGTTGTGATCGAGCTCACTACCGCTTAAGCTACAGATGCCCACAGGAAGGTGATACACAATGACAATTATGTCACGAGTCAGCCTTGAGGGCCTCCCTATGACCCATCAGATCTTATACCATGCTACAGTATAACTTCAGATATGGTACTTTAAAGTGTGGTTTTTCTGTTTGTAAAATCTCAGTTTCTTGTCTGTACAACTTTGTGTTCTGTTGGATAATATCCATTCACTCTGGCTGGAATTCAGAAGTGCCCGTCCTACATTCCGTAGGGGCTTAACAAGGGCACAAAGTACGTAAGTTCTCTGAGCAAACCACACAGATCACAAAGAGTGGTTAACTTAGTTGACAAGAACGAACGCAAACAAACGACAAACATGTATGTATAAATCAGAACTGTCTCCGCATTAATGGCTGTCAATTATAAACCTCTATTTTGTTGTTGCTGTGATGGTACATTCTGACGAACTGCTAGTTATTCAACTCTTGAAGTTTTCTTTCCACTTAAATTATGTTCTTTCTCATGTCATCTGCCTTTTCTTCCGGTATAGCTTTTAATGTTGTCTTGTTTCTTTTCATAAGGAGAATGGAAGAACTCATCATCCAATAGCTTGTCCGGAGCAGAACTTTGCCACCCTAACAGTCATTCAGAATTTCTCTCTCTCATAGGTGAGATGTCCCGTCTCAGCAGCCATCATCCTCAAATCATCAGTTACATCCTGAATCCATCTTCTCCATGGTCTTCCTCTTCTCTGAGATGTCTCCTTCGTGTCTCTATATATGTCCAAAATACTTCAATTTTCTTATTTGTAGCATCAGCCAGTTTTCTTTGATCTTGAGTTCTTTCTGGATAGATCTATTTGTTCTCTTCTCTGTCCATGATATACGGAGTACTCTTCTGTAAACATATTCAAAAGCACTATATATATATTTTGTACACGGAAGAACCAGAACATAAAAATTACAACCTTTGAGAAGAGGATTTCTAATAGAATTTAGCATATTTTACAGAAAGAAAGATGAAGCCCTGAAACCAGGAAGATGAAATTGTTGAAGAAGATAAAGAGATAAATCAAATATGTTGTACACGTAGAGAGACATGGGCGTCTGTGACGTAGCGGTAGTGAGCTCGATAACCCAAGAGTACCTGGTTCAAACTCCACAGCGGGCAGTTTGGAAGCAAATTTATTTCTGTGAAATTTTACAAGCTATAAAAATAGACCTCACTGTTCAGAAAGCAATGCAAACTACTGAACGTATAAGTGATGCCTAGAAAATGAAAGACTTGTTTACTATGGTTGATGGTGACGTACTGTAAAGGATGATATGATAAAAAAAAGAGACATGATACTGCTGGAAACCATACTGGAGAGAAAGGTTAAAAGTAAATGGACACAAGAAATACAAGAGGATATCATTGGGAAGGGATTATTAAGAGATTGACATAAAACAGTTTGGGAGTATGCACCATCATGGCACGAGGCAGGAAGTGTTGGGAGATCCATCTCAGCTGACCTTCAATGTGGCGATGACACCCATCTTCTAACACTCCATATCGACCACTTATTAAACCAATCTTTGTGATTTGTATGTGATCTGAGCTTAAGATCGATTTTACATTGTGCCAGATATGCGCCTACAAGTAGGCCAGCACATCTGATCTCTGTGACGTTTTTATTTACTAGGGTAGCTTCCCCAGGCCCCTACCTCATTTGCATGCCTTGTAGTCTCTCTCTCTCTTTAGCCTGTTACGCCTTTGGCGTTTAGGGCAGCAACAAACGTACACCATTCTTCCCTGTTCATGGCCTTCCTCTGTATTGTGTTCCAGCTATGATTCATTTCCTTCAGCTCTTGCTCTATCGTTCTCCTCCAGGTCATCTTGGGTCTTCCACGCTTTCTCCTACCCTCTGGAGTCCATCTCAGTGCAGTTTTCGTGTCGGAGCCAGTCTCCATGCGCAATACATGTCCAATCCATCTCCAGCGTCGTCTTCGGATGATAGTGCCCATATTCTCTTGTTGGCATCGTGCAAGCAATTCTTGATTCGAGATAGTATGGCTAGTACAGCGTAAGATTTTATCGAGACAAGTTGTATGAAAGGCGGAGAGTCTGGACATATCCTGTTCTGTCATTCTCCAGCATTCCGATCCGTACAGCAAAGTTGACAGCACACAGCTGTTTAGATACTAGTCTTGGTATGCCTTGTAGGTTGCAGTGTTACTATTCATTGCTTCCCTTGAGAGCTTTGGCAATACATGGACGAATGAACCCATCAATCAACAGGCCAAGAAAATTACATCAGCAAAAAAAATTGAAATTAATATTAAACAACTTATTAACATACATGTTTACTAATGATTCTGCAATGCTAGTTCACATATAAGAGACAATATCAACATCATGTGGCTACAGTGGCTGGTTGATCTAGTTCAGTTGAAAGTTTAAAAATTGTTATGAATGAACACATCAAGAAAACAAATGGTATAGGCAAGTTTGTTAAAGAGTTTATAAAAAAATGTACATCACATAAAACTAATCATCCAATCTTCAAAGTTGTGACTAAAGTGTTGGAAAATGACATGTATTTAGGAATCTTGATCCCTCAATCAAGACATAGTTCTTCAGTGATCTCTGGTCATGCACTTAATTTACTGTGGACCACCAACTGGGCATTCAGGTTCCCCAAAGTTTAGTTTTCAGGTCGACTGGGTGTGGCTACATGTTGTTTTTCAGCTCACCTAGGAGAGGACAGTCTTGCAGGACATGCTTCGGTGTCTGTTTCGCCTGTTGACACTGGCAGATGACTGTTTTACTTTGTATCATCAGTCATGCTTCAAATTGTATCATTACTCTACTTTTGATCATCAGTCATGCTTCAAATTGTATCATTACTCCACTTTTGATCATCAGTCATGCTTCAAATTGTATAATTACTCCACTTTTGATCATCAGTCATGCTTCAAATTGTATCATTACTCCACTTTTTATCATCAGTCATGTTTCAAATTGTATCATTACTCCACTTTTGATCATCAGTCATGCTTCAAATTGTATCATTACTCCACTTTTGATCATCAAACACACTCCAAATTCTAATCATCAAACACACTCTACTTTGTATCCATGCTTTACATAGTATCACAATTTTAATATCAATATTTCATACTGCCATTTTAAACTTACACTAACAATAAAACAAGCACAATTAAAAAAAACATGCATAAAACATATGCTTGCATAGCGCCTACTAGAACAACATAAACTAATGAATTATCACGATCAATTATACAAGTGTTACCATAAATTATCTATTCTTATAAATACTATATATTTATTGGGGGAAGGGGGCTAAGTGGTTACAGCCTTGCGTTTTGAAGGTTGTGGATTTGAATCCGGACCATGCTGTTCACGAGTGCATTTTTCCAGAGATTCTAGGATTGTTGCTGGAGCTATGGAGTTCGTGCAACACTCTCGGTAGATGGCATGCCATTTCTGCGGAGAAGGACCAAGCCATATGGGGTAAATCCTAGAAGAATCCAATGAAGTCCTACAGCTTTAGATATTTTTTTGGAGAAATACTACATATGCATATTTGAATTTCACCCGGCTATGGTATTGAGGATGGTGTGAGATTTGTTTTGCGATCTCAGGTTAGAAGGATCATTAGGGGCTAGGTTTCAAGTCTGTATCGAATTAAGGGTCTTCTCGTATCCTGGGCATTTAGCTAATAAGAAAGTTTGCAAAGTTGTTTTCACATTATTTCTACTAACAGTTTGCTGAATTCAGTGTCTTTCTCTCATATCTCTTTGTGCTTCATAGGTGTGGACCTTTCTTGGAATTTGTTGACGTTTTGATGAAATGTGGTTTGGATTTTAAAGTTTTTGCTTTCTAGGCTAAATTTTTTTTAAAAACTACAGCTGAAGGATTTACTTTATTGCACAGAGTTTTACCCCATTTGGCTCAGACCCTCTCCGCAAAAAAGGCACACCACCTGCCGACAAACTCCATAGTTTTGGCACGATCCATAGGGTTTCATGAAATGAAATGCACTTGTGAAAAACAGAATGGCACTGACAGAATTTGAACATCCGACAGGGGTTTCATGAAAAGAAATGCACTCGTGAAAAACAATGGCACGGACAGGATTCAAGCCTCTGACCTTCGGAACGCAAGCCAAAGACTTAACCTCAGACCCCCAAATGTATGAATATGTTATTTATTACCTTCAATTCAAGTTGCCTTGGTTAATGGTATATAAAGACATTGATATTTTGGCGTCTCGTTTCAATTTCTCTGTCAAATTTGTCATCATCTTAAAAGAAATCTTTCCAGTAATAATGTTTGGGATTTTGAAAAAAGAAATGGAACAACTCAACTGCATTTATATATTTTTTTTAAAGTAACGGAAGTAGGGGAGCGTCTTGTCGAATAGATTAGAGCGTTTGCTCGGATTCGGGAGACCTGGGTACAATCCCTGATAAGGCCAAGGAGGTTTTATTTTATTCTGTCGGACGCATAAAGAAATATGCTAACCTGAACAGTTTTGTGTGAGAAACATGTCCCCCCCGTCTTAGGCTGCCTTAAAAAGTGACATTACAGGCAAAAACAACAGTTTATTAAAAAAAACTGAGGTAGATACGCTGAAAGGTTATAAAATGACAACTTGTGATTCTTTCTAAACAAGAGCTCTAGATAACATGTAGACTGTCTCCTACAAACTTCTTCGTTGTGGTCGCTATTATGATTATACCGTTAGACGTGTTCTTATGATGAAGTTGACTGTTGTCTGGAGCTCATCTTTGCTGCCATGTAGTTTTGAATGTAGTGTTGAGTTGTAGGGCCAGCATTCCTTTCTAGGGAGGATATACAGGGGACAGTCTTGCAAGCTCTGTGGTTTGATCAATAATATACATAGTTGTACTGGAGTCTCTCTTGATGTTATATAGATAATATTCAAAATATTACTGGAGTCTCTCCTTACATAGATAATATATAAAGTATTACTGGAGTCTACCCTTATATTTATAATATACAAAGTGTTACTGGAGTCTTCCATTATATCGATAATCTACATAGTACTACTGTAATGAAATATTTAAAAAACTATCTGAACTAATGGAGATCTTCAAATATCTTGAGCTCCAGATTCTGTTTTGTTGGGGACAATTGCTGGCTTCTGAACCTGAACTAGAATATAGGAATTTGATGAAAGAACAAATATAACACATATAACATGTATATAACAAATGAAAATAGAAAAGAGGAATGTAGTGAGAAATATGTATGGAACAAATGAAACTAGAAAATAGGAATGTAGCAGAGAGAGAATATTTATGTATCAAATGGAATGAAACTAGAAAAGAGGAAAACATTAAAGAATGAAGAATATGTATGTAACAAATAGAACTAGAACAGTGGAAAGCAGATATGTCTGCAAATTTTATTGATAGAACCATCATTGTTGCATTTTGGTAAATTACTATGTGTGTTTCGATCTCTTTCTTACACAGGAAGATCTCAGCAGCAGTGCATGAACTTCGTAGCACAGGTAGGGTCCCAATGTAGTTTTGAAGATGGTGAAGATTTTTGTAGGAATTTGATTTGAATATTCCCCAAGAAGTTGCTTTGCCATCTAATCATCGATTTTCACCTGCCAAGGGTTCTTTTAGGTGCTCAACTTAAACACAAGACCTACGTTTTATCATTAGTCCCTGACAGAGCTAGTAACTTGATCTCACCTACATTGAGATCATAAATCTCTTGAAAAATATCCTGATTACTCAATGTGTGAAACACACAGAGTACTTTTGGTGAGAGAGGGTACCATAAATACACAGCCATCCTTCTTTTCAAATGCTCCATATTGACCACTTATTAACCACTCTGTGTGATTTGTATGTGATCTGAGCGTAAGAGCGATTGTACATTGTGCCAGTTATGCATCTACAAGTAGGCCAGAACATCCAGTTTCTGCGATATTTTTTATTTACTTGGGTAGTTTTCCTAGGTCCTGCATAAGTCGTCTCTTACCCTTGTAGAATTCATAAAATTACGTGGAACTCGCCTGATAACATCACAAAAAACCAGATTTACCATTTTTGCATTAATACCAAATTCCGTTCATCAATACAAGATGCCCGAGCCTACAGAGGAGCAGTTGTTGGCAGCGATCACAATCTCTGCATTGCCAAAATAAAAATAAAACTCAAGTCACTATATAAACCACCTAGAAGCAAGAAAATAAACTCACAGTCCCTACTGGTAAAAGAACAACAACTCACATTTAACACAGAGGTACGAAATACCTACACGAACAAAGAAAACAAAAAGGTAAATGTGAACACAAAGAACAACATAGAAGAAAATTGGGACTTTCTCAAAAACACGCTGATAAATGCTGCAAAAAAACACAGTAGGGTATGTCTAAAGACAGAAGAAAAAGTGGCTAAGCGATAACACCTGGACAAAAATTCAAGAAAGGAAACAAGCAAAACTAACTCTTCTATCCACGAAAGACAAACTTGCATACGATACCAAGAAACAAAAATACACCATGTTAGATAAAGAGGTGAAGTCAAGAACACGAAAAGATAAACAAAACTTTATTCACAATCTAGCCACCGATGCGGAAACAGCTGCAAAAACTGGGAACAACAAGACCGTATTCCACATTATGAAGCAACTATGCAAACATACTCCTACACCAAATAAACCCATCAAAGACAATCAAGGTAGGATACTGCTGTCAGAAGAACAACAAAAACAACGATGGGCAGAACATTTTAAAGAAATACTAAATAGACGCAACCAGAGATTGTTCCCAACCTAGATGAAGAAATCACCATGCCCACACTAGAAGCTTCCTGCGAGCCATTCACACTGGAAGAGTTGAAATCTGCCATTAAAAATTGAGAAACAACAAAGCGGTTGGTGATGATAACATCTCTGGAGAAATGCTCAAAGCAGCAGATGATAACAACTTACAACATATACTCCAACTTATAAATGAAATCTGGCAAATGAATCCCCACCACAACAGTGGAAAGATGGTATTATTTTCAAATTACCTAAAAAGGAGATTTGTCTGATTGTAATAACTGGCGTGGGATCACCCTACTGTCAGTGCCAGGAAAACTTTTTGTAGCATGTTACTCGAGAGACTGAAAAGTCTATAGATGAAAGGCTAAGAGAAGAACAAGCAGGGTTTAGACCAAAACGAGCATGCATAGATCACATCTTCACACTAAGAGTAATCATTGAAGAGTTCGAGAATTTCAATCGAATTTAATCATCAACTTTGTTGATTTTCAGAAAGCGTTTGACAGTATTCACCGTCCTACGCTTTGGAAACTACTAAAAACTATGGTTTCCTACTAAATTCATCAACATCATAAAATCCTTCTACAGTGAATCGCGCTGCAGTGTAAGAACAGATTTCGGTAACTCTGACTGGTTCCCAGTGGAAACAGGAGTGAAACAAGGCTGCGTCTTATCGCCAATGCTCTTTGGAATAGCAATTGACTGGGTCATGCGAAAATGCACCAATAACGCAAATATGGGCATCAAGTGGGTTGATAAAATTTTAGAAGACCTTGATTTTGCCGACGATATAGCCCTTTTGAGTTCATCACATCAAGATATTCAAATGAAAACAAACCTTCTCCAAAATATCTCAGGACAAATTGGTCTCCAAATAAACACCACAAAAACAAAAATTGTTGACCTTACCAGCAGTCCAGAAAATATTCAACTAAAAACTACACTCTTGAAAAAGTCAAAAGTTTTACATACCTAGGGAGTATGATGTCATCTACGGGGATACAGCGCCAGATATTCCACACAGAATCGCATTGGCATCAAGTGCTTTTAACAAATTGTCAAATATATGGAAGTCCAATTCACTCAGCAAGCACTTAAAATTAAAGATCTTTAACTCTTGTGTGATTCCAGTATTAACTTATGGATGCGAGAGTTGGAAAGCAACAAAAGCTCTAGAAAGAAAATTAGATAACTTTGAGAATAAATGTCTTAGAAGAATACTGAACCTCAAATGGTCAGATTTCAGACCCAATACACAAATAAGACAAGAGACCAAGCAAGAAAATGTATCAAATTTTATAAGAAAGCGCCGCTGGAACTACATCGGCCACACACTTAGAATGGATGAGAGAAGACTCCTTACCAATCCCTCATATGGACACCAGAGGGAAAAAGAAAACGAGGAAGACCAAGAGAGACTCTGCGTAGAACCATCACCAGAGAAGGCTCAACGATGGGCCTAGTAAACATTAAAGACTTAAAACAAATAGCAACGAGCCGCGAGACATGGAGAGCTATGACCTCTGCCCTATGCGCCGCCCACAGGCCCAAGAGGAAAGACTAACTAACTAACCCTTGTAGGTCGCAGTGGTACTATTCTTTACTTCCCTTGTGGGCCCCGGCACCACACGGACGTCACAGCCCTCAAAAACACACATTGATGCATGCTCTAACAACACTAACTACAGACTGCAAATGTTTACTAATAAATAATATGGTTTTTACCACAGCTCTCAGGTAGCATATCCTGTTGCTACTTGACATAGTCAGAATTCCAGGTCAAAGCATTCTCAAATCCATTTTGTCCGTTCTGGTAGTCAATGAAGGCTTGTTTAATTTCTTGTTGGGTAGTCATCACAAATGGACCTAAGAAAGAGACCAACATTCTTATATTGATCTATGTTTGAATTCATAACAAAATATTGATTCCAGATCACACTTGAGTATCTTCTTTTTTGAACCCTCCATATCGACCACTTGTTAACCACTCTTGTGTGATTTGTATGTGATCTGAGCCTAAGAGTGAGTGTACGTTGTGCCAGTTATGCGCCTACAAGTAGGCCATCACATCCAATTTCTATGATGCATTTTATTTACTAGGGTAGTTTCCCTATGTCCTACATCAGTCCAGCCTTCTTGGTCGCAGTATTTTTTGCTTTCCTTGCGGATCCCGGCACCACATGGGCGACACTTGAGGATCTAAACTTCAAGTACCTCTGAAGTAGAAGAAGGTATGCCTGCATGGCGAGGACACAATAAAAGGAAAGTGGGCCTTCACGCAAAAATCAGTTAGAAGTGCTTTACCAGACTATGCTTGAATTCATAGTGAGCGAACTAAGAAGAGTATATGACCATAATCACTGCACTTCGGTGAATAACCACATATGCTCCGATTTATTTCTTGCACAAGATCTCTACAGTAGAGCACAAACTCTGTAGCACCTACGAAGGTCCCCAATGTAATTTTGAAGATGCTGAAATAATTTTTTTGAATTTTATTGTAATGTTTTTAATGAATATTTTTCATGTAGCGGCTTTGCAGCCTAATCTTGTCGGTTTTCAACTTCCAAGGGTTCTTTTACAATCTCAACTTGAACACAGGACCTATGTTTTATCGTCTGTCTCCGTCAGGACTAGGAACTCGATCTCACCTACATTGTCTCACCTCCTCAGAGACAAATTGAGATGGGGATCATGTTGTATGGGTGACACACAGTCTTTATTTTTGTCCAAACGTTGTGTTATAGAGAGAGATCAACTCCACCAACACTAACTTCTGCAAAGATGGAAAGGTGCTAACCTTTGTGTTGACCTCCTACAGCAGAAGGTATATAGTGCGATTGGGGGAAGAATGTGACCTTGCAAACTGACCAAAAATCAAGGTAACTTACCATGTTGTACAACAGGTTCTTTAATTGGCTGCCCAGCAATAAGAACAAAATGGCACAGTTCTGATCCCTGAAAGATAACCAATATAATACACTAGTTTTTGAATAAATATTATGTCTACGATAAATAAATTAATAAATAAAAATATATACCTGAAGTCTGCAAAGCTTGCCTGTATGACGGGGGATACCAGTCAGTTGGTAGAAGCAGGCCTTCATGCAAAATCAGTCGAAGCACCACACCAGGCATCATGGCTAAGCCTGAATTTACAGTAGCTAACCAGGAGAAATAAATAATATCATGTCCCGGAAGATAAAATATTTTGGTTACATTAAACGCCACAATGGTTTCGAGAGAACAGTAATGGAAGGCATGGTTCCTTGAGTATGCAGGTAGGGATGACCAAGACAAATATGGCAGCAGGACATCAAAGCAACCTTGATCATGATGCTGGAGGAGACAGGAGAACTTGCTAAAGACAGGTTTTAAGAGGCTGTGATGAAAGCTACATTCCACAAGGGACATGCTACTACTTGATATATAAGTATGGATGGCTATAATAGATTTTTTTATGATCAGATGAGTACTGTGTTTTCAGCCTCGGCTCGGCCATTGACATTGTAACCTTCGGTTCGGTGCCAAGAACACCGTAAATCTGGAGAATCTGTGGCTTTTCTGCCAGCCTGCTGAATTGAACTGCACTCACAGGGAGCTTGTCACTCGTGTCCAAGCTATGAACACGCTGGACAGGCGATGGCTATACTAGATAAAGATATACAGAAATAATCTTCAAATGAATGCGAAACAAGATGAGATTGTGATCGAAAATTTTGTGCAAATGTTGCTACTTAATAACAGTAAACCGGTAGAACAAATTTATATTCTTCAGCTCAAATCATACAGATCCCAAAGAGGATTCTATCCATCTGTATCCTCTTTATATCCCATTACTTAACAATATATTAGGTTCTTCTATAAACTGTTTCCATGTCAGTCCACAATTTTCAATCTCTTTCCACAGTTTTTCTCCATGTTTTCTTTACATGTCCAGGCCATCTTTTCCCATCTGCTGTCCATTGGAGAGTTGTCCTAGCCAATGCCCCTACTGGCATAAGACATACATGCCCAATCCACCTCCATCGTTATCTTTTACTGATTGTCTCCAATGGAACACAGTTTGTTTGTATTAAAAGCTCTTTATTTGCTATCATATTTGACCAGAAACTTTGCAGGATTCTTATTAAACAATTTATTTGGAATGTCCCCAACTAGTGTATTATGGTGTGGGTCATGTTCCAGTACTCGCTACTGTATAATAACACTCCTAGGACACTGCTTATATATATATTTGAGAACAAGGAGTTTTTTTTAATCCATTACCTTTCCAGATTATGTTGAGCATGGTGTCTTCTTCTTGCATCGCCCGTTATGAATTCAGACGTAGTCAGGGCACCTCTGACTGATTTTTGCGTGAACGCCTGCTTTCATTTTTGTCAGTGTCACCCGCCATACAGGCTGTCTTCTCGAACTTCAGAGTTAGCATGCTGGTTTGATTTGCTTTTTTCCCCAATGATATCCTTTTCCTAATCACATCTTGCGACACCATACTTCCCAGGTCATGAACTTTCTCTATGAAAGAGACTGATTGATTGCTTGATAGGACCATCATTATTGCACTTCAGGTGAATAACCTTGTGTGCTCTGATATCTTTCTTACACAGGAAGATCTCAGTGACAGTAAACGGACTCCGTAGCACTGGCGAGGGTCTCAGTCTATGAAAGAGAGATTAACATGTGGTTATTCTATTAGGAATGCTAATAACACACCAGAAAACTCTGAGAATTTATACAAATGCTCGCCGAGTGGTTACCGGGCCCAAATTTGGGGTGTAAAGAATAGAACCACTGTTACCCGCCAAGCATGTCGTAAGAGGCAACTAAGGAGGTTTGGCTGAAATCGGATGCACATGTGCTAAACGTGTAGAAGTCTATGCGTTTAGGGCCTACCAAACCAATGTGCAACGTATACACGTTCTTGGCAAAGATCAAACATTGATCAAGCATAAAGAGTGATTAAAATTGGTCGTAAAGAACGAACGCAAAGAAGAAAGAAGACGAAGAAGATACAAATGCTGACCTTATTATGAGCATGTACAATGTCTCCATCATTGTTGAAAGTTGTAGTGTGGTGTGCTTGACAAAGCTTCTCACTACCAACTGGACCTGAAATAAAGAAATACATAATATTTTGCACAATATGTACACTATTACTCTTCTACTCAATTTTTATAAAGTAGCTTGTTTATATATGAGGCCAGACTCTGCCCTCTTGGCCACATAAGCTGCATGGGCTTATAGCAGTCTGCGACCCATAGCTGATGGCTAGCGTCAGCATAAGAACAAGACTTCATCCACTCCCGTGCGGCCCCGGAACAGACAACTACAAATAATTCTGGCTAAGTTTGTGGAGATCAAAGATGGAGAAGCTAACATGGCATCCAAAAAGGCTATGCTGAAGTCGGATGTGGCAGACTGAAAGATGCAGATACCACAGCTCACGCTGAAAAGGCGACACAATGATATGCGTTTTCAACCACATTTTGTTATAATGAGTGGGAGTATGAGACCAAACTGCGAAGAAGAAGTATTGCAATATGGTCTAAAAGGTGTGTTTTGGGTTTGGTTCTACATCCAGTGGAGTTGGCTAGTCTCTCTTACGAAGGAAAAATAAAATTACTAGACCTGCTGATGATCCGTAAACACACATGCCTACTCCACCTAATGGGTCTCTGACTCTCTAGGCCATTCAACCCCCTCAGAAAGGGAATCCGAATTAAAAGCATACAGAAACTAAATGTGCTGGCTTATTGGTCTGTACCTAACTGGCACAACAACTCATGCTCTAAGCTCAAATCACATACAGATCAGCAGAAAGGTGGGAGGGTTTAAAAGTGGTGGATGCAGAATAAACAAAAAGGTCAAATCAACAGATTCTTTACTGCGCGGTTCCCCCATATGGCTCGACCCTCTACACAAAATGGCACCCACCTGCCGAGAGTATTGCAGAAATCATGAACTCAGTAACTCACGCAAAATTTCTAGGAGTCTTGGGAAAAAATGCATTGTGAACAGAATGGCATGGTCAGATTCGAACTCACAACCTTCTTAACGCAAGTCTTAACCACTTAGCCACAGAGATCCCCAAACAAACAAAGATTAATTGTAGAAAAAATAAAGAAGATTAACTGAAAGAACCATGATCACTGCACTTTGGTCAGCAGTCATGTGTGCTTTGATCTCTTTGCAAAGATCTCATTACAAAAATAAGAATAAGTATATGCATTTGGACAATGGGAAATAATCAAATATAAAAATAAGTAAACCAAGGAAATAATCAATCATGAAATAAGTAAACGAAGGGAAATAATCAATCAAACATAAATCAAGATAACAAAGTCAATACAAATTAAAGTTAATCTAAAATTAATTCAATTAGATGATATAAAAATAAAAATTCCAGCACATACCAAACCAAGCTTCTCCTGTGAGAATGTAGATGAAAGAGTTCCAATCCTTGGGAACAGGCTGATCTAGCTGTGAGCCAGGAGACAACTGAAAGTCCAGGTACATTGTTGGTGTGCGAGTGTACACTGGGGACTGAAGGTAAAAAAAGAAGGTTCTCATAAGAAAATGAAAAATGATTATTGAGAAATGTCTGACAATAGTCACATGAGTTTCTCCAATGCAGCACAATTGCATCTCAGCCTTTTGGGTAAGATCAAAGTGCAGTGTCCACTTGATCGCAGCTAAAGGGTGGGAGCCTTTATTAAATGCCATATGGCACAATAAAACCCCTTTAAACAAACTCCATGCGATCTCATTCGAAAGATTGATGACACTCAGAGTTTTTCCCATTCATTCGTACTGGATCCACTCATTGTGGCACTTCCAAGTATAATAATAATAACAATTCCTCTCATACCATTATATGTTATATATGGCCTGCAAGCAATTTCTCCATACCGCTCTATCCTGGGCAATTCGCTCTATCTCCTCCATGGAACTGAGACCGATATTTCTTGCCTCTCTCAGCAAAGTTTGTTTCAGGGTCTCCTTAGGTTGTCCTCTCTTTCTTGAACCCTCTGCATTCCACTTTAATGCCTGCTTTCTTTTTTTTTATCCTTCTCTGCTTTTTTGCCGCTAGGCGTAGCAGGTTTAACTGATGATTGGTTTTCGAGATAATGCACGCTCGGTCGCTTGATATGGTGTGGTATTGTGGAGTTTTAAGATGTCTGTAACTCCATCAACACATCTTTTTCTTGGTCTGCCCTTTCCTCTTGATGATTCCATTTTCAGGTTGTACGCTCTTGCAACTGTTGTATTCGCCTGCTTTGATATTCTTTAATCATTTTTTCTCAAGACGTGTCCAACATATCTCCATCTTTTCCTTCTTATAACAGTTGTTACTGGGGGCTGACCAGACATTTCTCCGATTTCATCACCTGAATTCGTTCAATTTTATGTTCATTATTTTTCGAGACATCTATTTTCAAATGCATTCAATTTGCTTTCATATCTTTAGTCATTTTCCAACTCTGCTGGCAAATGTTAGGATTGATACAACATTTGAATTGAAAATTCGTAATTTAGTTTTAACACTTCCAAGTAGGGCCCAAGTTAAAAAAAACAATGAAGCACAATCAGACTAACCAAGAAACTAACTAAAACATAACCAAAACACACACAGACAAGACAGACTTCTAGTTGGCAAGAAAAATCTTACTTTTATACCAAAGGCTTCTCCTGCAATAACCTTGACTTTCACTCCATTTTTTTCACCTTTAGGAATGTCTTTGTCTAGAAGCTCCTGGTAGGCAGGAGGAATCATCTTTTCTTCTCTCTTTAAGTTGACCCATAGTTGCAGCCCATGTGCTTCTTCTTTTCCAGGCATCTCACAATGGACAATACCACGGCCAGCAGTCATCCACTTTTCAAATAGAAATGGGTAATGGTTTAAATAATGAAGGTGGAATAAAGAACGTGTGATATGGAATGGCAAACTATAAAATTGAACTACTTAAATACCTTCAAGTGTTCAGATATTTACAGGTGTACAGACTTGTCAACTACTAAAATACCTGTAAGTGTTCAGATATTTACAGGTGTACAGACTTGCCAACTACTAAAATACCTGTAAGTGTTCGGATATTTACAGGTGTACAGACTTGCCAATTACTAAAATACCTGTAAGTGTTCGGATATTTACAGGTGTACAGACTTGCCAACTATACAAATACAACCAAGTGTTGAGGTAAAAAGACTTGTCAACTACTAAAATACCTTCAAGTGTTCAGATATTCACAGTTTTACAGACTTGTCAACTACTAAAATACCATCAAGTGTTCAGATATTTACAGTTTTACAGACTTGCCAACTACTAAAATACCTTCAAGTGTTCAGATATTTACAGTTTTACAGACTTGCCGACTACTAAAATACCATCACATGTTCTGATATTTACAGTTTTACAGACTTGCCAACTACTAAAATACCATCACATGTTCAGATATTCACAGTTTTACAGACTTGCCAACTACTAAAATACCATCACATGTTCAGATATTCACAGTTTTACAGACTTGCCGACTACAACAATACCTGTAAGTCTCCAGCTTTGATTTTTCCCTTATGGCCCATAAAGTCCTGATGTATTGTCTCCCCTTTCAACATATAGGTGACCTGGAGTGTAACAACATTTGTATACAAACACTGATGTTGTATTGTAAATACTAGACCAGAACGTATAAACAAATCTGTAAATGAAACTTCTTTGAACGCTCCATATCGACCACTTTTTAACCACTCTGTGTGATTTGTATGTGATCTGAACCTAAGAACGATTTTATGTTGCGCCAGTTATGCACCTACAAGTAGGCCAGCACATCCAATTTCTGCTATACTTTTTATTTACTAGGGTAGCTTCCCTAGCTTCTACATCGATCACCTCTTACAGTCACCTTGTAGATTACAGTGGTACTATTCTTTGTTTCCCTTGCTGGCTCTGGCACCACATGGGCAGTAAATGAAACTAGATATGAAGTTGTAAAAGTAATGGACTGTCAGCTCGAATGCCTCATGGTGTAGCTGGGTAGAACTGCATCTGATCTAGTTGTAAATGGATGTCCTTTTTACTACTAAACTTCTTTGTTTCTAATTGAAAACTAGCTTTTTTAGCCTTAAGGATTAGTCTATTCCACTCGCTGACCAGATTGAGAGAGATGCATGTCCATATTGGTGTTGATATTGGTGCAGCCTTAAGAGAACGACATACCAATTATGCTAAGAGATTGATTAATCAACATTGAACTGGCATGTTGGGCTGCTGGATTTGTTGAGGCAGAGATCGGAGCACCTATGGACGTGTCCGGAGTGCTATGATGATAGTCCTCATATAACATTAGCCTATGAATGTTCTTCATCCACTGCTGTCATGCTTTTCTTCTCCTTATTCTTCCGTTCACCTGCCTTGAATTCAGGCGTAGTCATGGCACCTAGTGTGGTGCTTCTGATTTATTTGTGCGTGAAGGCATGCTTTCCTTATTATCAGTGTACCCTGCCATACAGGCGTGCCTTCTCCGACTTCAGAGGTGCTGCCATGTTCTAATTAAAGCATCATGATGAGTAAGTGTTGGAACATGTACCCTTCCCCCTAGAATAATGTGCATTAAAATGTAAGTGGTAGAATAATTTTATCATGTAGAAGGAACACTCAGTGCAGTTTTTGTGACCAAGTTAGTCTCCATGCGATCACGTGTCTGACCCTCTTTTGGATGATGGTGCTCATATTCTCTTGTTGCACAGTGTCAGCTTTTGAAATGAGATATGTTTTGTTGCCAAAGTTAGGAGGCCACAATAGCAGACTAGATGGTCCTGCTGGTGTGGCTGATCCTGACCAGTATTTAGTGCCATTTTCATATGAAAATTGTGGCGACTTTACAAAACTTTGCCATCAACCACAATAAAAGAGACGTTGATTTTCTAGGCACCACTTATATGTTTAGTAGTTTACAATTGCTTTCTGAACGATGAGGTCTATTTTTACCGTACACAAAATTCTAAGCGAACAAATTTGCTTTCAAACTGCCCACTGCAGAGTTTGAACCAAGTACACTTGGGTTGTGATCGAGATCACTAACGTTTAAGCTACAGACGGCCACAATTTTCATATATCTGAAGCGCCCGAGTGGTTACCGGGCCCAAATTTGGGGTGTAAAGAATAGAACCACTGTTACCTGCCATGCATGTCGTAAGAGGCGACTAAGGAGGTTTGGCTAAAATCGATGCATGTGTCCTAAACGTAGAAGTCTATGCGTTAGGACCTTCCAAACCAATGTGCAACGTATACACGTTCTTGGCAAAGATCAAACATATCACAAAGAGTGATTAAAATTGGTCGAAAGAACAACAAGAAGAAGAAGATATATCTGAAGGAAAACAATATAGAGATATAATATGATGATCCAGAGAGTGATCTTCTTGCGTTCGTCTGCTTGCATTCAGGTGTAGTCAGGATGTCTGGTATGGCATTTCTAACCAATTTTTGTGTGAAGGCTTACTTTCAATATTATCTGTGCCTCCTGCCATACAGGTCTGCCTTCTTCAACTTCAAAGGTGCAGAGAGTGATGAAGACCACTCTGCACAACTAATAAACTTTTTTTATTGTATTTGCCCGAGTCAATCTATTGGTTCGTAGATGACTGATGAGCCACATGCAGACTTGGTTGTCTCTTGGACAGTGTCTTTCTTTCTTTTCTTTTGTCCTTCTCTGCTTTTTTGCCGCTAGACGTCGCAGGTTTAACCTTTGCTGCTACATACTTTCTGAAGGCTGAGCTAAAAATAGCTATTCTTTGTTTCTAGGTCACAAACGTGAATGTACGCCATAGCAGTGATAGTAGCAATGTCATAACGTGTTAACACGTCTTTAGCCCACAGAGGAGAGATAATAACAGACATGTTAATCAGTCTTTAGAAGTGAATGGAGAAAACGTATATATACGTCCTTAGCAGCTAAAGGGTTAACTGATGATCGTTTTCCGAGATAATGCACGCTCGGTCGCTTGATATGGTGTGGTATTGTGGAGTTTTAAGATGTCTGTAACTCCATCAACCCATCTTTTTCTTGGTCAGTGTGGGCAGGGTATTTTCACAATTTTTTAATACTGTATTGCTTTTATGGCTTGCCTCCTTTGTTCTGCTGCTGAAATTCTGGACGCTTCACAAACAACTGCACCTTGACAAATCAATGTACATCAAGTTGTTTGGTCTTGTATAGCAGTTTCCCATGTATTAGTGTTTATATTAAAAGTTTTTCATGAAATCAATGAAAAGAATGAAAGAGTGACTTGCATGGTGAACATGTTTGAAGTGAGGAAGAGTTGTTAATCTCTTATATAATCAAAGTGTACACAGAAACAAGAAAAAAACACATTTCCTGACAACTTACAGTCTCAAAGCCACGATGTGGGTGGTCAGGAAATCCTGCTGGTGCCTTCCCACGAAATTCATCCAGCAAAAGAAATGGATCAAAGTTTCGAACCTACAAGTAAGAAAAGAAAAACTCTGCACTACTTGGATTTTATTATGCATGTCATAATTATTTCTTATTTGAACTTAAAGGAAAATGATGGCCACAGCTGAAGTTGGTTTCAATATGAAAATGGTAGGGAACCTCCCAAAAAATGTGTTTGTGTTAGCATCACATGCTGTACCGGCTGACAAAGTCAATCATGAATATCAACAAATATTCTATTAGTTCTGATGTTAACATTTTTCCGCATCATGAAGTTGAATTCACTAGTACCTTCTACCTCTGTTGTAATCTTATCTATACGTGTTCGTTTACAGGAAACATTTTCTCTAAAATATGTACATTGATTGATTGATAGATTGTTAGGACTATCATCATTACACTTTGGGGATTAACCTATTTGTTCTCCGGTCACTTTCTTACACAGGTAGATCTTAGCTGCTGTGCACAAACTCCATAGCACAGGCGAGCGTCCCCAATGTAATTTTGAAGATGATGGTGAAAATATTTGTGTGGGAATTTTATTTTTAATCTTTTCAAAAAATGTTTTGCCCAGGCTGCTATTCTCAATTTTGAACTGCCAAGGGTTCTTATATGTGCTCAAATTGAACACAGGACCTACGTTTTATCATCAGTCTCTGATAGGACTAGGAGCTCGATCTGAGATCAAGGATCTCTGGAAAAATATCCAGATGGCTCCACAAGGGACGTTAGTGAACCTGGTACCTTTGGCACGAGAGAGAGCACCTAGCCTCTACACCACAGAGACACCCCTAAAAAAATATGTATGTACAAACAGTTATCTACAAACAGTTATCTACAAACAGTTATCTACAAACCTCTGAGCGTCCAATACTTCTTCTAACTCTAGCTCCAACTCCCTCAGATTGCTCTATACTCACAAAACTCACATTTGGTGTTCGTGATGTCATTTTGACTTGCGTAGCTGTATCTAAGAAATGGATGACAATTTGATGAAATAACATCAGAAGTGAGATGCATTTCAAAAACAAAGAATTGAATAGACCAGACCAAGCAGCAACAAATAGCACACAAAAACAGAATTTCAGAAAAAAGAGCATATTTGCTAATGATAGTTAGAAAGAGTCCTCCGTATATCATGGACAGAGAAGAGAACAAATAGATCTATCCAGAAAGAACTCAAAATCAAAGAAATCTGGCTAATGTCTCAAATAAGAAAATTAAGTATTTTGGACATATAAAGAGGCACAAAGGGTTAAATAATACCATTATGGAAGGAGGCATCTGACAAGAGAAGAGGAAGACCAAGGAGAAGGTGGATTCAGGATGTAACTGATGGTTTGAGCATGCCGGTTGCAGAGGCGGGACATCTGGCCTATGAGAGAGATAAATTCTGAAGAACTATTAAGGTGGGGCAGTTCTGCTCAGAGAAAGCTATTTGATAATAATTAGTTTTAGAGAGACAATCACAATAGTCAAGGTATAATAGTGGTCTACAAGATGTGTTCTAGCCTGCCTATGCATTCAGCAGAGTTAGGGTTGGCTAGTCTTTCTTAGGAAGGACGAAAAGTGAGAATTAGTACCCTGCTGATGACCTGTAGAGCACACAAGAAAATCCCACCTCCCAGAGGTGTAGACCAGAACATTTTAACTGCATGGTCCCAGGCTAACAGGGCTCTGACTCAACTAAGGGGTTGTACAAATTTTATTTTATTTTCGGGGGATAGGTGATGGGGGGTTAAGTAGGGAGGCGCTCCTGAAATAAAAAGCACACAGAAACCAGATATGCTGGTCTACGGGTCCGTAAGCGCATAATTGGTACAACAAACTCACACTCTAAGGAGCAAATCATATACTGACCACAAATAGTGGTTTAACAAGTGGTTGATGTAGAGCGAACGAAGAAGATATAATAGTAAGTAAACTAAGAACCTAGTTTCATACCATGTGGTATATTAAAACTATAGCTTAACTAGTTTTACTACCCAGCTTTGAATGGGATTTACAAATGGAATTTTTTCAGTCAACTGCTCTGAGATCAACTAGACTTCTTCTTCGAACGCTCCATAACAACACTTGTTAAAAACTATTTGTGATTTGTATGTGATCCAAGCCTAAGAGTGATTGTACATTGTGCCAGTTATGTGTCTACAATTAGGCTGGCACATCCGATTTATGCACACTTTTATTCACTAGTGTAGCTTCCTAGGCCCCTACCTCAGTCGCCTCTTATGACATGCCTTGTAGGTCACAGTGGTGCTATTCTGTGCCTCCCATGCAGCAACACATTGGTGGACCAAGCTTAATATGGGTAGCAAAGTAACACTAGGAAGTAAAGGTGGCTGGTGTGATGTTGGCCACAGATCAAAGAAAAATACAGGTCTAACAAAGTATTTACTAATAGACCTCATGGTATGAAAACAGGTTTCTTTACTGTTTTATTTATAAATTGTATAATAAAATCATGGCATATCCTTTACAGGACATAGCCATCAACCACAGTAAGTGAGTCGTTGATTTTCTAAGCACCGCTTGTACGTTCAGTAGTTTGCCATTGCTCGGAACGGTGAGGTATATTTTACCTTTTGTAAAGATCCCACGGAAATGAATTTGCTTTCAAACTGCCTGCAGCGGAGTTTGAACCAGGTACACTTGGGTTGTGATCGAGCTCACTACCGCCTAGGCTACGGACGCTCACATTGTATATATGTACATAAATTGTATATTCTATTATATTTTTACGGAAAAAAGGAACTGAAATTGATGTTTGCTTGATAGGAAAAAGCAGTAAACTAAGTTTGTCTCATGTATTTTGATAAGAAATTTGAATCCAACTTTTTAAATTGCTATTCCCTGTTCACAAATGCTACAACCATGTTTTCCAGTTTACCATGAGCATGCTCCTTGACCTAGTATAATGGTGGACTGTACATGCAATGAAATGTATACTTTTTAAAAGCAACTTAAGTAACTTAGAACTCTGTAAGGAAAGCAAGTAAAAAGTTGAAAACATTTGTATTGACTGTTGACTTAAAAATGTCTGCAGGAATAAGCTGTCAAAACTTTATGATTCCGTATTTTGGCATTCTCAAGATTTTTTTGTGACTATCAAATATGGCAGCTCACATCCAGGTTTATAATTAAGATTAGAAAAATTCATCCCCGGAATGAAAGTGTGAACAAATTTTTAATTTGGCTACATCATATTGTTCAATTCGGAAGTGAATCATGTGAATGTGCTAATCTGGCACTGCAGCTTTGTTGTTTGTTTTGTTTGTTATGTAGGGTATTAAAGCCTCTTTAAGCCAAGGCATACACTTTGATTACTTTCAACCTAAGGACAAGCCTGTTATTGGTTATATCAGAGGTGTAGTCCAACAAACATGAAAAATAAGAATTATCTTCTTTCGGAGAATGAGAGGATGCAGCTCAGACTAAAGTGAAATAATTACTAAATGAGCTAAATCGGTCTTTGTAGCATTTGGGTTTGTACTTTGAAAAATCAAGGCATATTCTTTACAGGACGCAACTATCAACAACAGTAAACGAGTGGTCAATTTTCTAGGCACCACTTATACGTGCAGTAGTTTGCCTTTGCTATCTGAACGGTGAGGTCTGCTTTTACCTTTTACAAAAATCCAAGGGAACTAATTTGCCCCCAAATCTGGCCGTCGCGGAGTTTGAACCAGGTACGCTTAGGTTGTTATCGAGCTCACTACCGCAAGCTACAGACGCCGCTCGAGTACTTTAGCAGCAAACTCATAACAGCAATACTAGAGTGCAGTGACGGCTCGTCATTAAGGGCCACTGGGGAAACCCACCAAAATAATGTGTAACGTGTATTTATTATTTTATAAATTAAAACATAACAACGTCAAACCATGATTTTTCTGCAAAATTCGTGTCTGGCCCCACCAACAAAAATGATCACGAGCCGCCACTGCTAGAGTGTGAATGTAAGATATAAAGAAAGTCTAAGGTAGTAGTGTACGGCATAAATAAGCAGTTTATACTTACAAAGTGTATTCAAAAGTTCGCTCTGGCAGAGAGAACACTGAAAAAGAAACACTATGATTTCCGAACACTTGAGAGAACTTCCGTGTTTGTGTACAACACTTGTCGAACTAACAACTGTACTGACAATGAACAAGATCAAGACCAACGTTTCTCTCATTCAACCAATGTGAAAGATAAATATTAACACTGGATTTAAAACTCTGCGCGAAAGACTGTTTATATAGCAAAATTTTGCTGTGTAATATTGTTGTTGTTTACAAGCAAAGATGATTCAGCAGAAAATTTGCAAATCTACCAAGGGCTATAACTTAGAAATGCATCTAGAAGCTCCTAGTGTTGTCTATCTTGTATACTTTAATTCATATACATATTTATGTCCGATTGAGACTGGAAGACATACACTGGATATGATTATGGAAAAGATTTCTTCAAAGACCTAAGCAGAACAGACCAGGTCATTATATTTCGCCTACGTACCGGACACTGCAGACTCAACAAACATTTACATAGACTAGGAAAGCACTATCAATATTTCAATCGACAATCGCCAACTAAATCAAGTAAAAGACTTCACATACCTGGGGAGCATTTTCTCAGCAAACGGAAGAATAACTAATGAAATTCAACACATATGCAACAAAGCAAATCAAATGATAGGGCAAATGGCGCCAATTTTAAGATGCAAACACGCCACCATGAACACAAAAAGAGCAATGTTCAACACAATCTTTCTCCCCACATTATGTTACCAGTGCCACACCTGTACGCTGACAATAAACGTTAGAAGAAAACTGGTCACGACAGAGATGAAGTAGAGACCGGTTGAGAAATGAAGACATCAGGAAAAAGTGGGTACATCAGTACTAGACCATCAAGAAACAACAAATTAAATGGTTCGGCCACGTAAGCAGATTACCATCAGACAGTGCATCTCAAGGAGCAATGCTCTCGGATACAATGGGTACAAAGCAAAAGGCCGGCCACGCAAAAGATGGATATCAGAGATAACAGAGGCGACGAAAGAGATTATCTACGAAACGCATACTAGGACCCGTTTTAGAAATCTTTTCTGACCTGACGCTGCGAGGCAAACATGATTCGAGAAAAAAAGAAAGAAAGAAAGAAAGGAAGGAAGGAATAAGTTAAATAACTCTCTGTCAGTGTCAACATGCGGAACAGATACCGGAGCATGTCCTGCAAGACTGTCCTCTCCTGTGTGAGCTGAGAAGCAACATGTAGCCCTAATGGAGGACAGAGCACGAATGGAAATGCCCAATGTGCCATGACGTGGGTAGCATAACATAACATAACATCTAGCAGAATGTCACTTAGCTCATCGACCCGTAACCACCTCCTGTGTCCCCTTCAAGACTTGTCCGAGAAGCACATCCCTTTCAGTAAAACAGTAACAGTTTTTCCTCAAAATTCTGATATCTTGCGGGCAGTACTAGAAAGTACAAGAACATTGAAAGGAAGACTCCATAACTTTCTTGGCATATCTCTCGCTATCGTTCTTAAGCCGTTTTTATCATTCAATTGTGATATATAAACAGCTTTAATACCAAGAACAGGTATACGTTCACAATCTTCAGTACTAATTGGAGCTTATCCTTTGGTGGTGTGTTCGGTTTCCACCAGCGTTTACTGGGTTTGCTCTCCATTAGTCTTTTGCTGTCCCTAGCCAAACCTGTAAGGCAGCAGGTTGCTATTTTCATTTAGGGCAGCGACCCTTAGAAGGCATACCCTCCCGGGTTGATGAGCGTCATCTGCCCAGCGAATCGGTCTTTTTAATGGACTACTTGGTTTGCCGCCCGTCCAGTTATGCGTACGGTTTGCTCCGATAACCTTTGATTGTCCTTAATCAAACTACAAGGCAGCAGTAGTTACATGCGAGTGGAAACGCGCACTGGCTTTACCTCTGCTGGGCTTTCCAGTTTTTCTGCACACCCTCTCGCCTGCCGTGCCTGCCGCGTCTTCCGTGCCTTCCTTGCATGCAGTGTCATGCTCGTCTGCTCACGGTAAGCTCACTCTTGCATCGTCCGCATGGGTGCTCGCTCTGCCCTTATGTCTGCCTTATCGTCACCGTCAGTTTTTCCCGTGCTTACATTTGCCTGGGCTGTCCGACTCTGGGGCTTAAAATCGTGCCCCATCCATGTGTCCAAGTTTGCCTATGTGGGCCCACGTGCAGCTCAACTCGGCTCTCAGCATATTCGGGCTAAAGAGAGAGGGCTCTGAGTTTCGCCCCACGCGGGTCCACATCTCTTCGATGGATGCACCTCTCATCCTGTGTGTTTGTTCGGTCAGTCTCCCCCACCAACTTAGGGCTCGGAGTTTCGCCACGTGTAACTCAACTCGGGGCGCCACCTTCGAACTTGAGTTTTGCCCAATTTTGGCCGGCACCTCTTTCCAGATGCACCTCACGTATGTTTATCCTTCCAGCTTTTCCCATCGGCCGGGAGAGACGAGTATTATAAGTTACTCTGGGCATTCGCTCGTCTGTGTTGCGAGCGGATCCCATCTAGCGTGACTACCTTTGCATCTCTACTTGCACCAAAGTAGCTATCCCACAACACCTGCCCTCTTAGCCAGACCGGAACCACCGTCTGTTTCCAGGGTCAGCACGAGGAGGTGAAGGCAGGGTCTAGATTAGTGCCAGCTCACTAATCCTGGCGCGATGTTGTCCCCATGCGCCTTTGACCCCGGCTATATCTTAGAACATGTCAGTCCCATCAAGCTTGGGTACCTGAAAATTAAAAGGGAAGTAATTTAAGTTCCCTTTTTCTGCATAGAAAATTTCCCGATTCCGTCCCATTGCCCACAAGCGCTTTTGGTGAACATTGGAGTGAAAATACGAGTTCTAAGTACGCACTGTGAAGCACCGGAGCCAAATGAATATAGTAAATAGTTAGATTGTGCACAGATATTTAGGGCCTCGAGAAAATACAGTGGTCAAACATGGAAACTGAATCACAAACATTATTTCTCTTGTGCCCATCGCCTTGTCATGTAGACGAGATTTATGAATATCAAGACTAGCTAGCTTTTCCAAAACAAAACTTCGACTGCTCTTCTTTTTCTTTTGTCCTTCTCTGCTTTTTTTGCCGTTAAGCGTAGCAGGTGTAACTGATGATCGGTTTCCAAAACAGTTCACGCTCTGTCGCTGGATATGCTTTGGTATTGTGGAGTTATAAGATGTCTGTGACTCCAACAACCCATCTTTTTTTTGGTCTGCCCCTTCCTCTTGATTATTCCATTTTCAGGTTCTTGAAACTGGTGTATTCGGGTCTATTCTCACCAAGTGGCCAAACCATTTGAGTCTCTGTTTTTCAATGAATCTAATAGCAGGTGTTGTTCCGACTGTTCTTCTAATTTCTTCAATTCTTATATGGTCTCTTCTTGTTTTATTTACTGCTTTCCTCAAGCATCTCATTTCACAGGTGATAATTTTCCTTTCCTGTTCTTTTGCCAGTGCCCATGTTTGGCTCTGGTAGCACAGTGTTGGTATAAAGATCGCATTTATAATCTGTCTTTTAGTCTCTACTGGAATTGCTGGGTGCTTCAAGATTGGGTAAGTTGGTATGTAATGTTATTGGCTTGCTGAATTCTAGTTTCGATCTCTCTATCCAGTCTACTATCAGATGTGAAGATACTTCCAAGGTATTTGAATTCTCTCACCTGCTTTACCGTTTGGTCATATATTTGACCACAAATAAATCGACTGCAGAACGTAAAAATAGTCGACTGCTTCTTCTTCTGCTCTTCCACCATTTACTCTTTATAGAAGTGTTGGGGAAAGGGGGCGTAGTGATCTTGTGTGTGCTTGTTTTAAGGCACTTTGTAAGCTGATACTCATGTTCGTAAGGCTGTTTTTGATGCCGTCGCTCCATCTTTTGAGTGGTCTTCCTCTTGCTTTGTACTCATTATACTTTTTCTATGTGGCTCTTTGTGGTAGGCGATTCCAGGGCATTCTTGTCAGGTGTCCAAACCATTTAATCTGTTATTCTTTTATGAATTGCATGACTGGTTTCACATCCAGTCTACTTCTGATTTCTTCATTTCTAATTTTGCCTCTTATTGTCACACCTGCAGCTCTTCTAAGACACCTCATCTCTGTTGTTATGATTTTCCGCTCATTAGCTGCTGTTATTGGCCATGTTTTACACTGGTAACATAGTGTCCATGGGATTTTTACAAAAGGTAAAAATATAACCATTCAGAAAGCAATGGCAAACTACTGAACGTATAAGTGGTGCCTAGAAAAATCAACGGCTAGTTTACTGTGGTTGATGGATACGTCCTGCAAGGATATGTCACGGTTTTAATTTCATTTCAACATAGTATTGACCAGATAATCGTTCTTATAAGATTTGCTTTAATTTTTAGCGGTATCTCTTTATGTGATAACAGTGGTATTAACTGTCCCAGTACCTGGTTAGCTTTTAGTCGACTGCACAGCGTCGAAAATCAGATCAGATTCACGGTTAGCAGGTATAAGGAAAGAGACATGGCCACAACACTCAGAGCTTCGCGAAAAGCTGTACGGAGGAACAGAGTCCCTAAAAACAACAGTAAAATTCATGATAAAAGTTGGTCCATCAGTCTAGGCCGGGAACGCAAAGAAGAAGAAGATCAGATTCGAACAGTAAGCACATAAAAAAATGGTATTTGATTTTTTTAAATACATGTTTTTACTTCCTATTCTTTAATGATCCAGTGTTACTTATGCTCTTGCCCTTCGGTTAAAGGTCATGCGGACATATCACTGAAGAACTGAACTTCTGTGGGTTTATTAACTAATATCGAATCCCTTCGCTTATTTTGTATCCTTTGCTTGATAAAGGCCTTTTGCGAAACGTCGCTGTTTATTGTTTTTGTACTTTGTAACACTACAGTATTTTGTTTTTACATGTTTCGCCATTGCTACATAGTTTTACTGCAGTATTTCCTTATAACTATAATACCTACTCCGAACAGAACTGAGGGGACTGCGTTAGCATTACAGAAGAAGTAGTTCTCTGCGCTGCCCAATGATACGCCAGCAAAGGTAGGGTTCGCACTGTGCTCATTATCCGATTAAAAGTTTAAAAAAAAGTTAATTGAATATCCCTTACAGGACTTTACGAATCAACACCAGCTTTTTAACGCTGTTTGTGATTTTTCTAGGCATTATTACGTTCAGTAGTTTGCAACTGCTTTCTGAACGGGTGGTGTCATCGTCCTTTTATAAAAATCCACGAGAAACAATTTGCCCCCAAATTGTCCTCAGCGTGATTCGACCTCAGAACATCAGGGTTAATAGACCGAGTCCCTATCCTCTAGGCCACAGACGCTACCCATTATCCGATTACCTGTTGATTATATGGGACATAGTATAGAATGTGTCTGTAGATATATATATATCTCGCGATCACAGCCCAGACCGATGTACCATAGTTAGTCTTTCCTCTTGGGCCTGTGGGCGGCGCATAGGGCAGAGGTCATAGCTCTCATGTCTCGCGGTTCGTTGCTATTTGTTTTAAGTCTTTGATGTTTACTAGGCCCATCGTTGAGCCTTCTCTGGTGATGGTTCTACGCAGAGTCTCTCTTGGTCTTCCTCGTTTTCTTTTTCCTCTGGTGTCCATATGAGGGATTGGTAAGGAGTCTTCTCTCATCCATTCTAAGTGTGTGGCCGATGTAGTTCCAGCGGCGCTTTCTTATAAAATTTGATACATTTTCTTGCTTGGTCTCTTGTCTTATTTGTGTATTGGGTCTGAAATCTGACCATTTGAGGTTCAGTATTCTTCTAAGACATTTATTCTCAATAATTTTCTTTCTAGAGCTTTTGTTGCTTTCAACTCTGCATCCATAAGTTAATACTGGAATCACACAAGAGTTAAAGATCTTTAATTTTAAGTGCTTGCTGAGTGAATTGGACTTCCATATATTTGACAATTTGTTAAAAGCACTTGATGCCAATGCGATTCTGTGTGGAATTTCTGGCGCTGTATCCCCTGTAGATGACATCATACTCCCTAGGTATGTAAAACTTTTGACTTTTTCAAGAGTGTAGTTTTTAGTTGAATATTTTCTGGACTGCTGGTAAGGTCAACAATTTTTGTTTTTGTGGTGTTTATTTGGAGACCAATTTGTCCTGAGATATTTTGGAGAAGGTTTGTTTTCATTTGAATATCTTGATGTGATGAACTCAAAAGGGCTATATCGTCGGCAAAATCAAGGTCTTCTAAAATTTTATCAACCCACTTGATGCCCATATTTGCGTTATTGATGTACCATACCTCCCCATAAATTCTATTCATGTGGAAATCTGTTTCATGCAGCCTTAGTATTTATGTGTTTTACGTCACACCTTCAACACCATTTGGAGTTATCATTCAGCGATGTGTCCGGTTTCAGCCAGCGTTTACTCGGTTCGCTCGCCGTTCTGTAGCCATCTAGTGTTTTTTACGGTGTGGGGTAGCTAGCCCCACTCCCAACCTCCTTAGTCGCCTCTTACGGACATGCGTGGCAGGTAACAGTGGTTCTATTCTTTACACCCTAATTTGGGCCCAGGTAACCATTTGTGCGTCTGTAGATATAAACGACGAGGAGGACAAATAAATCTTAACTTTATAAGTCAACTTTGGCGCACTGAAGCGCACCAGTGTCAAATCTGTACTGTGCTAGACAAAAGACACCAACTAAATAAAAAAATTAAACGGTGTTAACCAGACAATGAAAGGATTGGTTACTGGTTAATGAGCTGATGACAGACCCATAGATGCTCAGGCTTACCCAACAGATATCGAAGAGTATGCATATTGCTGGTTCCTGTGGTTCACTGGTTAAATACACTCCACACTCTGCCCATCAGGCATCCAGTTCTACCCGTACAAAGGGTTTCTCCAAACTGCTTAAATTGGTGGATCGATTCAACATCTATTTTAGTGTCTTTATCCAATAGCCAGGCAGTCGCAAAGAGACTTAAGAACATCCTTTTTATCCATCTTCAACTCCCCAAAAAATCGATGATGTTGATGCAAGCCTTCCGCTCTCTCATTACTGTAAACATCCGCATGCCCAGGACAGTAGATCCACGTAAGTCTCTGAAGGTTAGAAACTTATATAGATGACATCCATTGACTGAGAGCAGACACAACAACGGTCCCAATAAACGGAGTGCCAGAGAGCCAATGGAGGGCAGCAGTAACGGCCTCAACTTCCATCCTCATACTGAAAGTAGTTGTCCGATCCTGTAAGCTCCACTTCGGTCTGCAACAGCCCCAGCGAAGAAACCTCAACCTGACTTCTCACCACGATCAACCTCGGTATAAATAAAATATATATAAAAACCTTCTAACTCAGTTAGCAATGAGTACTCTAAATTAATAGTAAACAATGGAAGATGGGCATGGCGAATATCGCTCGCATCTTACTGCAGTGAAAGTACTCGATTTCAATTACAAGACTGGTTTCGATTTCAGTTTTAACATAGGAAGCAATAGTTCCATGGAGGAAATTGAGCGAGTTGCCCAGGATAGAGTGGTATGGAGAAATTACTTGCAGGCCCTATGTAACGTATAACGGTACGAGAGGAATTATTATTATTATTATTATTATTATTATTATTATTATAGGAAGCAATGTAGAACAACTAACTGATTAACATAAATCAGCATGATTCTGGGAGGTAGATTTTGTTTATGTTATATCGTGTTCATGGGCGTCAACATACATTTTTCGGGAGGTGTTGGGAAGGGTAGGGGTAGGAGAAATGACCTAAAATTTCAGTTGGTAGTTTAAAAAGGGTCTGAACCCGAAGGATTGACTTCATTGCTGGGGTTTACTCACATGACTCTGTGGGATTTACCCCGCATGACTCTGTCCTTCTCCGCATAAATGACTTGTCATCTGCCGAGAGTATGAGCACGAACTCCGTAGCATCTCCATTAATCCTAGGAGTACCTGGAAAAAACGCACTCGTGAACAGACCGGATTCGAACCCAGGACTTTCGGAACGCTTGACAAGTGCTTAGCCACAGAGACCCCCATTTGGTAGTTTACTATGCGGAATTGAAGAAAACCATATTCGCATCAAAATGTTTATCACAAACCAATTTTCCAGCTTCCCTCTCCTTCTTCTCTCCTGCCATGAGATATGGACAGCCATGATCATGGTTCAGTTGTAACATAAGATTGCAGAATTCGAATCTACGCTTCTGAAAAACAATTTATTTGTTCTATATTTGCATGATATGACATCTTATATAAACGACATCACATCAAGTACATCTTATATAAACGACATCACATCAAGTACATCTTATATAAACGACATCACATCAAGTACATCTTATATAAACGACATCACATCAAGTACATCTTTCATAAACTACATCACCTCAAGTACATCTTACATAAACTACATCACATCAAGTACATCTTACATAAACGACATCACATCAAGTACATCTTATATAAACGACATCACATCAAGTACATCTTTCATAAACTACATCACCTCAAGTACATCTTACATAAACTACATCACATCAAGTACATCTTACATAAACGACATCACATCAAGTACATCTTACATAAACTACATCACCTCAAGTACATCTTTAATAAATTACATCACTTCAAGTACATCTTTCATAAACTACATCACTTCAAGTACATCTTACATAAACTACATCACATCAAGTACATCTTACATAAATTACATCACATCAAGTACATCTTACATAAATTACATCACATCAAGTACATCTTTCATAAACTACATCACTTCAAGTACATCTTTCATAAACTACATCACCTCAAGTACATCTTTCATAAACTACATCACCTCAAGTACATCTTACATAAACTACATCACCTCAAGTACATCTTTCATAAACTACAACACCTCAAGTACATCTTTCATAAACTACATCACCTCAAGTACATCTTACATAAACTACATCACCTCAAGTACATCTTACATAAACTACATCACATCAAGTACATCTTACATAAACTCATAGTTCATAGTTCATAAGTACGGTTTCAACTTCACTGCAACGGGTCACCCCATAATTGCTCCGTTCCTGTGCCAATGAATATCACACGAAATGCTAACACCTGTGAAAAGTTTCCTGTCTGAACTAATTCCAGAATGAAACAGCCGCGTACCGCCACAAAAAGCAACCTGCACCGCATAATATGCATATGGCCGTCGCGAATGTAGCAACACAAAACTGTTCATCACTTGAATAGCAATTCTTGTCGAAGGGACATCAATCACGGCAAAATCCAGCTTTCTGCACTCGCAATATAACTGCATAAGTAGATTGAGCTTGTTCGTCATAACCGCTGTCCGCCATTTTCTGAATACACACAACAAACGCACGGTTGACACAGCAAAAGCATTCCATGTAACAGTCACAGCTCACAGCGTTGCTCAAGCACTAACTCAGTAGCTCGGCAAACGAAACCGGAAAATACCCGACAAAACATGGCGGGAATGCGCTAGCAAAGTCGTGTTCAGAATCAAACCATTCTGATTCTGAATGGGCCTCCCGCATAAACTACATCACATCAAGTACATCTTACATAAACTACATCACCTCAAGTACATCTTACATAAACTACATCACCTCAAGTACATCTTACATAAACTACATCACCTCAAGTACATCTTTCATAAACTTCATCACATCAAGTGATGATGCTCGTCCATCACGGGTGATGATGACCACACAAATTTTCATCCAAGGGAATGTTGTTGCGCTATGTTTGTCTGTGTGTGTGTAGATGACTAGTGAGCCCGATACGGGCTTGAAATGTTCTTGTACAGTGTGGGCAAGGTATACTTGCACTTGTGGGAAGGTTTACTGCCTTTCTATTTTGACGTTTTTGCTCCATCCGTGCTGTTCTAATCACATCAAGTACATCTTACATAAATTAATCACCTCAAGTACATCTTACATAAACTACATCACCTCAAGTACATCTTACACAAACTACATCACCTCAAGTACATCTTACATAAACTACATCACCTCAAGTACATCTTACATAAACTACATCACCTCAAGTACATCTTACATAAACTACATCACCTCAAGTACATCTTACACAAACTACATCACCTCAAGTACATCTTACATAAACTACATCACCTCAAGTACATCTTACATAAATTACATCACCTCAAGTACATTTTACATACATTACATCATTACAAGTATATTTTGCACAATCAATTTTCTTTCGAACATTCTCGAACATGTTTAGAGTAAATGTGTCCTTTCTTTAACTTATTGACTTTTGTACGCATCGATTGTTTTTCTTTTTCGAATACTCAATTCCAAGAACTTGTCTTCTATGTTTCATATGTTGGGTCTGTCTGGCGAACACATACATAGTTGCATGTAGTTTCTGTATGTGGGGTGTATGTGGTGTGTGTTTGTTGTATGTTGTATGTTGTCTGTGAGATATGTGTGTGGTGTGTTGTGTGTGTGGTATGTGTGTTGTGTATGTGGTATGTGCGTTGTGTGTGTTTGGTATGTATATATGGTATGTGGTGTGCGTTATGGTGTGTGTCTATATGGTATGTGGCGTGTGTTTGTGTGGATTCAGTGTAGGTGTGGCGTGTGCATAGTCTGTGTGTGTTTGTGTGGCGTGTGTGTGTGTGTGCGTGCTGTGTATGTGATGTGTGTGTGGTGTGTGCCTTGTTTTCGTGTGATATGCTTGTGTATGTGGTGTGTTTATGATGTGTCTGGGGTGGGTTGTATGTGGCTTGTTTGCGTGTGATATTTTCTGTATGGTGTGCATGGTATGTGAATCGGGTGTGACTTGTTTGTGTGTGTTTGTTTGTGTGTTGCGTGTGTTTATGTGTGCAGAAGTATTTGTGTGTGTATGGTGTGTGTATGTATGGTGTGTTTATGTATATGATGATATGTATGGTGTGCACATGCATGATGTGTTTGTGTGTATGATGTGTGCATGTATGGTATGTTTATGAAGATGTGTATGGTGTGTGCATGTATGATATGTTTGTGTGTATGATAATGTGTATGGTGTGTGTAAGTAAACGTCAAACTGTTATAACCATTCTGTACTCATTATTCTACTGTTCTTACATGCGATGCTCTCCTTTCTTAAAGTATTATTCCTCAAGTTATAATTAGACACATCCCGTCTGCTTACATTCTTGATCTCCCTCAAGCCCAACAACCATCTTTCTATCTATTCTCTTTGTGTTAGCCATTTCTCATTCATTATACTCAGACCTATCGCTATCAGCACACAAAAATAAAAGGAATGAAAAATCCATCGCATTCACAGTCTTGCTTGTTATCCTTGATTTAGGCGTAATTCACCAGCTAAACAAGCTTACGGAAATCAAGTAAATCATCCACTAGTTGATACTGGATCACTGTAGCATATCAGGAAATGAGAGAGTAGACAGGCTGACTAAGGAGGGAACAAAGAAGATACAACACAAGGATCCATTATTACTTCCAGAGATTAAGACACATACCAAAGAAAAATACAAACAATCGTGGAGGCAACAAACCAACAGCAAACACAAAGAAGACCCCCCATCAGCAGACACAACAGAAAACAGCACAAAACAATCTTCAGAGTTGGATACTAACGACTCAATCACCACATGCACAGAATAAAACTTGCTTTAATTTAGATGTCAGAATGAAACACAGTCTTCAGGACAGGAAGAAAGGAAGAAAGGAAGTAAGGAAGGAAACAACCATTACTGTAAACTTTGACAGAACATTACAAAAACCATATTGAAGGCGAACAGAGAAGTAGATATTATAGCAAAAGTCATATTTAAGGCGAACAGAGAAGTAGATGTTATAGCAAAAGCCAAATTCAAGGCGAACAGAGAAGTAGATGTTATAGCAAAAGCCATATTCCAGATAGTGAACAGTGAAGTAGATGTTATGAGCAAAAGTAACATATGTTATAGCAAGAATCAGAACAGTGGAAGTAGATATGTATAATAAAAGCATATTCAAGAAGTGAATAGAGTAGATATTGAATTTAAGCAAAAGTCATATTCAAGGGACAGGAAGTAGATGTTATAGCAAGTATCAGAACAGTGAAGTAGATATTATATAAGCATATCAGTACGGTTTACAAAAATTCAAGGTGAACAGTGAAGTAGATATTATAGCAAAAGTCATATCCAAAGAGAACAGAGAAGTCGATATTATAGCAAAAGTCATATTAAAAGAGAACAGAGAAGTAGATATCTTCTTCTTCAAACGCTCCATATCAACCACTGTGTGATTTTTATGTGATTCGAGCCTAAAAGCGATTGCACGTTGTGCCAGTTATGCGCCTACAAGTAGGCCAGCACATCCGATTTCTGTGACGCTTTTTTTTTATTCACTAAGGTAGCTTCCATAGGCCCTACCTCAGTCGTCTCTTACGATATGCAGTGTAGGTCGCAGTGTTATATTCTATGCTCCCTTGTGAGCTTCGGCAACTCTCGGGCAGAAGTAGATATTAGAACGTGGCATCTTTCCTTCTTCTTCACATTCTTTACATGACGTAGCCACCAACCACAGTAAACGAGTCGTTGATTTTTTTATTCACCACTTATACGTTCAGCAGTTTGTCATTGCTTTCTGAACGTTGAGATCTATTTTTACCCTTTGTAAAAAAAACCACGGAAACGAATTTGCTTCCGAACTTGCCCACCGTGGGGTTTGAACCAGGTACGCTTGGGTTTGTGATCGAGCTCACTACAGCTTGATCAAACTCTGAATTAGATAGAACACGTCCGAGTGGTTATCGGGGCCCAAATTTGTTGTAAAGAATAGAACCACTGTTACCTGCCACGCATGTCGTAAGAGGCGACTAAGAAGGTTTGGTGAAATCAGATGCAGTGTCCTAAACATGTAGAAGTCTATGCGTTTAGGGACCTACTAAACCAATGTGCAACGTATACACGTTCTTGGCAAAGATCAAACATATCACAAAGAGTGATTAAAACTGATCCTAAAGAACGAACGCAAAGAAGAAGAAGATATTAGAACAAACGTTGAACAAATATTACCAAAAAACCCACTAAAGTATACATTAGAAGAACAAACACTCATGTACATATTAGATTAAACTTAGAAGTAAATTTTTCCTTTTACAAAAACAAATAACAAATAGCACGTAGGGACCAAATACTAAAAAAAGTTTAAATAAGGTTCAAGGTTGACCATCTTAGACTAAGAAATGCACGCCACCTGCGTATAGTATTGAGTAAAGCACGAGCTCCGTAGCTCCGGCAACAATTATAGGGGCCTCTGGAAAAAATACACTTGTGAACAGAACGCGCCGTCCATATTCGAGCCCACGACATTCGGAACGAAAGGTAATGCAACCTTAACCACTCCAAAAAACCCCCTTAGCCATATAGACCCCTGAATCAAGCCAACTATAAACTTATGGGCCTTCGGACTCAGGTAAGAATTATGGGAAATCAGACCACAACTACACCATGTGACCACGCATTCTAGTATTGGTGTATATAGAAAAATTCATTTTAAAATCAACACAAAATGCTAAATAGAAGTTATATTATCAACAAGTTAAGTTTAACAATAAGGAATATCAATATTATGAAATTTTTCACCAATAAATAATCATAGACTCACAGAATTGAGTAAAATTGCAAAAAAAAAAAAAAAGCTTGCAGTGTTCTATCAAACATCTATAATTTCCAGCCCCTTCTCTGATCTAGGTCAGGGATTCCCCGGTCAATTGGCTGGCCTAGTTATCTAGAGTTGGCTGTGCCCGAATACACACACGACAAAAACAAATTCCACATAAATGGCATCTCGTGCTGAGCCACATGCTAAATGTACAGGTGTGTACACAGAAAAGAGCATGTTCGAGTATTTTCTCTTTCTTATACAAACATTCACATTGTGATTTTTCCACAGCCAACTCTAATATGAGTCTATAGTTGGCTGTGCATTTTTCTACTTTTATTGTGGTGTCTCCGTGAAATGTAGGTAGTATTATAGACGAGATAGAGAGCCGCAGTGGCGTAGTTGTTAGTGAACTCACTTCTTAGGTTAGGGCTCAATTTCGTAGTGGGCGTGGAATTCTTTCCGACAGTAACGGCTCTGAGGTCGATCCAGCCTCAATTGGGTACATGGAAAAGCACTTGAAAGTAAAGACGGCAGGGACATACATTAAGAATGCAGACCAGATGCCGTACCTATGTGTAGCTCTGAAAGGGAATCCAGGAGGCATGAGAGATAGGGGACGACATAGAGGGACATGGAGACAAACTGTGGACAGAAAAGAGAAAATACGGGAATTACCTAAAATAAACCACAACCAACTCTAGATAACTAGGCCAGACAGCAGACTGGGGAATCCTGACCTAGATCAGAGAAGGGGGCTGGAAAATATAGATTTTTTATAGAACACTGCAAGCTTTTTTGCTTTTTTACTCAATTCTGTGAGTCTATGATTATTTATTGGTGAAAAATATTCATAATATTGATATTCCTTATTGTTAAACTTAACTTGTTGGATAATCTAACTTTTATTTAGCATTTTATGTTGATTTTAAAATGAATTCGTCTATATACATCAATACTGGAATGCGAGGTGGTGTAGTTGTTGTCTAATTTTCCATAATTCTTACCTGAGTCCGAAGGCCCATAAGTTTATAGTTGGCTCTGGATGAACTAAGCTGCCTTGCTCTAGACAAATCTTGTTGGAGGCAATTTGTTTGATGATTTATGCGTTAATGTGAGCTGAAAGAAGAAGATGGAATAGAGCTGGTCTGGAAGACATGATAAAGAGATAAAAGGGAGACTATGGCGATGGTTTGGAAAAGAAAAAAGGCCAAAACATGCAATGCAGTGGACACCACAGGGACATAGGAAGAAAGGGAGGTCTAGGGGCACATGGAGAATAACTTTTGATGCAGTTCTTCTTCTTTTTTCTAACGCTCCATATCGACCACTTGTTAACCACTCTGTGTGATCTGTATGTGCTCCGAGCGTAAGAGCGATTGTACTTTGTGCCTACAAGTAGACCAGAAACACTAACTGAAGTTAAGGCTCCTATGTTACTAACCGAAGTACAATGATGATGATCCTATCAATCAATCTATAGTATTGCCAAGGTCTGAAACATTCGATTTCTATTTTTTATTTACTAGGGTAGCTTTCCTATACCCCTATCTCAGTCGTCTCTTATTAAGACATGCCTAGTAGGTGGCAGTATTACTATTATTAGCTCCCCTTGAGAGTCACGGCAACACATGGGCGAACTGGGAAAGGCGACATAAATGCAACACTGAAGGTCTTTTGTGATAGCCTCAAGTATCAAACGGGAAACTATATGTGATGCAAAACCTATTGTATCATGAGAGACAATTTTGACCGATGATAATGATGATGATGATGGTGATGAGATTCATAGAAACACCATATCTCTGAACTTCTGAACGCAAGAAACTTAGTTACTTATTCCTTTCCGTTCCTCGAATAGCATAGGGCCTCAACAGTTGTTCTCCACTTTTACCTATATGTTCGTAGCGCGTTGGACTACAGGTGACTATCCCTCTGTGTGTGCGGGTTCAATTCCGCGGGATGGCAGAAAAAGCCACAGATTCCCCAGATTTACGGTGTTCGTGGCACCGAACCAAAGGGTTACGATATCCATGGCACCGAGCCGAAGAGCTGGAAAAAAAACATATCTCTGGCTATTTTCTTTATTGCCTCCCAGGACATTTCAGCACCCCTCAGTTTCTCAACATCACTTCGTCTCAAGGTTTGTTTAGAACGTCCCCTTTTCCATTTTCCTTGTGAGTTCCAAGAAACTTCTTGCAGAAAATGAAGATATTTCAATATCGAAAACTATTAAGTGCCTTATTTTGTAGAAAGTTTCATTGTAAACCTTAATTCATGAACGGCAAAGACAACACATTAATTACAGTACCCACCCATATTAAACGTCGTATTAATTAAAATTCTAGCACTCAAATCCACACACATACGAACTTTCTATTTTACGCTTAGACCGAAACCATTGTTTATCTTGTCGGCCAGACAAACAGTGTATACTCTAGCTTAGTGGTTCCCAAACTATTTCAAAGTCGGGGCACACTTGAAGTTCTACAAAAATTCGTAGGCGCACTAAACACAACAACTTAATAAATAAGATGTAAAATACAAAGAAATACAAAAATAATTGTAAAATGCTACGTAACTTTATTCATCATTTTTTTTTCCGATCCAGAAGCACTTGAGCTGAAAGCTCTTCGGCTCGGTGTCATGGACATCGTAACCCTTCGGTTCGGTGCCACGAACACCTTAAATCTGGGGAACCTGAAGCTTTTCTGCCAGTCCGCGGAGTTGAACCCGCACTTACAGAGGACTAGTCACCCGTAGTCCAAAGCGCTACGAACATGCTGTGCACGCGGGCATTCATCACTTAATTTCTATCTATGAGAAGCATGGGCCCTATGTGTCTTTTCGATTTTTTACACTGGTGTCTGCTGGGACCGCGTTGCCGACTCCTGATCATGGATTTCCTAGGGCGGACTTTCTCAGGGCATACTCTGAGAACCACTACTCTAGCTTGAAACTATGTGGCTTACTTACCTTGACAGAGAACAAAGACCTGGATTTGGCATGATGTGCAGCGCCGATTAGCCTAGTGTAAAGTACTAATGTACGGTGCCTGCGCTTCTGGCGCCTATGTGAAAAGAGATGAAAGGAAAAAATAACCACGGATGCTATATAAATCTAAGCTGGTTGAATTTTTAGTGTCGAGTGATGGTGATTCAAAGAACTGAAGAAAAATACGGGAAGTGGGCATACACGTTAGTAGATGAAGGCAGATGAACCCAACATTTGTCGCCTATAGAATGTGGAAGAAAGCCTAGGCGGAGAACGTTCTTTTTCGACATTAAAGTGTATAAAAGTGAGTTAAGGAACATGATGGGACAAGATCGTCTAAATAACCTCACCTTAATGAACATTGAATGTAATTTACTTAGAGAAAATTTGATTTGTCTAGTATTATCTCTAAATTTGCTCACTTTAAATCGAAACAAGTTTGTTTGTAAAAGTTGTGTTTTATTACTTATTATCATACAAAACCTAGGGCCCCGCGCTAAAATTTGCTACAGGCCCCGCGCTGTCCTAATCCGGCACTGATGATGTGCATGAATTAAGTGAACGGTTTGTACAGATACTTACTTTATTTAGTGTTGTTGTATGTTCTAGTAACAACTGTTATAAGAGGGAGAAGATGGAGATATGTTGGACCCTAGCTTCCGGCAACATACGGCCCTGAGCCCACCTGGCGTATATAATCATAAGCCACGGTTGGACATACACTGAGAAGAGATGATCAAAGAAAGCAAAACAGGCATTGAAGTGGGAGGCAAAGGGTTCAAGACAGAGAGAACGTCCAAGGAAAACGCTGAAACGAGATTTTCTGAATGAGGCAAGAAATATCGGACTCAAACTCCGTGGAAGAGATTGAGCGAGTTGCCCAGGATAGAGCAGTATGGAGAAATTAATTGCAATCTCTAGGTAACATATAAACGGTACGAGAGGAATGTATATCTATATTACAGGGGGTCTCTGTGGCTAAGTGGTTAAGCCCTTTGCGTTGTGAGTCGAAGATCGTGGGTTCGAGTCCGGACCGCGACATTCTGTTCACGAGTGTAGTTTTTTCCAGAGATCCCTAGGATTGTTGTTGGAGCTACGGAGTTCGTGCTTTGTGCAATACTCTCGACAGGTGGCGTATGTCTTCTAGGTAGAGGGACCTGAGCCATATGGGTAAAACCCGGTGCAATGAAGTCAATCCTTCGACTTCTAAACCTTTTAAACCCTTTTTTTAAAAAAATATATATATACATGTTGGAATAGTTGACGTTAGAAATTGTACAAGTAAATACATTAGAAATTTGAGATCTCTGTATCTATGTATTTCACTGCTTCTCTCTCTTTCGCTGTCCTTGAGATCTCTGTATCTATGTATTTCACTGCTTCTCTCTCTTTCGCTGTCCTTGTGATCTCTGTATCTATGTATTTTACTGCTTCTCTCTCTTTCACTGTCCTTGTGATCTCTGTATCTATGTATTTCACTGCTTCTCTCTCTCTTTCGCTGTCCTTGTGATCTCTGTATCTATGTATTTCACTGCTTCTCTCTCTCTTTCCTGTCCTTGATCTCTGTATCTATGTATTTCACTGCTTCTCTCTCTTTCGCTGTCCTTGTGATCTCTGTATCTATGTATTTCACTGCTTCTCTCTCTTTCGCTGTCCTTGTGATCTCTGTATCTATGTATTTCACTGCTTCTCTCTCTTTCGCTGTCCTTGGGGGATCCAGGATAAAGCCCTTCTTGTTATACAGGGTGTTCAACTTAAAAGCAGCCCCAGTGATAAATAGAAATTTGCCAGGTACGCATTGCATCTCGTCTATTTACTATTTAAAGGGGTTCTGACTAGCTCGTTCTACGTCACATTTGTTCATCGCCCCTTCCGCACTACAATTACACACCATCACACAACCTTGACCTATACTACGTCATAACTGAACCTTCCATTTCCATACATATATGCCAGATTAACTCCATTCACAGGCTGCTTTTAAGTTGAACACCCTGTAGTACCATCAGGTTTCTTAAGGTGTGTCCTATTCAGCGACAGCGACTTTTCTTCACCTCGTCTCTCTCTCTCTCTTTGCCTTTCTAACCTGGAATGGGGCATAGGCCCTCAACCAACTCATGCCAATTCTTCCTATTCTTCACCTCTTCTCTCTCTCTCTCTCTCTCTCTTTGCCTTTCTACCCTGGAATGGGGCATAGGCCCTCAACCAACTCATGCCAATTCTTCCTATTCTTCACCTCTTAGTTCACTTGAATATGTCCCTAAGCTCCTTTTTTGTGACCATATCATATCATCTCAGTCCCTCTATTCTACGCAGGCACCATTTGATGAATTTTTGCAATGTATTAGTTATTACACGGTATGAGAAAACAAACAGAAAGAATTGTTATTAGGTCGGAACTGGATAAAGTTTAAAAGGTATAAATCCGAAGGATTGACTTCATTGCACCAGGTTTTATCCCATATAGCTCGGTCCCTCTCAGCAACAATGACGCGCACCCTACCGAGAGTATTGCATAAAGCACGAACTCCGTAGCTCCGGCAACAATTCTAGGGGTATCTGGAAAAATGCACTCGTTAATAGAACGACGCGGTTCGGATTCGAACATACGACTTTCGAACGCATGGCGAAGGCTGAACCACTTAGCCCCAGAAACTCCCTCGTCTACCTCTGCTTATAGAGTCTGCAAGGTTGAACCACTTAGTCCCAGAAACTCCCTCGTGTACCTCTGCTTATAGAGCCTGCAATCCCCGGAAAAGCAAACAAGTCGACATCAAGACAGAAATGCTGCAAAATTGAACAACATAAAATATCATCATCTTCAGGTGCCGTGCCGGCTAGTGTAGGGATCATGGATCTCCACAATTCTCTGTCCAATGTGTTTGCTATCATCTCAGATGTTGACCCTCTTCCGTGTCATTAAGTCAGGCTGTCTAAAATGTTCTCTTTCTGTCTTCCTCTGTCTCGTCTCCCCTCGTTTTTACCGGTTGTCACATTGTGTTCCATGCCTCCTCTTCTCATTACATGCCCAAAAAAATGATGATTGCCTCGTTCTTATATTGATAATAAGCTTTCTCTGCGCCTTGGCCTCATTCAACACCTTCACATTCGTCATTTTGGGAATCTCATCATTCTTCTGTAAAACCACATCTCTGGGGCTTCCAGAGATTTTTCTTTCTGTTTGTTTACCGTTCATGACTAGCATCCATATGTCAGTATTGGCTCTATGTAGCACTGACCAACTCTCATTCTGATCTCACTTGACAGGGACTTGTTGCATATAATGCATCTCATTTTCTGGGACGCTGATGTGGTCTGCCCTATTCTGCTCTTTATTTTTCTTCTTCTTTTGTTGCCACACTGTTACCCGTTTGTTGCCCCTTGTCGTGGTTTTCTGTTTTTGTCTTGCGCTGTTCTGGTGGCTTGGATGATTGTTATTTTTGCTCTTTGACAGGATTCTGCTATGTCATCTAACCATCTTTTTCGTGGTTTTCCCCTCGCCTTTCCCCCTGATGTTCTGTCGTAGAATACTCTGTATACTGTGGAATTGATTTATTACATAAGTAAGTAAGTAAAGGAACCCTTTCATACCTCATGGTATATAGGTCAATACAGTGTTAGGCCTGTATTTTTCATTGACCGTCGGCACACGATGGATGATGTGGTCAGCATCACGCCGGCCGCCTTTACTTCCCAGAGCATGTCTGGTACCCAGTTGAGGCTGGGTCGACCTGTGAGCCGTCGTGGTCGGGAAAAAATTTCCCCGCACATTGCGGAGCTGAACCCAGACCACCAGCCTTGCGAAGCGAGTTCACTAACAACTACGCTACAGCGGCTCACTGATTTATTACATAAAATATATAAAGGATAAAAACAGAAGACTTTGGCATTGATACAATAGCGGATCTATGCAATAACATATACATTACATAATATTACATAATACATATTACAAGACTTCACTACATCCGTCTTTATAATATTACATGAAGAATGTTTTCCACTTGTCCTGATTGGCAGAAATAAAATATGCCATGGGCGTCGTCCAAGACTAACAGGATGCCATCATCATCTATAACATTACTCAAGACACTAAAAGCCCTGACTGAAGGGGCTATGTGGTGTAGAGATTAGGTACTCGTCTCTAGTGCCAAAAGTACCAGGTTCGCTACCACCTGGAATCATCTGGATATTTTTCAGAGATTCCTGATCTCAGTGTAGGTGAGATCGAGTTCCTAGTCCTATCGGAGACGGACTATAAAATGTAGGTCTCTTGTTGAATTTGAGCACGTAAAAGAACACGTGACAGTTCAAAATCGAGAAGGACGCTGTCAGGCAAAATTCATTAAAAAAGATTTAAAATAAAATTCCTACAAAAATACGAGTATATTCACCATCTGCAAAATTACATCGGGACCCTCAACCGGTGCTACGGAGTTCGTGCACTGCAGCTGAGATCTTCCTGTGTAGGAAAGAGATCGAAACACACTTGGTTACTCACCGAAGTGCAGTGATGATGGTCCTATCAATCAATCAACTAAAAGCACTGAACAGTAGAGACTATAGAACAATCACTTTCATTAGTCATGGGGTTAAGATAATCCTGAACATTCACCATCATCATCGGCCTCTTTGTCTCAGCAAATAATAGATTTGAGTTATGTAGTGCGTTCTGTGGTGGTGTCTGTGGCCTAGGGGATAATGACTCGGTCTTTTAACCCCGACGTTCTGAGTTCGAATCACGCTGCGGACAGTTTGGTTGCAAATTGTTTCGCGTGGATTTTAACAAAGGACGATGGCACCACCGTTCAGAAAGCAATGGCAAACTACTGAACGTAATAATGCCTAGAATAATCACAAACAGCGTTAAAAAGCTGGGGTTTGATTCGCAAAGTCATGTAAAGGATATGCAATTAACTTTAACTTTAGTGTGTTCTGTACAGAGTCCCATCGTTTGTTGTGGCTGTATAATTGCCGTACATCGCAAGCGATAATGACAACTGCCTCAGACGTGTGCTACTGCACCTCTCTGGTGTGCGCGGAGATGTCTGCAGAGTCCAATCCTAGAACACAATCTCCTCCCACAGGTAGGGCATACATGAACACGGTTAGACATGTGGGTGTAGTGTGTTCTGTTTTTTCCCGCTGCTCGTTTTCTCTGTGCCTCAACCGTGTCTCAGTACTTGTAGGTAAATATGGTGACTGGATCTGACGTAGAAGATGGTCTCTCTTCCCTCTGTTCTCCTTTATATCGATATACGGTGCTGATCTCTTTTTATATCGATATACGATTGTGCTGATCTTCTTTTTAAAACCCACAACTCACTGTCGCACGTCATGTCTTTCTGTCTACGAAAAACGTTCCCAATTTTCTTTGTCCTTTCTACATAACGTTACGGGGTCTCTATGATGATATAGTTAAGATGTTTGCCTGTCGTCTTGAAGGCTGGGGTTCAAATCCGGCTCGAGTCACATTGCAATTTTTCATAACATCCTTGGATTATTTCTAAAGCTATGATGTTTCTACTTTGTGCAACACTCTTGGCAGAGGTGATACCATTTCTGCTGACAGGGGTGTAGCTATATGGGGAAACTTAGTGGAATGAAGTCAATCATTCTTAAAAAGGCAGAAAGTTCTTTCTCTCTTTGCACTCGTTAGTTCACTTTTTCAGCTGCATTTTAATGTATCGTCCATTTGTAGTGTTCTCGAATTCGTCATTCTTTGTATTGTTTGTTGATAGTCTTTGGTCAACGTTGCTGTTTATCGTCACTGTTTCTGTATTTTGTAAAACTATAGTACTTTGTTTACGTGTTTAGCTACTTATTTGTCTGGACCATATACCCCAAACGTTTGATAATAACCACTTGGTATTTTTTAAATAAAATGTGGAACTTTCTTCTTTTTCTTCTTCTTCAAACGCTCTATATCGACTACTTGTTAACCACTCTGTGATTTGTATGTGATCTGAGTCTAAGAGCGATTGTAATTTGTGCCAGTTAGGTGCCCACAACTAGGCCAGCACATTCGATTTCTGCGATGCTTTTTTATTTATAGGTATCTTCCCCACCTACTCTCTCTTACGACATGCCTTGTAGGTCGCAGTGGTACTATTATTTGCTTCCATTGGGAGTACCGACAACACACGGGCGAAAATGTGGGACGAAATAGCACAACAAGTAGAACGTTGGCTTTTTTAAACGAAGAAAACAGTGTTGTGGGTTGAATTCACACAAGTGACGTTCTTCAAGGGAGGAAAGGAGCTAGAATGCCTAACTTCCGCTTACTTGTATGTAGATATATGAAGTGACAAAGCAATATCACGCCCTACGGTCTTCAAATACTGAAGGACATTTTCGTAATTCCTTGCCATGTTTGTTATCTCGGTCAGGGTCACGTGAAATTTTCCTAGAATTACTTTCAAGGCATATCATCAACAACTTTCATTATCTCTGTTGTATGTACATGTACTTAGCCCTCCTCCCTTTTTCATCCCTCAATCCATCCCAATTATATCTATACTTATGTTTTTTAATGATAACTATATCAGTTCATTATGTTTGTCATCTGCCCAGGTGACCGAAACTATTCCAGGTTCAATTTCTATCTATATTAAAATTTAGTGTGGTGTGTGTGTGTGTGTGTGTGTGTGGGGGGAGGGAGTGGGAGGAATGCCTAATCGTTTGCGCTAGTTACTGTCGTTACTGTCTATAATACCGCTTTTTAGGGCGGTGTGTATGGCGAGGAAACCAATAAAACGGTAAGTAGGCTTTCACGCAAAAATCAGAAGCGCCACACCAGGCGCCATGGCTACGTCTGAATTCCTAGCGGGCGAACGCAAAAAGAAGAAGGGTGGTGCATTCTTCTTCAGCGATCTCTGGTCATGCGCTTAGTTTACTGTGGACCACAAACTGAGCAGTCAGCTTCAGCGATCTCTGGTCATGCGTTAGTTTACTGTGGACCACAAACTGAGCAGTCAGCTTCAGCGATCTCTGGTCATGCGCTTAGTTTACTGTGGACCACAAACTGAGCAGTCAGCTTCAGCGATCTCTGGTCATGCGTTTAGTTTACTGTGGACAACAAACTGAGCAGTCAGCTTCAGCGATCTCTGGTCATGCGCTTAGTTTACTGTGGACAACAAACTGAGCAGTCAGCTTCAGCGATCTCTGGTCATGCGCTTAGTTTACTGTGGACCACAAACTGAGCAGTCAGCTTCAGCGATCTCTGGTCATGCGCTTAGTTTACTGTGGACCACAAACTGAGCAGTCAGCTTCAGCGATCTCTGGTCATGCGCTTAGTTTACTGTGGACCACAAACTGAGCAGTCAGCTTCAGCGATCTCTGGTCATGCGTTTAGTTTACTGTGGACCACAAACTGAGCAGTCAGCTTCAGCGATCTCTGGTCATGCGTTTAGTTTACTGTGGACAACAAACTGAGCAGTCAGCTTCAGCGATCTCTGGTCATGCGCTTAGTTTACTGTGGACCACAAACTGAGCAGTCAGCTTCAGCGATCTCTGGTCATGCGCTTAGTTTACTGTGGACCACAAACTGAGCAGTCAGCTTCAGCGATCTCTGGTCATGCGCTTGTTTACTGTGGACTACAACTGAGAGCAGTCAGCATCTGGTAGGTTGTTACTGGACCACAAATCTGAGCAGTCAGCCAGGGGATCTCTGGTCATGCGCTTAGTTTACTGGGACCAAAATGAGATCAGCTTCAGCGATCTCTGGTCATGCGTTTAGTTTACTGTGGACCACAAACTGAGCAGTCAGCTTCAGGTTTATCAGGTTTCCCCAAAGCTTAGGTTTTAGGTCAACTGGGTGTGACCACATGTTGCTTCTCAGCTCACACAAGAGAGGACAGTCTTGTAGGAGATGCTCCGATGTCTGTTCCGCCAGTTGACACTGGCAGAGATCTGTTTGACTTATTCCTAGTCTATGTAAGTGTTTGTGGAGCATGGCGGTGTATGACATGGGGGATTTGAGCCTGTGGAATTTAAAGGCCGCATGACTAGTGCAGTCACTGCAGAAACTGTTAAGGTTAAGATTTTTTCTTTATACCCCGACATAAAAAAACCTCCTTGACTTCACTGGAGATTGAGTCCGGGTCTCCCGAATGAGAGCACACGCTCTAATCCATTCAGCCAAACGTTTCATGTTTGCTCTAGAATCACAGGTAATTCCATGATTTAGGCATTCTTGCACCTTTTCCTTAATATTTTTGAAACATAAGATAAATCTGATAAGAATCGAGATGAAATTCGGCGCTATTAAGCCTAATGAGGACCTAGATCTAGCTGATAAAGTTTAATCAACGCTTTCATAACTAACTAACCGAGTAACGGAAAAATCCCATCTGAAGTTAGAAAGAAGAATCTCCAGTTCGTGAAGTTACCCCCCTTTCATAACATTGGGCCGAGGTGTCCTTTTGAAGTTAAAATATATTTATATACACACCTACCCTAGTCTACCTTGCGCGCCAGGAGAGTCTCACTACAAGGAGAGGGAAGAGGGAAAAAAAAACCACTTCCCTGCCTGACAAAGTAAGAACAGTTCAATCAATTTCTCTTCTTCTTTCTCTCTTCATAAAGAACTTGTTAAACCACTCTTTGTGATTTGTTTGCAGTCTCAGAGCAGACCTTCATAGAATGCGTCTCATGAACTCAGCTACCTCCACTTCTGAAACCCCAAGACAGTCCCCATAGCACACTGCCAAGACTGCCCCACTCGGAGCATCGTGAGAATGTAAATCTGGTAAACAGAAACAATCCTTCAGAACAAACCATTGCCCGAGTGGTTACCGGGGCCCAAATTTGGGGTGTAAAGAACAGAACCACTGTTACCTGCCACGCATGTCGTAAGAGGTGACTAAGGAGGTTTGGCTGAAATCGGATGCACGTGTCCTAAATATGTAGAAGTCTATGCGTTTAGAGGCCTACAAAACCAATGTGCAACGTATACACGTTCTTGGCAAAGATCAAACATTTCACAAAGAGTGATTAAAATTGGTCGTAAAAAACGAACGCAAAGAAGAAGAAGATGAACAAACTATGGTGGACCGGTGAAGACCGCCTTGTTTTTGACACATACCGTAGTAGTCGAATACCAGAAATTGATTGCAAAAAGAAGAACTGGTCGATATTCTGGGAATGATAGTTTGATTACGAGTCTTATATGAAGGAATTTGGCGACGCCACGTTGGTCCTTAAATGTTCAGTATGCACGAGACAAGATTATATTATCTATTAATACATATATACACCGATAGCAAAGTTGATAACACTCTGAGCTAGTACAGTGGAAATTCCGGCGTTCAAGGCTAGCTTGGGCCCCAAAAATATAAATATGCACACAATACGCGGTTTGACAACAAGAAAATTTGGTCCTTTACTTAGTGGTCTAAATTACAAGTACATCTGAAGTCGGAGAAGGCACACCTGTATGGCGGGCGATACTGAGGATACGGAAAGCAAGCTTTCACGCAGAAAAGGCCAGAGATGCCACATTATGCACCATGACAAATCCTGAGTTCATAGCAGACGAACGAAATGAACAACGAACTATCAATTGTATATGCTTTTGATATTTGAGCTATTATCATTGTACTTCGGCAAGAAGCCATTTGTACTTGGTTCTCTTCTGTTTCAGTTCGAAATATCTTTATTGCACTCCACTCGGCCGGCGTGATGCTGGCCACATCACCCATCGTGTGCCGACGGTCAGTGAAAAATACAGGTCTAACACTGTATTGACCTATATACCACGAGGTATGAAAGGATTCCTTTACTCCAGACATGTCCATGGGTGCTCCGATCTACTTCGCAATATCTCTAACAGCGCCCAGCGACTAACCTTACCAGTTCGATGTTGATTGATGAACCTACTCGTATACCTGTTAGGCTGTTCTTTTCTGGTCACTCCAATCTTCATTTCAAGTTCTTGTAATCTAGTAGTTGGCGTGGATTGGTTTAAATAAAAATCCTTTTTACGGCCACACTCTATGGAGTCGTTCAGAATTTTAGCTCTATCCAGTGGCTGACCCACTGATATGGTTGCAAAGCCAGCCATCCTGTATGCTCCCTCATTGCCGTCAACTGCTCGAGTGGTTACCGGGGCCCAAATTTGGGGTGTAAAGAATAGAACCACTGTTACCTTCCACGCATGTCGTAAGAGGCGACTAGGAAGGGGGGTTGGCTGAAATCGGATGCACGTGTCCTAAACGTGTAGAAGTCTATGCGTTTAGGGGCCTACCAAATCAATGTGCAACGTATACACGTTCTTGGTAAAGTTCAAACATATCACAAAGAGTGATTAAAATTGCTCGTAAAGAACGAACGCAAAGAAGAAGAAGATTGCCGTCAACACCCAGATGCCCCGGAACGAAGATGATTGTAATTGTGCAGATTCTCTTTCTTACATACGAGAATCTTAGCGGTAGTGCACACACTTCGTAGCGTATTCCACCAGTGGATACCATCCAACTGTGACGAATCAGGAAATGAGAGAGCACTATGCTGGCTAAGGAGGGAGCAAAACTTATACAACACAAACACTCAATGTCATTACCATAAATCAAGACACATATCATGCGAAAATAGAAAGAGTTGTGGGGGTAAGAAACCCACAGCAAACACCCACAAGATCCCATCAGCAGACTAAACAGAAAACAGCACACAACAATCTTTCGTCTAAGAGCAGCTAAACCATCATATGCCCAGAATAAAGCCTGCTCAGACTGCACAGCGTGCATGTCAGAAAGAAACACATACTACAGAGCACATCCTACAGTCATGTCCATCATTCATACACCTTCTTTCTTTTGTCCTTCTCTGCTTTTTTGCCGCTAGGCGTAGCAGGTTTAACTGATGATCGGTTTTCGAGATAATGCACGCTCGGTCGCTTGATATGGTGTGGTATTGTGGAGTTTTAAGATGTCTGTAACTCCATCAACCCATCTTTTTCTTGGTCTGCCCTTCCTCTTGATGATTCCATTTTCAGGTTGTACACCAATATATTCATACACCAACGAAACGAAACATGGCCTCGTGAACGAAGCTTACAGAGCAAGATATGGGGAACTCTCGATGAACTCCAACTAACATGCAGCTTCATAGAGGCAACCTATCTCATGGTTTAGATGAGCATACGAAACCGAACGCAAAGAAGAAGAAGAAGATAAACAATGTTATTAATTATTTGTGACTGTGTAGTAACTTTTTATCTTAATCTTATCTATTTTGTAACTGTTAATTGTCTCTTTATTTAACATGTTCAACGTGTACTATGACACTTCCTAGTTTATTATTTGTGTCGCCCGAGTGGTTACCGGGTCCCAAATTTGGGGTGTAAAGAACAGAACCACTGTTACCTGCCACGCATGTCGTAAGAGGCGACTAAGGAGGTTTGGCTGAAATCGGATGTACGTGTCGTAAACGTGTAGAATCTATGCGTTTAGGGGCCTACCAAACCAATATGCAACGTATACACGTTCTTGGCAAAGATCAAACATATCACAAAGAGTGATTAAAATTGGTCGTAAAGAACGAACACAAAGAAGAAGAAGAAGATTATTCGTGTCCGTGATGATTATTCACCATAGTGTTGTATTTATCTTATAAACACGTGATGAATGTTTCAATCGGGCTTGAATATGATAGCATAGAATTGACTAACATGAAGTTCTTACTTTCGTTATCATTATTAGGCAATCATTGTATTTGAATTCCTTGGTCGCCCGTGTGGTGCCGGGACGCACAAGGAAGCAAAGAATAGTACCACTGCAATCTACAATGCATGTCGCAAGAGGCGACTGATGTAGGCCCTAAGGATGCTACCCTAGTAAATAAAAAGCAGCTCAGAAATCGTATGTGCTGGCCTACTTGTAGGCGCATAACTGGCACAACGTACAATCGCTCTTAGGCTCAGACCGCATACAAATCACATAGAGTGGTTGAGAAGTGGTCGATATGGAGCGTTCTAAGAAGAAGAAGAGGATAGAAGAATTCCTTGCTGAACATCTGAGCTTCTTCTTCATCTTATTCATTTGGTCTCATACTCCAGCTGGTTATAGCAGGATACACATGCAATGCAATGTGTAGCAGTTTTCCTAATGAGCTCAAGAAACTGGTTATAGCAGAATGCACACGCAATGCAATTTTCGTAGTTTTCAGAATGAGCTCAAGGAAACTGGTTATAGCAGAATGCACACGCAATGCAATGTGTCGTAGTTTTCAGAATGAGCTCAAGGAAACTGGTTATAGCAGGATGCACACGCAATGCAATTTTCGTAGTTTTCAGAATGAGCTCAAGGAAACTGGTTATAGCAGGATGCACACGCAATGCGATGTGTCGCAGTTTTCATAATGAGCTCAAGAAAGATTTAAATTTAAATTCCTACAAAATATCTTCACCATCTTTAAAATTACATCAGGGACCCTCGCCAGTGCTACGGAGTTCGTGTACTACAGCTGAGATCTTCCTGTTTAGAAAAGCGATCGAAGCACACATGGTTTCTTATCGAAGTGCAATAATGATGGTCCTATCAATCAATCAGCATGAGCTGTTATCTGCACCTTTCGGCACGAAACATTCGACTTCTGCTTAGCCGTTTTTGGTACCGGGTTAGCTTCTCCTTCTTCGTGCAGGAGATAGGAGAGCCCGTTCCTTTCCTCACACGTGTAACGTCGAGTGTGCGATTGAACCCACAACCCTCTTGTATCCGAGGCTATAGACGAACGATTGCGCATTACGCTAATCCGTTCTACAATGGTATACACAATTTGCAAATAATAAACGGCCGTGTGGTGCTGGGGCCCTCAAGGAAAGCAAAGAATAGTACAACTGTGAGCTACAAGGCATATCGTAAGAGCGAATGATGTAGGAACTAGGAAGTTACCTTTTGCTTTCTTTGTTTTTAGAATCCTTTTTACTAGCATTTGAGTAATGCGTATTAGGCCGTATTTTTCATTGAATGTCGGCACACGGCGGGTGATGTGGTCAACATCACGTCGAGGGAAGTTACCCTAGTAAATAAAAGCATCACAGAAATCGGATGTGCTGGTCTACTTGTAGGCGCATAACTAGCACAAGGCACAATAGCTCTTAGGCTCAAATTACATACAAATCACACAGAGTGGTTAACAACCGGTCGATATGGATCGTTGGAAGAAGGAGAAGAAGAAGAAGATATAGATTTGTAGACATAGAGACAAATAATAAAAAAGCAAAGTAACTTCATATTATTGGGCAAATTAATATGGTGCAGGCCGTGTTTTTGTTAGATCTACATCCTACGGTGAGTGATGTGGTCAACGTCACGTCAGCCACCGCTACTTCCCAATGTTGTTCTGGTACCAAATTGAAGCGAGATCAACATGAGAGTCCTTACATAAAGAAAAATTCCACTGTAAAGCCTCTAAACCCCACGCGAGGCTGAGTAGTAAAAACTAGTAGGAATGTATGAGAGAGAGAGAGAAAAAGTAGATCGCAGTTTCCTATATTTTTCATTGATGAGATATTAGTATATATCAGGAAGTCTTTGTGGCGTAGAGGTTAGGTACTCGCTTCTCGTTCCAAAGGTATCCGGTTCGCTCCCTCGTGGAGCCATCGGGATATTTTTCCAGAGATTCCTGATCTCAATGTAGTTGAGATCGAGTTCCTAGACCTATCGGAGATGGACGATAAAATGTAAGTGTCATGTTCAAGTTGTGCACGTAAAAGAATCATTGCCAGTTCAAAGTCGAGAACAGCAGGCTGAAAAGTTGCTGCCGAGCAAAATTCATTAGAAGATTTAAAGAATGTAATTCTTCAAAAATTGTATATCTTCTAAATGACACGGGCACTAACCGGTGCTACATAGTTTGTGCACTGTCGCTGAGATCTTCCTGATTAAGAAAGAGATCGGATCACAAATGGTTACTCACCGAAGTGCAATGTAAGAAAGAGATCGGATCACACATGGTTACTCACAGTGAAATGTAAGAAGAGATCGGATCACACATGGTTACTCACCGAAGTGCAATGTAAGAAAGAGATTGATCACAATGGTTACTCACCGAAGTGCAATGTAAGAAAGAGTCGGATCACACATGGTTACTCACCGAAGTGTAATGTAGAAGAGATCGGATCACACATGGTTACTCACCGAAGTGTAATGTAAGAAAGAGATCGGATCACACATGGTTACTCACCGAAGTGTAATGATGATAGTCTTATCAATCACTCTAGCATCTCTTCTGGATAATGGTTCTCATATCCCTTTGTTTTTTTCCGCGTGTGCCGGACCCGCATGGGAAGCAAAGAATAGTAACACTGCACATTACATGCATGTCGTAAGAGTCGACTATGTAGGCCTAGAAGCTGCCTAATAAATAAAAAGCAGCTCATAAATCGAATGTGCTGGCCTACTTGTAGGCGCATAACTGGAACATCGTAAAATCGCTCTTAGGATCAGATCACATACAAATCATACAGAGTGATTGACAAGTGGTTGATGTGGAGCGTTCAGACAAAAAGAAAATAAGAAGATATCTCTTTATTGACACTGTACAAGCAGTTCTTGCCTTGCATTAACTTTGTTGACACTGTGCAAGCAGTTCTTGCCTTGCATTAACTTTGTTGACACTGTGCAAGCAGTTCTTGCCTTGCATTCCCTTTGTTGACACTGTGCAAGCAGTTCTTACCTTGTATTCCCTTTGTTGACACTGTACAAGCAGTTCTTGCCTTGCATTCCCTTTGTTGACACTGTGCAAGCAGTTCTTGCCTTGCATTCCCTTTGTTGACACTGTACAAGCAGTTCTTGCCTTGCATTCCCATAGTTGACACTGTGCAAGCAGTTCTTGCCTTGACATTCCTTTGTGACACTGTACAAGCAGTTCTTGCCTTGCATTCCCTTTGTTGACACTGTCAAGCAGTTCTTGCCTTGTATTCCCTTTGTTAACACTGTACAAGCAGTTCTTGCCTTGCATTCCCTTTGTTGACACTGTGCAAGCAGTTCTTGCCTTGCATTCCTTTGTTGGCACTGTGCAAGCAGTTCTTGCCTTGCATTCCCTTTGTTGACACTGTACAAGCAGTTCTTGCCTTGCATTCCCTTTGTTGACACTGTACAAGCAGTTCTTGCCTTGCATTCCTTTGTTACACTGTAAAGCAGTTCTTGCCTTGCATTCCCTTTGTTGACACTGTACAAGCAGTTCTTGCCTTGCATTCGCTTTGTTGACACTGTGCAAGCAGTTCTTGCCTTGCATTCCCTTTGTTGACACTGTGCAAGCAGTTCTTGCCTTGCATTCCCTTTGTTGATACTGTGCAAGCAGTTCTGCCTTGCATTCCTTTGTTACACTGTGCAAGCAGTTCTTGCCTTCATTCCTTTGTTGATACTGTGCAAGCAGTTCTGCCTTGCATTCCTTTTTGACCTGTACAAGCAGTTCTGCCTTGCATTCCCTTTGTTGACACTGTACAAGCAGTTCTTGCCTTGCATTCCCTTTGTTGAAACTGTACAAGCAGTTCTTGCCTTATTCCCTTTGTTGACACTGTACAAGCAGTTCTTGCCTTGCATTCCCTTTGTTGAAACTGTACAAGCAGTTCTTGCCTTGCATTAACTTTGTTGACACTGTGCAAGCAGTTCTTGCCTTGCATTCCCTTTGTTAACACTGTACAAGCAGTTCTTGCCTTGCATTCCCTTTGTTGACACTGTACAAGCAGTTCTTGCCTTGCATTCCCTTTGTTGACACTGTGCAAGCAGTTCTTGCCTTGCATTTCCTTTGTTGACACTGTACAAGCAGTTCTTGCCTTGCATTCCAGTATTGTTAAAATAAAAGAATTCATTTAAAACAACCTACATATGAAAACAAAGTCTTCTTCTTCTTCGCGTTCGTTCTTTACGACCAATTTTAATCACTTTTTGTGATATGATTTGATCTTTACCAAGAACGTGTATACGTTGTACATTGGTTTGGTAGGCCCCTAAACGCATAGACTTCTACAGGTTTAGGACATGTGCATTCGATTTCAACCAAACCTCCTTAGTCGCCTCTTACGACATGCGTTGCAGGTAACAGTGGTTCTATTCTTTACACCCAAATTTGGGCCCCGGTAACCACTCGGAAAACAAGGTTATTATATGCCACAATTTAAATATAAAACTATGGGATACCAGTATTATAAACATTTGTTCATCAATAAATAACCAATGCACTGAGAGACATAGAGAATTGTGAGAGTCACAGTAGCATAGTTGTTAGTGATCTCACTTCTTAGACGTGTGTGGTCCTGGTTCCATTACACAGTGGGTGTGGAATATTTCTCCGATCGTAACGTCCCTCAGATCAACGCAGCTTCCCGATCGGTTACCGGGGCCCAAATTTGGGGTGTAAAGAATAGAACCACTTTTACCTGTCACATATGTCGTAAGAGGCGGCTAAGGAGGTTTGGCTGAAATCGGATGTACGTGTCCTAAGCGTGTAGAAGGCTATGCGTTTAGGGCCTACCAAACCAATGTGCAACGTATACACGTTCTTGGCAAAGATCAAACATATCACAAGAGTGATTAAAATTGGTCGTAAGAAAAGAGATCAACGCAGCCTCAATTTGGTACCAGGAAAAGCACTGGCACTGGGAGATAAAGACGGCCGTCGTGATGTTGACCACATTACCCACCGTGTGCCGACGGTCAATAAAAAATACTTAACACCGTAGTACCCAATATAGCTGGAAGTAGGAAGAAGGGTTACTTGACTTTTAACCTTTTTCTACATGAAAAAAAATAATGAAAATCGTGGCATATCCTAAAGGACGTAGCCATCAACCACAGTAAACTAGTTGTTGATTTTCTAGACACTACTTATACGTTCAGTACTTTGCCATTGCTTTCTGAACGGTGAGGTCTATTTTACCTTTTGTAAAAATCCCACGGAAACGAATTTGCTTCCAAACATGTCCACCATGGGGTTTGAACCAGGTACGCTTGGGTTCATGATCGAGCTCACTACCGCTTGAGCTACAGACGCTCACATTTTTCTACATAGATTTGTGAAAAATTGGAAAAAACGAAACACGTACAAATAAAGTACTTTAGTTTTACAAAATACAAAAACAATAACAATACACAGTAACGTTTCGACCAAAAGGTCTTTCAATCTTATAATGTTCTTTCAAGTCTACATAAAAGTCATGCACCACCACCAAACCCTTTTTCAACCGGAATTTCCCATCTCCAGTACATACTTTTGTGGTGATCTATGACCGCCTCTCCAGCCAGCAGCACACATGATGCTGATAATACTTCATTCTCTAGTTCAGGTAAACATAAACACTTACTAATACATTGTTTTAAATTCCTATTGTGATCGGTCAAAAACAACAATCAACCGCCAGCAGTTTCGTACGTTGGCCTGAAAAAACAATTGGATTCTTGGTAGTTTATCGATCTGCCGGCATCCAGGACACGTCCTTGTGTCCACAACAGTCTTTTGATGACGCCCAAACGAGCTAACATACAATATTCATCAACATTAAATTTCCTGTTAATTCAAAACAATAATTAATAATATTTCTGAAGACACATGAAAACGAGTTCAGTCAAGGAATATGTTTAAAAACCAAACTGGCAACCGGTGACCCCTTTTTTCCGGTTCTCACGTGACGCGATATCATCAACCTCGTTTATGAATGAACATTCACTGGAAATCCCCAAGTACGGACAACAAACAAACCGATAATGAAAAGCAAGTTCGGTCAAGTTCGAAACGCAAAATTTACATTTAGTGATAACACATTTCTAAACTTATCAATGGTGTAAGGTGGAGACATTCATGCCAACGCTGTTACAACATGTTCACAGTTAAACTATTTTAAGATATTAGTTATATAGGTCACCTTAAACAATCAGATCCAAGCGTAACGTTCTAGAATAGTCCACGCAAGAGGTATGCAACAGTGCGCCGCGAGGTTTCAATTTAGGGAAATTCCAGAAATGGTTCTCACAATTCGACGTTCAAAATTGTATTTTTAATTTCAACTTCTGTCTGCGCAAAATAGGACTGAGTTGGTATGATAGGGTCACAAATGAGGAACTTATAGAGAGAACAAGACAGATTCCAGTGACCCAAGAGGTTAAAAAAAAGACGCTGGCGCTATATAGAACACACTGTACGAATACCTGAGGGAATATAACAGGAAATGACCTGTCCTGGAACCTACAGGGACAGCGAAATAAGGGGAGGTCGAGAAATACATGGAGACAGGATTTTGAGGCAGATATCAACAATATAATCAAAGAAGCAGTAAACACAGTATAAAGTGCAATGCAATGACAGCCCAAGAATATTAAAATCTGAAGTTGTAAGAGCAATCGAAACAATGAAGCGAGGAAAGGCTGCAGGATTGGACAATATTACTGTGGAAATGTTAACCTCCTTAGAGGATTTCGGTATTTCAACCATTACAGATTTGTGCAATGATATATATAACACAGGATATATACCAAGAGACTTGAAGACATCAGTATTCATACCACTACCCAAAAGCCCAAAGCACAGGAGTGCACAGACTATAGGACAATTAGCCTGATGAGCCACATAACAAAAATACTACTCAAGATCATACATGAAAGAATTAAAAACAAGATAGACATAGAAGTAGGAGAAGAACAGTTTGGCTTTAGAAAGAACAGAGGAACAAGAGAAGGCAATACTTTGTATAAGACTACTCGCTGACAAGTATATAGAAGTGCAAAAAGTATCTACTTGTGTTTCATCGATTATAGCAAAGCTTTTGACAGAGTCCAACATGAAAAGCTAATCATATGTCTACAAGAAATAGGCCTAGATGGGGATGATATCAGACTAATAAGTAACATATACTGGGAACAGACAGCAATAATAAAATATGAAAATAGCTACTCTCCATACATAGACATAAAGAGAGGAGTGAGACAAGGATGCATACTGTCACCAAGCCTATTTAACATCTACACAGAGAAAATCTTCAAACAACTAGAGGAATGCCAGGACTCAAGATCAATGGAAAAATAATAAATAACTTAGATATGCAGATGACACAGTATTGGTAGCAGAAAATGAACAAGATCTACAAGAATTAGTGGACCAATTGGACAGAACTAGCAAGGAATATGGATTAGACATTAACATACAGAAAACAAAAACTATGGTAATCAACAAGGAAATGGAAAACCTAAAATGAATATAAAAATACATGGAGAATTACTACATCAAGTAAAAGCTACTCCTATCTCGGTCAGATGATAACAGATGATGGCAGATGTATAACTGAAATTAAAAGAGAATAGGAATGGCCAAGGATAATTTCAATAGTATGAGAAAGTTACTGACATCCAAACAAATCACAAACAGGCTAAAAATTAGAATGATCAAATGCTATATATATCCTATATTAATGTATGGAAACATGGACAATGAACAAGCAGTTTGAAGACAGAATTGATGCATTTGAGATGTGGATATATAGAAGAATAAGCAGAGTTTCATGGACAGAAAAACAGACAAATAAACAAGTTTTAGGAAAACTAGACATGAAGAAACAATTATTAAGAGAAATAAAATTCAGACAAGTAAAGTATTTTGGGCACATAAAAGGCATGACACCATGATAAAACATTTACTAGAGGGAAAGTTGAGGGGAGAAGAGCAAGAGGAAGACCGAGAGATAAGTGGGAGGAAACTTTAAGAAATGGACAGGTTACAGTCTGGCAATGTGCAACACCAAGACGAAAGACAGAGGATGCTGGAGATTCATTGCAGCCAACCTTCGATGTGGAGACGGCACCTGATGATGATGATGATGATCAACAATATAAAGAAGAGCTGAAGGAAGCTGTATGAGATAGCTAGAGATAGAAAGACTTGACATGAATTGGTTGATAGCCTATGCCCCACATCCAGGTTTTAAAAAGGCAGAGAGAGGAGAGAGAGAGATTCTTGTGACAGCAACTGTAATTTTCATCTTTCTTCGTCTCGAATCCTTTTTTACCGAACACCGTTAGAATGAGAAGAGATTTCTAGAACGGACGTTTGTGTTTGCTCCCTAAACAGTGTTATTCACCGCCTTTGTTATTTATGATGTCCATCTTTTGCTGGGACGAAGTGTCATTGAATGCCACTGCTATTTCTGAGTTTCATCATTTGCTTGGACGGTCTTTTGCTTTGTATCCATTGTATCGAAGTAACATTGCTCTTTGATGCGTATTGTCTGTTGGTAATCTGCTTACGTGGTCGAACCATTTAATTTGTTGTTTCTTGATGAAGTCTAGTACTGATGTTGTACCTACTTATTTTCTGATGTCTTCATTTTAAAACCGGTCTCTTCTTGATAATCCCGGAATTCTGCGTAGTTTTTTTTTTATCGCTTGATGTCAGCTTTGGCACTGATAACACAATGTTGAGAGAACGATTGTGCTGTACAATGTTCTTTTAGTGTTCATGGTGACATGTTATCATTTCAAATTGGTGCCATTTGTCCTATAACTCGATTTACTTTATTTCATCTATGTTGGATTTCGTTAGTTATTCTTCCATTTGCTGAAAATAAATGCTTCTTACGTATGTTCAAAAACTAAGCAATTGTCAGTATTCGTAACATAAGTAATAAGGGAACCCTTTTCATACCATGGGGTATAATGTGGATACGGTCACAACAGAAGTATTTCCAGGTATGGGGCAAAATGAAAAAAAAATTTAAAAATTTATTAGTTGTTAGTTTATCACAGAGAAATTAAGAAGATCAGATCGTATACAACTGTATTATCAAAACTTCATTTTCGAGGGAAGGCACCTGCTTCCATCCCCCTCTTGCCTTAACGTAGGACCTCCAGGGATAGGGTGTTAGGTTCGTATTTTACGTTGACCTTCGGCACACAATGTCTTTGTGACCAACACCGGCCTCATTTACTTGCGAGCGCTTTTTCTGGTACCCAATTGAGGTTGATTGACCTGAGAACCGTTATGTTCGGGAAATTTTGTTTCGTTTCATATTTTCATTTAGGACAGATAGTTGTTTATCTGTCATTCAGGAAAAGATAGTACAATATCAATTAATTCATCGAAACAAATTTTAAATAGTTCGGTTACAAACAGATTGATGGTACAATATCAATACTAAACTTCATCAAGAAACAACACATTAAATAGTTCGGTTACATAAGCAGATTGATGGTACAATATCAATACTAAACTTCATCAAGAAACAACATATTAAATGGTTTGGTCACATAAGCAGATTGATGGTACAATATCAATACTAAACTTCATCAAGAAACAACACATTAAATGGTTCGGTCACATCAGCAGATTGATGGTACAATATCAATACTAAACTTCATCAAGAAACAACAAATTAAATAGTTCGTTCACATAAACAGATTACCAAAAAGACAGTGCGCCTCAAAGAGCAATGTTACTCCGATACAGTGGACACAAAGCAAAAGGCCGGCCCTGCAAATGGTGGACCTCAGAGATAACAGCGGCGACGAAAGAAACTGTCTATGAATCGCACACAAAAGCCCTTTCTATAAATCTCTTCTTATATAATCTAAAGCTGTGAGGCAAATTAGGACCGGAGAAAGGAATGAAATACAAGGTTCATAGAGAGGCTCGTTTCAGATGTGTCCTTTTTCGACCTGACGCCGAAAAGCTAAACATGATCAGAGAATATACAGACAACGTAAGTGATTTATCGTCTCAGTTATACTAAAGTCTATATACGAACTGTCTTAATGTCGTTGTTGGTTTTGTATCAGTGCTGATAAAGTATTTTGGTCGACACGTAGATGTTTCGTTTAGTGTTTTGTAAAAATTACTTCGTTTTTACATGTTTTGTTTTTGTTACATAGTTTTTCAGGAATCTCTGTACCATAGAGGTTATGTGCTCGACACTCGTGTCAAAGGTAACCAGTGCGCTCCCTCGTGGAGCCATCAGGATATTTGACCAGAGATCACTGATCGAGTTCCAAGTCCTTTCGGAGACGGAGGATAAAACGTAGGCCCCGTGTTCAATTTGAGCTTGTAAAAAACCATTGCAGTTCAAAATCGAGAGTAGCAGGCTGGAATGTCGCTGCCCGTACAAAATACAATAGAAATAGATTAAAAATAAAATTTCTACAAGATATCTTCAACACCTCCAAATTATATCGGGATCTCGCCGGTGTTAAGGAGTTCGTGCACTGCCGCTGAGATCGTCCTGTGTAAGAAAGAAATCAGAGCACACATGGTTACTCACCGAAGTTCAATGATGATGGTCCTATCAATCAATCAATCAATCAATCAATCAATCAACATACTCAGGTTTACTGCACTATTCTCTTATATTGTGTGTGGTGCGAAGAACGATTAATTATAAAAGACCGATAGTTGATTTCTCTGTTAACTAAGACTGCTGTAACGACAAAGTTGCCCGCCTGCCCAGCTTGTTCGTAGCGCGTTGGACTACGGGTGACAAGCCCTCTGTGAGTGCGGGTTAAATTCCACGGGCTCGCAGAAAAGCCACAGATTCTCCAGATTTACGGTGTTCGTGGCACCGAACCGAAGGGTTACGATGTCCATGGCACCGAGCCGAAGAGCTGAAAAGCTCAAGTGTTTCTGGATCGAAAAAACAAACAAAAAACGACAAAGTACTAAAGATCCAGTGGCGGCGCGTGATCCTTTTTGTTGGTGGGGCCAGGAACAAATGTTCGGGAAAATCATGTTTTGGGTTAGGTTATATTTTATTTTATTAAATAATAAATACAAGTTACACATTATTTTTGATGGGGCCTGACCCTACTGGCCCTTAATGACGAGCCGCCTCTGATAGATTCTATGTTAAACCACAGCCAGGCTCTAGTAGTTTATAGTTGGCTCTGGTTAAACCCACATACATCGTTACAAATCAAGCCAATGACTACACCGTGAAAATTCTTCCTCAAATTAGACAAAGCAACTTCAGTTCACGAGGCGATTAAACAAACAGGCCGAGGCAAACACGGAGCCTGTGATCTATCACACTGTCAACGATCGTTCCCGCATTCTAAGACACCTAAACCTTGAGACAGAGGTAAGTGTTATGTGTCATCAGGTTGGTAGGTAACACTTGGGGCAAGGCCATCTGTGAACCGGAAGTCTCCTTCTTGACCTCAACTCATTTTCTTATTTGAATAAGGTTCCCGCTTAAGAAGATTGCATTACTAAAAACAAGCAGAGGAGCAATTTCCTGAATATACATTTGGTTAACTTAGTACTATCAACAAAGAAGTATGCCTGTCCTCAACCGAGAAGAATAAAGAAAACAGCGTTGATAGAACAACTTGGTTTAAAACAAATTGGTGACGAACCACTTTATGTGTATCAAGCTTGAAGGGCAAATATAAGGGATGTTACTCACACCTCTTTACTACGTTTGTTTATTTTGTATCTCAAATAAAGGGATACATGTATAGAATTATTTGCCCTTGTTCCAGACACAATTATTAATATAATTAAACCATTTGCCCTTCCGAGCCGATATAGTGGCTCACTGTATTTTTAAGACTCTCAAAGCCAATATATTGACTAATTTAGTTTTGTCTTTTGTCTCTTCCCATGTAGATTGTCTTCTCAATTGGTTATCCACTCTTGCCATTAAGTGTAGGGGTGGAAGCTTTAATTTGCGTTCTATGGCCAGATGAGTCGCCCTTGTTGTGTTATATCCGTGTTTATTTAGTGTGGTCTGGATATTGTCTCTCCATCTTTTTCTTGGTTTTCCTTGGCTTTAGTGCCTGATCTCTTTTATTGTATGCTGTTATTGGTGGTTGGTTGTATTCCATTCCTTATTAAATGTCCAAACCACTGCATTTGTTGCCTTTCGATGTATTCGGTGCATGAAGTTATGCATACTCTGCTTCTGATGTCCTCATTTCGTAGTCTATCTTTCGTGGTGATCCCGACTGCCTTCTTCAAGCATTTTGTTTCACACGTGGTGAGCTTTTTGTAAGTAAGTGACTGGGATCGCCCATAGTTAGGATCCATGTGAAGTTTAAATTTCGGGGTTCGAAGCCAACTTTTCCAGAAACTCGAGTTGTGCATACGGTACGCTAATGAACTACATGATACCCTGATCGTTAATTTGGGGATATAAATTACAAGTACCCCTGAAGCCGGAGTACGGCTCACCTGAATGGTGAGGGACGCTAGTGATAAATGGAGCAAGCCTTCACGCAAAAATCAGTCAAATGCGTCATATAAGGCGCCATGAATACGCTTGAATTAATAACGGGCAAAAAACGGACATACTAACTACCTAAATAACCAACAAACTAACGTACCAACTTATTCTTAAATTAGACTTGCTGTTTTTTCGCGACATCAACTACCACCTTGACATTTGAATAAAAAATGTTGATATGTTTGTCTCACCGGCCTCAAGGGCAAAAGCTTAATCACAACGACTGTATCTTAATAATATTAACATTGTATTGACAAACATCACTATACTCTTGTAGACTTTGGTACTGTCAATAAGCAGCACTACATGAGGAAAGGTCAAAAACAAACATAACACATTACATGCTAGAGGACTGTGACATCAGTTCCGCCTCAGAACTGTCCTGTTATTGTATTATACATGTAGGTACTACATGACTTATTCTTCTCTGCTTCTTGTGGAGCATAGGGTCTCAACAATTGTTCGCCACTTTTCCCGGAATCTGGATGTTTTCTTTATGGTCTCCCAGGATAGTCGAAGCACTCATCAGTTCCTCAAAGAAGACTTCGTCTCCAAGTCTGTTTAGGATTTCATATTTTTCGTTTTCTTTCAGTTCCATTCAAGACATTAAACCCTCTTTAAAACACACGACTATCGTTTGTGAGGATGTGGGTTCGAATCTGGAAAGTCCTGGAATTACATTATTCTTTAGGAGGTAATTTAATTTTGCAGCATGTATCTTACGGAACTTCGTCTCCGTGACACCCTCTTTGGCCTTTTAAATCCCAATTGGAATCATTGATAGCGAAATTGATAATAGGCTGTGCTATCGACCAAGTACCGTGGAGATTCAGAGGTTCGAGACTAGCTTAGGCGAAAAAAAAATGTCGGTGTGCATGTACATGATATGCGGTTGGATAACAAGAAAACTGACCCTTTACTTGGGGATATAAATTACAAGTACCTCTAAAGTTAGAGTAAAGCTCACCTGAATGGCGAGGAATACTGCTGCCTTGTAGTTGGATTGGGGACAATCAAAGTATAGCGGAGCAAACCGTACACACAACTGGACGGTAGGCAAACCAAGCAGGCCATTAACAAGACGGGTATAGCTGGGCAGATGACGCTCATTAGCCCAGGAGGGCAGGTCGTCTACGGGTCGCTGCCCTAAAAGAAAATAGCAGCCTGCTGCCTTGTGGGTTCTGGCTGGGGACAGCAAAAGGCTAACGGAGAGAGAACCCAGTAAACGCTGGTTGAAATCGAACACACCACCGAAGAATAAGCACCTGAGCTCCAAAAGGTACTGAAGGCTGTGCATATACACCCATTCTTGATGTTTGGCTTCTTATATATCACAATAGAATGATAAAAGCGGCCTAAGAACGATCGCGAGAGAGAATGGCGAGGAACACTTGTGATAAGGATACAAGCCTTAACGCAAAAATTAGTCATGGGTACCATATTAAGGCGCCATGACTTCACCTGAATTCATAAAAAGGTGAACCAGATATTTAAAAAAAATTGATCTCAAACCTAGAAACTTTTAGAACGACGACAAAAATTATTGCATCCTCTGATTTCCTCTTGCATCTAAGTTCACAGTCCTGAAATTACCCCACAACTGTTCGGTTAATTATTCGATCCCTTAATATACTTAAACATGTGTTTGGTGTCGAATTTCAGTGTTACTGTGTTTAATAATTACTGTGTTTAAATTGCTAACTTTCCAGTTTGGTGCTCTGTGTTTTATGTTTTAGCAGAATAAACTGTGTTGTTTAGAATCAAGTTGGTTTTCTTCTCTGTTTTCTCTATCTATATTATGTTGTCCCCGCTAAAGGTGGACATCAAAGGTAACAGAATCGGTGAAAAACACAGTTTGTGAAGCGCACACAAAAGTTTTTTTTCTAGAAATATCTTCTTATTCTGATGATGTGAGGCAAAACAGGATTAGAGGAAAGAAAGACAACCATTATGCTGTTGTTTGTTCCTTAGCATTGGTGTGGTTCGTCACATCTTTAGCACCATTTGGAATTCAGGTTCTTATCCTTCGGCGATGTGTCCGGTTTTAGCCAGCGTTTACTGGGTTCGATCTCCGTCAGCCTTGGGCTGTCCCAGCCGACCTGCAAGGCAGCAGGTTGCTATTTTCTTTTAGGGTAGCTATCCTTAGACAACCTTGCATCCTTGGATGTTGAGCGTCATCTGCCCAGGTTGCCAGTTTTTTTTGACTACTTGGTTTGCCTGTACAGTTTTGTGTACGGTTTGCTCCGCTACTCTTTGCTTGTCCCCAATCGAACTACAAGGCAGTAGTGGTTCTCTGCGAGGGGAAGCGCGGTTATTGTTCTCTGAATGGAGACCCCATCTTCGAGGCTCGCCACCGTTATGTCTACCTCGCGTTTCTTTTGGATGCCCTCGTCCACCGACTGGGCCCAACCCTTTTCTCTTCGTCACTTGTGCTCACATTGTTTTTCTGGGCGACACCATACCCATTTCTATCTCACTGTGCACAGTTTATCCACATTCGGTAGGAACGTTTGCACTGGATTCAAGCCTCTGCTGGGCTTTCCAGTTTTTCTGCACATTTGGGTGGTCCGCTCACCCCTACGTTTGCCATGCCTTTTCGTCGCTCCATCATCAGTACCGTGCATGTCTGCCCCACCGGTGGACTCACTTGTGCATCGTCCGTATAAGTATTCGCTCTACTTTGGTGCCTGCTCACATTTACTGTGCCTCGAGACTGTCAGTATACACAACACAATTCGGGCCCCCACCTCAGGGCTCTTGAGTTTCGCCCCATGTGGATGTACCCCTCATTCCTTTATGTTTATTTGTTCAGCTTTTCCCATTGGCCGGTAAAGACGTGCATTAATAGTCACTCTGGGATTCTGCTCGTCTGTGTTGCGAGCGGATCTCATACAACGTAACTGCGTCTGCCTCACTACTTATACCAGAGTAGCTCTCCCTCGATCCCTACCCGCTAAGGTAGACAGGAACCATTGTCTGTTTTCAGGGTCACCACGTGGAGGTGGAGTAGGATCTTGGTTAATGCCAGCACACTAATCCTAGCGCGATGCTGTTCCTATGCGCCTTTGACCCTAAAAAATCAGTCAGACACGCGATGCCAGGTGCCCTGACTATGCCTGAATCCATAGTGGCGAACAAAAGAAGAATTGCTATTATTATTGCAGTTTATTCCGCTTCACACTTTCGAACAATCAAATAATACAACAATGAGTCACAAACTACAGAAATTATATCAGTTTTTTTTTCAATCTTGTATTTAATTGATGGATAAGTGGAGGTTGGGAGCAGCAGCGATGCAGAAGAGAATACCTTCTGACACCACCACCAAAGCATACATGACCATAAATATTTACAAAAACATTGATACCAATAACTTGCATAAACACATCCAAAGCAGACAGGCAGCAATGCAAATTTGCAAGACACATACATCATCATGCAAACAGTCACGTTAAATATATATATATATATATATATATATATATATATATATATATATATATATATATATATATATAAAATATATATATATATATATATATATATATATATAATATACAACAATGCAGTGATTTTAACTATAACTTATAAACTTGATGTGTGTAAATTGTATAACTATGAGCGCCCCACTCTGAGTCGAAGGCCCCACCTCTCGTTATTGCACACCGCTCAGAGGTGAGTCTTACGGGTTTTACAAAAAATCTCTACTGCTTTTTGCTGTTAGCATAGCATGTTTAACTGATGATTTTGCAATATAACTCTGTGTGTCTGGAGGACAAAATTTATGGAGTGAAATGGCTAAAAAAAAAAGACAATGGATATCAAAAGTATTGCTCTTTTCTTGCAAATACATTTGTGACCTTTTTTTTTTAAATTTACAGTAACATATTTTAGCAAGTTCTTTTTTCTTATACCTGACATTATGTGGCCATTTTTACAAAAGTAACAATCCAATCCAATATTGTTATACAATACATTCTTTCTTCATTCTAGAATTCAATCTCAAAAACTAAATAAAAATTAATTCCCATCATAAGGGACAAGAATTTCAAAATGTATGTACATTACTGAGTTTGTCCAATGTGGCATGGAACTGCACCGGTTTCAAAATATCAGAGAACTTACAAAGAAATAAACAAAATTTCAACAATTTATGAGTTTTACATTTGCGATTTGTCATCATGAACATCATCATGAAATTGTAATTTGTTCTTCAATAGAGACGTTGTACTAATGCTGTAGGTTGATCTCTGTATAGTAAGTCTCATCTCCATATAGTGAGCCACATCTAGGTACAAGGAGTCTCATCTCCATATAGTGAGCCACATCTAGGTACAAGGAGTCTCATCTCCATATAGAGAGCCACATCTAGGTACAAGGAGTCTCATCTACATATAGTGAGCCACATCTAGGTACAAGGAGTCTCATCTCCATATAGAGAGCCACATCTAGGTACAAGGAGTCTCATCTACATATAGAGAGCCACATCTAGGTACAAGGAGTCTCATCTCCATATAGAGAGCCACATCTAGGTACAAGGAGTCTCATCTACATATAGAGAGCCACATCTAGATTCAAGGAGTCTCATCTCCGTATAGAGAGCCACATCTAGGTACAAGGAGTCTCATCTCCGTATAGTGAGCCACATCTAGGTACAATGAGTCTCATCTCCATAGAGTAAGTCCCATCTTAGTATAGTAAGCCTCAATCTTAGTATAGTAAGCCCCATCTCGGTATAGTAACCTTTTACTGAAGCCTTTATATGTAACTAAAGTGTTACAAAATGCTGGTCTAATTCAAATCCTTTTCAGTGACCTTCTGCTGCAGATTTGATAGCAGAAGTGGTTATGATTTTGGCCTACCATCTGGCCATTTGATCAGTTTGTGATGAGGCACAAATGCCATCAACTGGCCATTTGATCAGTTTGTGATGAGGCACAAATGCCATCAACTGGCCATTTGATCAGTTTGTGATGAGGCCCAAAGGCCGTCAGCTGGCCATTTGATCAGTTTGTGATGAGGCACAAAGGCCATCAACTGGCCATTTGTGACGAGACCCAAAGGCCGTCAGCTGGCCACTTGATCAGTTTGTGATGAGGCACAAAGGCCATCAACTGGCCATTTTGTGGAGACCCAAGCCGCCAGCTGGCCATTTGATCAGTTTGTGATGAGGCACAAAGGCCATCAACTGGCCATTTTGTGACGAGACCCAAAAGCCACCAACTAGTCATTTTCTGACCAGGACCAAAAGCCACCAACTAGCCATTTTGTGACCAGGCCCAAAGGCCGCCAGCTGGCCATTTTGTGGCCAGGTTCAATAAGATGACTAACTGTTCAGTCAGTTTGTGGTCAGATTCCGCAGACAATTGACACTTATGTTTACTTCATGGACAAACTCAACATCAACAGCTGCCTTGGTTCATGATAATAGATTCCCAGTCCTCATCTGCAGTCTTTTACTACATTTCTTTTAGTAGCCTATTTGGCTCTATTCAACAGTCTCCAATATTGAACACATAAACAAACCACTTGAAGTCCAGCACAAAACAAATTCCTTTATACTCAAGTATAATCGCTCAAAATGAATAGTGTGAGAATAATATGATGTATATTCTATGGAAAACATGATGGTAAATTTAATAATTTTTCTCAGATGGCAATGTTTACAATTGAATTAATATCAAAGATACACAAATTACAAACAGTTCATTTAATTACTGAAGAAGAACAACAGCAAAACAGGCAGGAAAACAAGTGGTATAACAAAATTTAGAACTGAAATTAAAATTCATCTTTAAATATTTGTTAAGTCACAGCCAAAAAATTTACTGTGTTTTTATGTTTTTTAAAAAATGTATAAAATTGTTTTTAAAAAAAACCAAAACAATGAATAACAAAATATTTAGAGACATACTTGTAACTATATTGCAACAGGTGAGCATTAGAAAAGTATGAATCTGTGGAAACTATTCTCTCCTCTCTCTCCCCCCCTCCCTAACTCAACAAATAAAAAAAAACTGTGTTTACTGCATGTAATACCGCTGTTTAGTGCAGTGTAGGACAGAAGGGACATGAGCGTAAGGAATTTAATGGCCGCATGGTTAGTGCAGTCGTAGAGAAACATAATAAAAAATAAAACTAAATGTAATTACAACATCTGAAATCAACATCAACTCTAGATCAACATCAACTCTAGATCAACATCTAGATGTTGATCCAAAATTAAATCTAAAAAATATTAACGGTAATGAATAATTGTCAGTTTCAAGTCAAACAAGAAAATGGGACTAGAAAAACCAAACATATAAACACAAAATTTCAAATTACTTTTGTATAAAACTTTTAAAAATACCCCAAAACAAATGATAAATAACGGTTTAACCTACACAAGACTTATCCATCACTCTGCACAAATTATGCATATGTTAAACATTCAACATATTACCAAGAGCACATACAATATTTCTTTTCTTTAAAAAAAAAAAGCAGAAAAAAAGTCCAATCCTTGAAAAAAAATGATTCATTCTGAAGCTGGCAGCCAATGAAATCATCCATGACATACTCTCAAATAATTAATCATTCTTAGACTGGCAGCCAATGAAATCACTGATGAGATACTCTACAAAAACAATGAATCACTTCCTACGGTTGGCAGCAAATGTGAAAACATTTTCATCAGGTTTATATGTTGATAAGATAATTTGTATGAATGTGGTCTTGGTGGTCCTCCAACTACTCCCAACTGTGATTGTCCCTATCTGTATTGTACATTTTGACTCATCATTATAATCCTCATTCCTTTCAATAGGAGCATGGAACTACAACTGTAATAAAACTAGAAAAGGAAAAGATAAGCTAAAATAAATATATATTCTCAAACAGTCATGATCGTAGTAATTTGTTTTGCCCACATAGATTGGTAGTAATCTGCTCTGCCCTTCTTAGCCATAAAATGATTTCTAGTCGTAAAATGGTGCGCTGATTTATCCCCTAGTAAACAGGTTGCTAGTTCTATATGCCACCTTCCTTAGTCACCTAATATAGAGGCTGGTAGCCCCCATATTCTACCCTACTTAGCCATCTACACAGGTTCATAAACCCCATATGTTATCCTCGTATTCTTATACAAAGATTGCTAGTCTCATATTCCATCTTTTACAGTTATCTTGCACAAAGGTTGCTTGGTTCATACGCTACCCTGTTTAGTCGACTTGTACAAAGGTTGCTAGTCTCATATGCTACAATCTTTACTCATCTCGTGCAAAGATTTCTAGATCCATATTCTACCCTCTTCAGTCATCACGTACAAAGATTGCTAATCTCATATTCTACCCTCTTCAGTCGTCCCATACAAAGGTTGCTAGATCTATATTCTACCTGCCATAGTTGTCTTGAACACTGATTGCTAGTCCAATATTCTACCTTCTTTTACCATCTTGCACAAAGATTTCTAACCTCATATTCTACCCTCTTTACCATATTGCACAAAGGTTTCTAACCCATTCTACCTTCAATAGTCGTTTTGACAACATACTTTGAAAGATTTCATGGACAGTTCTTCACCACATATTAATTTACCAACATTTATGTCACAAGTTTGAGACAGTGGAATCATGGCACTATTTAGCTGAACAGGGAATCACATTCATGTTGAGTCATTACAGACTCCAGTCAACATAATTTTTAAAGGAGATGCTCATCTTCCCTTATCCAATCTCTGGACATACAGACTTTGCCTCTGTTGACATTATCTTATCAATCCAGAAATTATATAACAAAGTTATTTCAATCTCAGACTGTATCTTGTAACTATGTTTTCATATCTGGTTACCATCATTGAATCTACTCTTGGGCTCGTGGCGTTTCATGTGAAGTGCTAGATGGTCAGAACGAGCAAAACTTCGGTCACAGACATTACACCGGAATGGCTTGGCACCTGTGTGTTTACGAACATGACGAGTCAGCTCATCCGAGCGGGCAAACCTCCAACCACATGTCTGGAAATGACATTTGTATGGTTTTTCACCTGAAGATGACAAAACAAGACAAGGAACTTTAACAATATGCGTCTTTATTTTTGTCACGATTTCATTACAATATCACAAACAAATTTTTTACACTTAGTTAGTTTGTTCCTTTCGTGCCAAAGGCGGTACATAGGGCAGGGGATTTAGATCTCCATGTGATGCGGTTCGTTGCTAGCAGTTGGAGATCTTGTATGGTTTACATCCCAATAGTTTACTTTTTTTACACTAGCATACCAGAAAACTGCTTGCACACTTCAACATTGCTGTTCGAGTCTTGACCCCACAATTATTTATATTCATATGTATATATTATGTGGAATTTTAGTATATATATCAATACACGTGCATTAAATTATGTGAAGTTTCAGTGTTCCGTTGCATACAATTTATAAGCAATTTCAGTCATCACGTGCATACAAATTATGTGGACTTTCAGTGGCAATCGAATTGTTACGTTGTACGATTTAACTTCCTGTCTTCCCTAGTGACCCTAGTCTTAAGAACTTGTATTCAGTGAATAATTCACATATTATTTTAAGATACAAACAGGAAGTAAGGTAGTACAGCAGCACACTTAATTCAAGTTTCAACCTTAAGACCTTTATCAAGCAATGGACGCAAGACAACAGAAATTTAAGGTAAAATTGATGACAGTTGAACAACACTACCTCATTAAATCGAACGGTATGAAAATGTGTGACTAAAAAAAGAACTGAAGTAGCATAGAAAACTAGTAAGAAAGAAACGAAAGAATATGGGGCAATAGGAAAGTAGCAGGTAGTACGATATCCCAAGTGTATCAAGATGAAGTGTATCAGTGTATCCTCTTTTTTGTGGCTACTAAAGATAGAATTTAATTATTTATTTTATTTACACTTTTTTCATACTTTTAAATGCGACTTTATTATTAGAAAATTCATATCTTAGAGTGGCATCTTTTTTCATACTTAAATATAACAGATATAAGCTTCATAGAGAAGGTTGAAACAAGACCGTGCTCGCCTGTCCAGTGTGTTCGTAGCGCGTTGGGCGAAGGGTGACAACCCCCCACCCGAGTGCGATTCAATTCCGCGGGCTGACAGAAAAGCCACAGGTTCTCCAGATTTACGGTGTTCGTGGCACCGAACCGAAGGGTTACGATGTCCATGGCACTGAGCCGAAAGCTCAAGTGCTTCTGATCGAAAAAAGACCGTGCTTGCATTACATCGAAAAACAAAGAATGAAATGGTTTGGCCATCTAGTTGGAATGTAATCAGACCACGCTGTAAAGCCTTTTACAAAAGAAGCTCAGTGCGAAAGACAAGGAGAAGTACAAGGCAAAGGTAGATAGATGATGTATCAGAAACTGATGATGTTAACGACTATAATACACTTAATGATAGTTATGTCTGCTTACCAGTATGAATTCTTTGATGAGCTTTCAGGTGAGAACTCTTTGTGTATGCTTTTCTACAACCTGAAAAGAGACACGGTGAATTAGTAAGTAAACAAGTTGATTGTACGTAAGATGAAAGTAGAAAGAAGTGACTGAGACAAGGTGAGAGAGGACAGGATGCATGTTGAATCTTCAAACTAACGAGAGGTAGAGATAACGCTAATTACTTAAGTTAATTGATAGATCTACCTGTCAATATTGATAGGTCTACAAGGGATCGCTACGGTCACGTCTTTGCCTTGCGTTTCGAAGGCCGTTGGTTCGAATCTGGATCGCATCATTCTGTTGCGAGTGTATTTTTTCAGAGACTAATAGGATTGTTGTTGGAGCTACAAAGTTCGTGCTTTGTGCAGTACTCTCGGCAGATGGCATGCCATTTCTGTAGAGAGGGACTGAGCATATGAGGCAAAACCCGGTGCAATGAAGCCAAACATTTGGCTATATACCCTTTATGATATAGATCTAAATTGTGTGCTCTGCACCTGGCTCCGTACTCAGCAGAGTTGAGGTTGACATTTTCATTCTCAAAAATTTTCCGCTTGTAAACAAGTGTGTCGTCTCTGATTTTGATTATCAAAGACGTTTAATTATTGTCCTTTAATCGGCAGGCAATGAGATCCACGTAATTCACGAACAATTTCTACGGTTTGTTTTTGTAAGATGCACGTTTGTAAGTTGACAGGTGAAGAAGAAGAACAAGGCTTGCTCACTAGAGCAGCGTAACATCAACTCCGCTATAGCAACCTCATTAATGTTATAAGTAGTAGGTCTGTGCTGAACGAGTATGTAGATGTAATGAAATATATAGATATACGGTTATAGTTTCTATGATGATGTAATTTGTGATGCAGTGTGAATGCTTCAATGTGAATGCTTCAATGTGAATATGAATTTGTGAATAACATGAAAAAAATATATATATTTACCAGGAAAGACACAAAAGTGAATTCGTCTCTTCTCCAGTTCAGGGTTATTCTTCCTGTTGTATTTGATGGTCGAGCATCCTGGATGTGTTATAGGCTGCTTACGTGGACGCTCTTGTTTGGTGTTACTCATTACCATGGTAACTGTAACAGGAAGAGAGGAAGGGGTGGGGTTGAGTATTGACCGAGGGATCTGAGAGTTGATACCTGGGTAAGGAGGTGGTGGAGTCTTTCTGATGCTGTCAGTGTTAGGACTTCCTGGCTGTGAGTTCGGTGGAGTGAGGGGCGAGAAGTGTGTGGGGACAACGTGAGGGGAAGGTGATGCCGAGATGAAGCTGGTGGATTGTGAGTTGAAATGATGAGAATTTGGTGAAATAAATCCTGAAGCAGAAACTTGACCAGGATGTCCTAGATTGGTGTTGCCTCTACTGCTGCTTGGTGAGTGATGCAGAGCCACAGGACTACTGTTCAAACCGTTACCTGCACAAACAGATTGATTAAAAGTTCTAGAATGATGAATATGTCCATTGTACATGGAATTAGCTATAGTGTCACAATGTGAAGGCGATCTGTACTGGGATGATTCTTGAGCATTGAATAAAAAGCTATCTAAACTGATGGGATGATCACTGGAACAGCTGTGGGGGTTCGAAGAAGCTGAAAGTCCGAATTGGCAAGAAGGTTTCTCATCAGTGTCCATAGGTTCGGATTTTATATTGAAGTTAGCGTGTCTGCCGTTGCTGCCAATAGCAGAAGTGTCACATGGAATATGGCTGTCCACCATGTTCATACTAGCAGTTAAATCTTCCCACAAAGAATCAGACGCCACAACTGATGTCACATTATTGCTAATAATACTTCTGCTGTTGTTGATAATGTCCTCATTACTAATAAGTGATGATATACCAACTTCAACACTTGACCTCATTACTGATTCATACATAGTTGAATCTATGTCAAAAACATCAGCCGATTCAGGATCAAAAGTTTCGATATGGGGAACGTTTTCCACTGGTTCGCTTTTGACCCACGACTTCTCACTCATCATTTTCTCATCGGTAGCAAATCCAAAAAACTCCTCAACTAACGACGAGCTTGTTCTTCTCGACCCGTCCTCACCAAACAGACACTGCTTCTCTGCAGAGTTCAGCATTCTTGAAGATTGTCTACAGACTAAGTTAGTCTGAGGGACGGTCAAGTAGTTCGCTTTGTTTGAGAACAAACTTGAAGGTTTCGGAGGGTCGCCAAAGAACTCGTCAATGACAGATGCGCTCTCTCTCCTGGTCTTTTTAATTTTTAGTGGAGTTTGTGGCATTTCCGTGGAGTGAATGTAGTTTTCCAGTACACCTGCTACCTGTAATATAAAAAAGGTAAATAAATTACAGGTTTGCTTTAAAAAAACTGATAAATTTCGACAAAGTATTTTGTTTTTTAATGTGGTCAAAACACCGGACCCGCCTTCCTTCTGATTCTTTCAGCATACGGATGCATTATGGGAGTTACCTTAGGTTCAGAAGGTCGTGGATTCGAATCCAGACCGCGTCGTTCTGTTTACCAGTGCATTTATTCCAGAGATTCTAAGGACTGTTGCCGGAGCTACGATGTTTGTGCGTTGTGCAATACTCTCGGCAGGTGGCGTGTCATTTCTGCGAAGAGAGACCGAGCCATATGACGTAAAGGTCATGCTAGGACGATGCATACTACCAACTTAATAGAGAAGTACATGTTATTATTGTCGGATACGAACAGGGCGCAGTAGGCTGAGGTACCATCTCTTTAACAAGCACAAAATAAGCTCTACTGACATATGTACATGTGATACCAGTAATGTAACAGAGACATGCATCCTGCAAGAAAGTCCAACATACAATGAACAGAGAAACACACATAGTGGGGACTGCCTAGAGTAGTTGATAGTAGCTCGGCCTGCTAGCTGTGAGACGCCTCATAGCTCGGGTTCGAACCCACTATCCGGCATTTGTTCGAGTCCCCTGGTCTTACTCAGGACGATAACGTGAGTACCTCTGAAGTCGGAGAAAATCTGCCTGTATGGCGAGGGAATACTAATTACGAGTACATTGAGCACACGGCTGCCGGTGTAAAGTAATTTACAATGTGCACGCTGCTGCCATTGTAAGAAATTGGAAAACGGATTTTCACGCAAAATCAGTTTCAGAGATGAAACTTCGTCTGAGTTGAAAGCGGACGGAAAAAAAAAAAAAAAAACACACACACATAGTTAACCTCATGTCAGTCCAAGACAAGCTATATGGAGATGTACAAGGACTTCGATTGCCCACTAACTACTTTAGAAGTATACAAATCTATGTCTGCGAAAACGTTGAAACAAGAGAAAAATATTTTTGACCTAACTGTCTCCATTGTTATGTTTATCCGCTTGTGTGGTGCCGGGGCTCTCAAGGAGCAAAGAATAGTAACACTGCAACCTACAAGGCATGTCGTAAGAAGCGACTAAGGTAGGAGCCTAGGGAAGCTACCCTAGTAAATATAAAGCGGAACAGAAATCAGATGTGCTGACCTACTTGTAGACGCATAACTGGCACAACGTACAATCGCTCTTAGGGTCAGATCACATACAAATCACAAAGAGTGGTTTATCAAGTTGTCTATATGGAGCATTCGAATAAGGTTATGTTTATCAAGCTATAAATGTATTTATGGAACTGCATATTCGAATGAAAGTACAGTATATCGTTTTTCATTATTCAATCCATATTTAATCTACACGTTTTGTTTTTTTAAAGAAAAATTCTGTTATGTGATCTTATCTAATTTGGAACGGAGTCAATATTTGTTCAATGTGTGCGCACTAGTTTTCATGTCCGCTAAAAATAAAATAACAATTAACGGACATTTATATCTGTTAGTTAACCTTGCTTATCTTGTTCAAAACTCGAAATTGAGAATATAGGTCAGGATGAAATTGCCGGACAGCGTGCTGGCGAGTTCCCTGATCTCAATCATCACGCGCTTCCTTAAGAAGAGCAGGCTAAAAATAGCATTCCAGGAATACATCTGAGAAGCTAAGAATAGAAATGGAGAAGTGTTCTGCACTCGCGATCGTGCACTCACTAGAATAGCCAGCCACATGTCAACATGTTTACAAGCAAATATGGCCTTAGGTACTGGACGGTATATCTATCACAAGGCAACCTTAGCGGGGGTGGAATCTCTGAAGCTAATCGGACATGTCATAAATTACTACTCATTTTACAGAAAGTTCCAGCCAGCGTTATAAGATTTGATATTGATAGGCACAGAGACGAAGTTGTATGTATTGCTATCTATCTATATATATGTATCTACAGTTCAAACTTGCAGCAACAAAAACACGGACACAGGACATAGCCCATTGTTGACGACAATTTCATCAGTTACTGTCGACATCATATTGGTTTCTAAAAATAGACTTGTTTTGAAACCTACAACAAATAGCATCAAGAAAGGGAGGAGGAGGGGGTGTCTAAAGCACTTTTAGTTGAAGAGTCTGGTGGGAGAAGAATGAAGGAAATATATTGTGGATAACTAAGTAGTTTTGCTACTGTTGGTAATACTAAGAAAGAGGATGAAAGAGAGAAAGAAGAGAATGAGATCAGAGAGATAGTGATGGAAATGATCAGTAAGATGGAGGATGAGTCATATTCACTGAATGGCGAAGGACATTGGTCAAAAGAGAGCAAGCGTTCACGTAAAAATCAGTTAGATGTGCCGTAGTGGGTGCCGCCATGACTACGCTTGAATTCACAGTAGATGAACGAAAAAAAAATATTTTTTAAATAAAACAAAATCTATTTTGTACTTGTGAACCTATTGTCAGTTTCTTGATAAAGACATTTAAGTGGAAACATCGGTTTTTACCTGTTGTTTACTTTGTTAAATTCGTGTTTTAACTTCTTTTTTTTTGTGTGGTCGTCACACTGTTATTGGGTTGTTGCACAGTGTCGTTTTCTGTTTTTGTCTTGCGATATATATTGTTTTGCTTTTCGATAGGATTCTGATATTCTTTTTCTTCTTTGAACGCTCCATATCGACCACTTGTTAAACCACTGTGATTTGTATGTGATCTGAATCTAAGAGCGATTGTACATTGTGCCAGTTATGCGCCTACAAGTAGGCCAGCACATCCGATTTCTGTGATGCTTTTTATTTACTAGGGTAGCTTCTCTAGGTCCCTTACCTCAATCGCCTCTTACCACATGCCTTGTAGTTCGCAGTGTTACTATTCTTTCCCCCTCTTCTGAGAGCCCCGCAACACACGGACGGAATTCTGATATGCAACATATCCATCTTTTTCGTGATCTACCTCTAATATCTTCTTTTAATATCTTGCCGTAGTACACATATTCCTTTCTTTAAAAAAAATCTCTGTCATCACCTAAGCTACTGTACGTGAATCCTTCCTTCTCTCTTCTCTCCACAATATCCTGGTTCGTGTGACACCATTGTTGTTATTTAACGAAACTATTTCATGAATTCAGCATTCCTATATCCTATTTTTAAAATTCAGTTTTTCTACCATTCTACGCTCCTACAAGAAGCTTTAGAGTAATACACGTGTGAACGGTGGGTTCAGATAACGACACCCACGCCAAGGAGCGTTCTTTTTTTTCCTTTTAGAAGAAGAAAATACTCTACAAATATGTGACGATAAAATCATGAATGGTGGGGTTGTTAGTTCATTCGCTGTGTCACCGAGTACAAATTGTAGCCATCTATCTACCCGATCAGTGTTCGATACAAATAATTATTTTTATTTCCCAAACTGAACTTCACAACCTCTTTTTTTTCTTCATTTATTAAAAATCACATGAATTGTAATTTTTATCTCGTGTCTGCTGGCGTAGTCGATCATGAAAAACCGTGGATTCTTATTCCTAGTTATGCAAACTAGACCCATTTTTTTTTACTTTCGTACACGGCATGAGGTCAAGTTGTCCGGTATCTGCTTTCTTTGTTGTTGTTTACTTGATCTTGAACCCTTTGCGGTCCGTATCGGTTACAGAATCAAACTTATAAAAGTTCGAATTCCTGTTTATTGATCACTCAACTGACCTCTGCAAACCCTGAGGTGTTCAGTCTCTCCCAACATATGTCAAAGAGTATTGTACTAATGGTTTCTGAGGCTCGTTGATTAAACGTACTCCTCACTCAGTCTTCTTTCCTAATTTCCACCAAATTCTTACATAGTTTACATTTTAAATTTCAAAATCTTCGAACAGGTTAATCATTTTCAGCTGGGTGGGCTGGAGAGCGCGTGAGACCGGAAACCAACCCTCGTCTCTTTCACTTTCAAATCGAATCAGCGAAGCAGCGTAGAAAAAAACTAAGTCGACACCGGTCAGAGAGCGAAGTCACGGTGACGGGGCAAACAAAGTTTGGGTTTTCCCCGCTAAGCTACGCAATAACGCCAACTGACTTTTGCTCGACACGATAGCGCGAGATTTGGTTACGTAAGCGCGAAACAATGTCAGCTGTTCTCCCGATTTCCAATTTTCGTTATTGCTTGTCCAGTATTTGTTGTTATATGAATCATTAGTATTTACGTATGAATGAAGAGAAACAATAACTGTACCTCTGGGATATTAAACACTCGTCTATCTTCTTATGCCCTTCCTACTCGCTTATTATACCCAGCATAACATAACCACAATTTCCTGAATTTAATACAATGTGCCACAAATTCTGTTCCTACATTATCTTTTTACTGCAGTAACATTACATGTATCCATTATTTCTTTTATTTGTTGATTTTCTCCCCTCCCCTCAGAAATGTTTACATATTGTCATAATATCTGTTTTAGCCATCCCCCTTCCCCACCTTCCCCATATGTCGGCTCTCTTCCCATGTCCCTCGTCAATAAAACAATAGTATCCTTCTTCCAATGCTCCATATCGACCACTTGTTAAACCACTCTTTGTGATTTCTATGTGATCTGAGCCTAAGAGTGATTGTACGTTGTGCCAGTTGTGCGCCTACAAGTAGGCCAGCACATCCGATTTCTGCGACGTTTTTGATTTGCTTGGGTAGCTTCCCTAGACCCCTACCTCAGTCGCCTCTTACGACATGCCTTGTAGGTCGCAGTGTTACTATTCCTGCCCCACCCCCTTCTCCTGATGGCACCGGCAACACACGGGCGATAAAACAATATAATAATAATCAAGATCCTCTTCCTCAGTCTGATCACTCTCTCTTCTCCATTTGCCACGTCAATTTAAAAAATAAAAAATAAAGGAACTTTCAGCAAAAACCCACACAAGGAATATAAGAAATAAAAGCAAAGGAATAAAACTAAGCTAAAAAGGACAACAAAGAAACAAACATATTTAAAACAAATAAATTAAAAACATAGAAAAAGCTAATGAGCCCCCACCAAACAAAAAAAACAAGAGCCAAAGAAACACACAAAAATCCCTAGTCTATTTGAAATAAGTTTAAAGAAGATCTTATCCCAAGACCATCTTCATAATTGTGAACTATTTAATATTTAAATTAAATCAAATAAATTTTAAACAATTCTAGATCCATCTGTTTTCATTTACAAACTCAATTCAATCGCCATATTATACGAGTACCCTCTTTACTTCTACAGTTTCAAAAATGAATATTTAAACTAGGCGTTTTTCTTTCATACGACACCGGTACGTGCTGTGAATCTATTGATCCCGTTCAAGAATTCAAATAGATAACACGAATTCCACTTTTTACGAAACAAACCTTTATGAAAAACTGAATTTAAATAGTAAGTCACAAATATAGAATTTATAATGATACCCAAGACAGACAATGGATACAAATAGATTTGTACAAATGTCAGAAACGGAATCGGCCGTACGTTACGTTCTTTTAAGTGCATCACAGAAGCTTGAGACAGTGTCGTGAGCACAGAATACATGCACGTGATCTAGATTCTAAATTTAGATAGCAAATTGAGGTTATTTTTACGACTGCGGAATAGGAAATGTGAGGAAAAAGACACCTCTGATATAGCAAATATCGACCTAGCCTTAACAGGAAAGGAAAGGATTATGTGACAAAAGGTGGTTATGTCATAAATTGTGTCACTGGAGTATAGATCTAAACTAGGTGACGATTCTGCTAACTTCCGTCATGCAATTACAGATAGTGAGTACACCTGCTTTGGAATATAGGTCAAGTTTATTTATAGCTGTAGGTAAATATAAAATTTCTTTGACCAGAAAGAGATGAATATAGAACAAAGGACTATAAATATATATGTTAGTATTTCGAGGCAAAAGAATGTTGCTGTATACTGTGAGGTATGAGGCTGATTTATACGTTATTACAATTCTTGCGTGGAGTCTTCTTCTTTTTCCAACGTTTTCCCATATTTTGTCATATACTTCTAACGTAGTTAGTGGTCAGCCGAATTCCATATACACCTCCATATAGCTAGTTTTGGACAGACATGTAGACTTGCCATGTGTTTTCTCTCTGCGTGGAGTGAGATTACCTATTGTATTGTGATGTCTTTTCAATCTTTATTACATTTATGAATTTTAGTTCGCAAAATGACAGATTTGTTGTTTGTTTAGTAGATAAAGCCCTTTATCTGAGCACGCCTTTCAACCTAAGGAACCTTATTGGTTATATCAGAGCGTGTAGGCAACAAACATGAAATAAGAATTAATCTTTCGAGAATCCAGTAGAATGAGGTTTAAAATAGACAGATTGTTTGTTTGTTTGTTTAGTAGGATTAAGCCTTTTGCGAGGCACGCCCTTTCAACCTAAGGCGAACCTTATTGGTTATATCAGAGCGTGTAGGCCAACAAACATGAAAATAAGATAACTCTTCGAGAACCAGTAGAATGAGGTTTTAAATAGACAGATGAATGGCATTTGTGTATTTTAACATGAAGAGAGGACGCCCTAGAGAAACCATGAAACGAGCTTTGCTGAGTGAGGTAAGTAATATCGGACTCAGTCTCATTGAAGAGATTGAGCGAGTTGTCCAGAACAGTGCAGTATTGAGCAATTATGTGCATGCCTTATGTAACGTATAACGGTACGAGATGACTTATTATTATTATAACCTGAATTTGATAGACTAGTGCACCGTATGACATATCTAGAGGATTCTGAATCCACTATGGTATGTCTAGCAAGCTGACTGCTTTCATTTAATTTTTATGGAATCGAATAAAGACATGTACGAAGATCAAAACAAACCAAGGGGCATAACTGACTGTTTGAAGTTACCTTCGTAGTTTTTCAGTGTTGGAAAAACTAAATATAAAAGTCAGCCGACTCACTGACTGTCTTAGAAGAAATAATACTCATAAACGGACGAGAAAGGAAGTGAAAAGTAACTACGCTTTCATGTAAAGTGGGGGAGAAAGGGAGAGTGTTGAGGAAAGTCATGATACGGCAGGTTTTCCCAAACTGTTTGTGATTACATTCTCAGCTGTTACACATAATACTTGTAATCAAACATACAGATCGTTTGTTATGCTTGTATATATTCACCTTTGATGATTCATTAATTTAGTATGTGTCTGTATACTGTGGCGTGTACTCTACTTCAAACTATGCTTGTGTTTTTTTGGGGTCTAAAGGCGAAGGATTGATTTCATTGCACTGGGTTTCCCCATATGGCTCCGTCCCTCTCGGCAGAAATGGCATACCACCTGCCGAGATTGTTGCACAAAGAACGAACTTCATAGCTCCAGCAACAATCCTAGTGGTCTCTTGAAAAGAATGCTGTGGTGAACCTACGACCTTCATAAATACAAGAAGGTGGATAGAAGGAATCAGTAACTTCATACATCATATAGTTTAATGGATATGATTAATTGTTCTGCACAAAATAGGGGCTTTTGATGTTGATCATCAGTAGCAGGCAGGAGGGGCCCCGAGCCCCTATAAGTTTATGGGGTAAACATGAGCAATTATCGGTGCTTGCTGAGTTAGGGAAGGCATCTCACCTTATTGTATACAGTGCTGAGCCAGCGTAGGAAGCTAATGGGAAAAGAAGAACACCATTCGTGGTGTGCAATAGTGTGTAAACACCATTCGTGGTGTGCAATCACCATTCGTGGTGGGCAATAGTGTCCAAATATCATTCGTGGTGTGCAATAGTGTACAAACACCATTCGTGGTGTGCAATAGTGTACAAACACCATTCGTAGTGTGCAATAGTGTATAAACACCATTCGTGGCGTTCAATAGTGGACATTCGTGGACAGATGAGAAATAGTCATCAATATACTACAACTATTTCGATTTCCCCATACAACTAAATTGTTGGAATACCAGGGTTAACCAAGTAAAATAGAATGAAAACAGTGTTGGGGAAATACCACTACTAACACGAAAGTTCTGGGTGTAAGCGACCTGGCCTGTTGCATTCTTTATGAAACGTGACTTAACACGGTCGTTCATTCATTGTGCAAGGAGACCCTACATCCTAGCTCGTTTCTCAGAAAGGTTGAGAACTAGTCACACCATTTTTTCTAATCTTGAACTAATGTTGATTTCTTTCACACAAGCGAGGAAAGGATTTAGTCATCCTACGCTCTGCAATAATTGAAGCTAGACGTGTGAAGTGACATGTACGTTCTAGCCTACTAACGGAAAATGTTATGAGACATTTCAATGTTGATATCCCAAATGTAGTGTAATACCGGTTCATAGTATCTACTACTGATAAAGGTATTTTTACCGAAACGTTGAATCGGAATGTATTGGCTCTTTATAAAAATATATTTAAAAAATATATTTAAAAAATATACACAATGAATTATGACCCAATACGGATCAGCAAATGAACAACAGACGGAGAGAAGGATAGATAAGAAAGATATAATGGCAAGATGGGGAAATGAGAATTTTAAATAAAAATAAAAGTCAGCTGTTAGAGCCACTAGGCATCGCACATGATGATGATGATAATAACACAACTTTTATTTTTATAAACATTAGTTTGTTAGAAAAATAAAATAAATATTTTATGTGTTGAAAATAAACAAATGGAAATAGTGGCATAATTAAAAAAGTAAACAAAACATTGTGTATGTTATGAACAACTTACATTTCGAGTCTGCTGCTGGTCTTGAGGGTATAACAAGTAATCGGTGTCTGGAACGATTTGGTCCTCGATTGAGCCAGCAGAAATCACAGGAATGTTATGATTTAAAAGATGAGCCATACCACAGAAAGAAATCTGTGTCCAAAATGTTTCGGTCCCTGTCAAAACACGAGTTGAAACAAAACTCTTTTCTGAACTGCCTTAAAAGTTGTCCTGGTTATGAAGTAAACACTGAAATTTCTGTTATGTGGATATATAAATGCAACTCGTGCATACGTGCATCTCGCGAGTTGTGTTTGCACTGACTGGAGGTTACACTCGGCGACTTGATAATAACCTCGTTGTAGCCTCGGTCTGACTTGAACTCTCTCACCGCCTGCGCGATTGTTATATTTCAAAATAACACCCAACGCGCAGACGCAGTCAAATCCCGCGCATGCCCAGTCTTACGCTCGTACTACGAAGTTTCATTTATGAATGAAATTGACCTTTACTCCTATCCCTTCTATTTTTCGCTATGCCGTCATTGGTCGGAAGGCGTGGCTAAGCTCTCTAGAAATGGATAATGAAGTCGACTGCCTGCCTAGATCTTCTAATGCCTTAACGTTCTCATTAGTCAACAAAAAGAAAGCTTGAGTCCACCATTAGTCTTGGTTACGCACACAAATTATTTTTTAATATAAAAAAATGAGATTACTAAAATAAAACATAAATATAAATAAAGAAAGGGAATTTGAAGGCATCACGATTGTATTTGAGACAAGATGTCATCTCGAGCAAGTTTTGTCATGGTTAGCAACATTTGACGTAGAAAATGACGTACAATAAGACTAGGTCAGTAGCATATACTATATACTTTGTAGGGCTGACCCCGTAATGAAAACCAACGATAGTTATTCTACTATGTGGAGATGGAACATGATCTTAGTTATTGCTTACGTTTTCTGTAAAAATAAGTAAAGTTTAAAAAAACCTGCAGAGTCACCAACATCAGCATAAGAAAGAAAGTTGGCACAGACATTGCTTGAATTATTACATTGAGAAACAAAAAAATGAAGTGGTTTGGCCACTTAATAAGAATGCGTCCAAATTCCACAGTATACATAGTCTTCTACAACAAAACATCGGAAAGAAGGCAAGAGGAAGACCACGAAAAGATGGTTAGATGGCATAGCAGAATCCTGTCAAAGAGCAAACATAACAATCACCCAAGCCACCAGAACAGCACAAGACAAAAACAGAAAACCCCGACACGGGGCAACAACCCGGTAGCAGTGTGACGACAAAAGAAGAAGAAGAAAAAAACCTACTTTTATACTCATAAAACAACTTTGTCCTGGGCAGGATTTTACCACCCTAACAGTCATTTGGAAGTTCTCTCTCACTTAGTCCAGATGTTCCATCTCTGCAGCTGTCATGCTCAAACCATCAGTTACACCATGAATACATCTCTGTGGTCTTTCTCCTCTCCTCTTTACCGGGATGCCTCCTTTCATAATAGTCTTCTCCAGCCCTTGATGTCTCTAATCCTGTTTTGCATTTGAGCGTCAAGTAAAAGAAGGAGACACCTGGAGCGAGCCTCTCTATGCACATTGTCTTTCTCTTCTCCAATCCTGATTTGCCTCACAACTTCATGGTAAGAAGAGATTTATAGAACGGGCTTTTGTGTGAGTTTCATAAATAGTGTATTTCATCGCCTCTGTTATCTCTGATGTCCACCTTTTGCGTGTGCTGCCTTTTGCTTTGCATCCATTGTATCGGAGTAACATTGCTCTCTGGGGCGTACTGTCTGTTGGTAATCTGCTTATGTTGCCGAACCATTTAATTTGTTGTTTTTGATGAAGTTCAGTACTGATGTTGTACCCACTTTGTCCCTGATGTCTTCATTTCTTAACCTGTCTCTTCTTGTTACTCCCAGCATTCTGTGTAGACACTTCATCTCTGTCGTGTCTAGTCTCTTCTTGTTACTCTCAGCATTCAGCGTAGACACTTCATCTCTGTTCTAATTTGTTTTTCCGATTCAGAAGCACTTGAGCTTTTGGCTTTTCGGCTCGGTGCCATGGACATCGTAACCCTTCGGTTTGGTGCCACGAACACCGTGAATCTGGGGAACCTGTTACTTTTCTGCCAGCCCGCGGAATTGAACCCGCACACACAGAGGGTTAGTCACCCGCAGTCCAACGCGCTACGAACACGCTGGACAGGCGGGCATCTCTGTTCCAATAAAACAGACAATAATACAATAAGCAACAGCAACAATACATAAGTCAAATATCACATCACTTTAAGTGAAGCCTCACTACATAAGTCAAATATCCCAACACTTTAAGTGGAGACTCACTACATAGGGTCAAATATCCCAACACTTTAAGTGGCGTCTCACTACACAAGTCAAATATCCCAACACTCTAAGTGGAGCATCAATACAGACGTCAAACATCATAACACTCTAAGTGGAGTCTCAATACACAAGTTAAATATTCCAACACTCTAAGTGAAGTCTCAATACACAAGTCAAATATCCCTACACTCTAAGTGAAGTCTCAATACACAAGTCAAATATCCCTACACTCTAAGTGAAGCAACAATACAGACGTCAAACATCATGTATAATAAGTATTCAGTATATATATATATATGGAACTGCAGTAACACTATTTGATTGGCAAAACACGTAATTACAAAGTACTGTAGTTTTATAAATCACAAAAACAATGACAAATACAGCAACGTTTCGACCAACAAGGCCTTTATCAAGCAAACGAACAAACAGGAGTGACAAATTAAAATGAAACACAAATGGACGACCAAATACAAACGTATCTAAGGAAAATCTGAAATAAAAACGAATAACGAAATAAATGTAACACAAAAACACACATAAAAACTAGAAATAGAAAGGAAAAGAAACAATGAAACATCTAGTAAATATATAACTTGAATACATGCAACATATACCCATATAGATTACAAAGCATGGGAAGAGAAAGTACTAAGAAGCATAAGAATGGAATATAACTTGAATACATGCAAATATACCCATATAGATTACAAAGCATGGGAAGAGAAAGTACTAAGAAGCATAAGAATGGAATATAACATGAATACATGCAACATATACCCAAATAGATTACAAAGCATGGGAAGAGAAAGTACTAAGAAGCATAAGAATGTAATACGTTGAGCCGCGTGGTCGCAAGGTACCATACAAAGAAATCAACCGATTCTCCAGAGCAAATCTACTGCGATCATCCGAGGAACATGATCGGATGGCTGTGACCTGGACATCGTGAGCACCTAAATGGCCAGTATCATTGAAATGGGTGGCTACAGGGTCACAGAGCATTGGCGTATGTCGCGTAAGTGTTGGCGAATCGGTCACTGAGCCTCTTGCCTGTCTCGCCGATATGCCTTGTTACACCGCTTACAGATAATGGCATAGATAAGATTACGGGACTCGCATGTGAACCCATAGTCAATAAGAAACGTGCCTAAAGGAAAGATACAGTACGCGTCTGTATCACATAAGCACACGTGTTGCAACGCCGACGGCACACTGGACAGTGCCAAAATGAGTCTGGATATTGGACTTAAGGCGACTGTACCAACATATCCTTAAGACTTCTGTCCAGTCTGTAAGACACCAAAGGATAGTTGGGAAGACAGAACGGGTCTCAGGATCTGATCTAAGGAGAGACAGCCATTTCAATGATACTGGCCATTTAGGTGCTCACGATGTCCAGGTCACAGCCATCCGATCATGTTCCTCGGATGATCGCAGTCGATTTGCTCTGGAGAATCGGTTGATTTCTTTGTATGGTACCTTGCGACCACGCGGGCTCAACGTATTACATTCTTATGCTTCTTAGTACTTTCTCTTCCCATGCTTTGTAATCTATATGGGTATATGTTGCATGTATTCATGTTATATTCCATTCTTATTTTTTTTTTTCGATCCAGAAGCACTTGAGCTTTTCAGCTCTTCGGCTCGGTGCCATGGACATCGTAACCCTTCGGTTCGGTGCCACGAACACCGTGAATCTGGGGAATCTGTGGCTTTTTCTGCCTGCCCACGGAATTGAACCCGTACACACAGAGGGCTAGTCACCCACAGTCCAACGCGCTACGAACACGCTGGGCACGCGGGCATTCCATTCTTATGCTTCTTAGTACTTTTTCTTCCCATGCTTTGTAATCTATATGGGTATATGTTGCATGTATTCAAGTTATATATTTACTAGATGTTTCATTGTTTCTTTTTCCGTTCTATTTCTAGTTTTTATGTGTGTTTTGTGTTACATTTATTTCGTTATTCCTTTGTTATTCCAGATTTTCCTTAGATACGTTTGTATTTTGTAGTCCATTTGTGTTTCATTTTAATTTGTCACTCCTGTTTCTTCGTTTGCTTGATAAAGGCCTTGTTGGTCGAAACGTTGCTGTATTTTGTCATTGTTTTTGTGATTTGTAAAACTACAGTACTTTGTAATTACGTGTTTTGTATAATAAGTATAACATTTCAGAGACGATTTGTTTATGTTTGTATCCGTTTCATCAACTTCTTCTTCTTCTTTGAGCGCTCCATATCAACCACCTGTTAACTACCCTTTGTGATTTCTATGTGATCTCCTTCTTCTTCTTTGCGTTCGTTCTTTACGACCAATTTGAATCACTTTTTGTGATATGTTTGATCTTTGCCAAGAACGTATACGTTGCACATTGGTTTGGTAGGCCCCTAAACGCATAGACCTACACGTTTAGGACAAATGCATCCGATATTATCCAAACCTCCTTAATCGCCTCTTACAATATGCGTGGTAGGTAACAGTGGTTCTATTATTTACACCCCAAATTTGGGCCACAGTAACCACTTGGGCGGTCTATTTGATCTGTGCCTAAGGGCGTTTGTGCATTGTGCCAGTAATGCGCCTACAAGTAGGCCAGCACATTCGATTTCCACGACGTTTTTTTTATTTACTAGGGTAGTTTCTCTAGGTCCTGCATCAGTCACCCTTACCACATGCCTTGTAGGTTACAGTGGTACTATTCTTTGCTTCCCTTGCGGGCCCCGGCAACAAGGTTTTTCAACAACGTGACAATAAGACGAATAGTTGCAGCGAGATGACGGATTGATTGATTGATTGATAGAACCATCATCATTGCACTTCGGGGATTAACCATGTGTCTTTCTTACACAGGACGATCTCAGCAGCGTTGCACGAACTCCGTAGCACCAGCGAGCGTCCCTGATGTAATTTTGAAATATTGAAAATATTTGGTAGGAATAATTTAAAAAAATCTTTATGAATTTTGCCCGGGCAGCGACTTTCCAGCCTGATTCTCTCGATTTCGAACTGTCAAGGGTTCTTTTACTTGCTCAAATTAAACACGGGATCTCCGTTTTATCGTCCGTCTCTGATAGAACTAGGAACTCGATCTCACCTACACTGCGATCAGGGAGCTCTGGAAAAAATATACCGAGGGCTCCACGAGGGGCCGAACCGAGTACCTTTGGAATGAAAAGCGAGCACATAACCTCTAGACTGCCACCTCTAGACTGCCACCTCTAGACTGCCACCTCTAGACTGCCACCTCTAGACTGCCACCTCTAGACTGCCACCTCTAGACTGCCACCTCTAGACTGCCACCTCTAGACTGCACCTCTAGACTGCCACCTCTAGACTGCCACCTCTAGACTGCCACCTCTAGACTGCCACCTCTAGACTGCCACCTCTAGACTGCCACCTCTAGACTGCCACCTCTAGACTGCCACCTCTAGACTGCCACCTCTAGACTGCACCTCTAGACTGCACCTCTAGACTGCCACCTCTAGACTGCCACCTCTAGACTGCCACCTCTAGACTGCCACCTCTAGACTGCCACCTCTAGACTGCCACCTCTAGACTGCCACCTCTAGACTGCCACCTCTAGACTGCCACCTCTAGACTGCACCTCTAGACTGCACCTCTAGACTGCACCTCTAGACTGCCACCTCTAGACTGCACCTCTAGACTGCCACCTCTAGACTGCAGTAAAACTATGTTGTTCTTTGTGAAAGTAGAACAAACATGGATTTACACAAAAATTAAACAACTAAAAACATTATGGAGTGAAAACTTATAGGACAATAAATATTACAATACTAAGAGCATGAATATTCCCAGTGACAACGTATGTGTGTGAAGCATAGACATTTAACAAGAGAGTGGAAAAACATATATGTGTTTTTGAATATAAGTGTCGCCCGAATGGTTACCGGGGCCCAAATTTTGGGTGTAAAGAATAGAATCACTGTTACCTGCTACGCATGTCGTAAGAGACGACTAAGGAGGTTTGGCTGAAAACGGATGCCTGTGTCCGCTAGGAAATGCTAACCTGAAACAAATGCTTGCAGAAAACGGATGCACCAGGCCATGAGGCGCATAACATGGTGCAACGACCCTCACAATGAGGAATGGGATAACGGATTCTACGGTCGCCAATCTGCCTCGGAGATTTAGCCACGAAGTAAGAATATTGGACCTACCATCACGAGGGTGACCAAAACTTACTGGGGGAAGAGGTCTTCACAAACGGGGAAGCAGAAATCATAGGAATTATATCCTACAGAACTGCCCCAGTATGCAGATTTGAGAAGAAAAGGTGGCCCACTTACACTAGCGTCCAAGACAAACTGTATGACGTGGCTGACAATCTGAGGCAGACGGCTGCTTTATTAGAGAATCCGAAATCCCAATCTAGTGAGAACGCAGAAGACAAACTGTATGACGTGGCTGATAATCTGAGGCAGACGGCTGCTTTTATTAGAGAATCCGAAATCCCAATCTAGTGAGAACGCAGAAGACAAACTGTATGACGTGGCTGATAATCTGAGGCAGACGGCTGCTTTTATTAGAGAATCCGAAATCCCAATCTAGTGAGAACGTAGAAGACAAACTGATGACGTGGCTGATAATCTGAGGCAGACGGCTGCTTTATTAGAGAATCCGAAATCCCAATCTAGTGAGAACGTAGAAGACAAACTGTATGGCGTGGTTGACAATCTGAGGCAGACGGCTGCCTTTATTAGAGAATCCGAAATCCAATCTAGTGAGAACGCAGAAGACAAACTGTATGACGTAGCTGATAATCTGAGGCAGACGGCTGCTTTTATTAGAGAATCCGAAATCCCAATCTAGTAAGAACGCAGAAGAAGAATATAAGTATTACAGTAGAATATCATGGACAGAGTAGAGAACAAATAGATTTATCCAGAAAGAACTCAAAATCAAAGAAACGGGCTAATGCTATAAATAATGAGAAAATGAAAGTATTTTTGACATAAAAAGACACAAAGGGTTGGAGAAGACCGTTATGGAAGGAGGCATCCCGGAAATGAGGAGACGAAGAAGACAACGGAGAAGATGAATTCAGAATGTAACTTATGGTTGCAGAGGTCTATGAGAGAGATAGAGAGAGAGATAGAGAGAGAGATAGAGAGAGAGATAGAGAGAGAGTAGAGTAGAAGAAGAAAAGAGAGATAAGAGAGATGAGAGAGAGATAGAGAGAGTAGAGAGAGATAGAGAGAGATAGAGAAGAGATAGATAGAGATAGATGAGATAGAGATGTAAGAGTAGAGATTAGAGATATAGAGAGAGAGATAGAGAGAGATAGAGAGAGAGATAGAGAGAGATGAGAGAGATGAGAGAGATGAGAGAGATAGAGAGAGATGAGAGAGATAGAGAAGAGAGAGATAGAGAGAGAGAGAATGAGAGAGAGAGATGGGGTAGAGGATAGAGAGAGATGAGAGAGATTCAAGGACTGTTAGGTGGCAAAGTTCTGCTCAGGCACAGCCAGACTCTAGCTAAAGCCTGGCTGTTGCTCGGGTCACACTATTTGATGATGACTATATCAGATTTCATTACTTCATTGATGCCTATTCCGCCTTTGCTACATAGTTTTGCTGCAATCTTTCCTTATATCGAAACAGACAACAGACTATAGCAGCGAATCCGAAATTTCAGTCTTATGAAAATAACAATCCCAAAATAAGAAGAAGCTTCATAAGTAAAATAAATTATGAAGAAAGCAGATTAAGAAGAGACAAATAAGAAATTGAAGAAAACTCAGACCAAGAACTTGTCTACGAAGGAATCGATAAGAAGTATCAAATGTACACTCGCTCTTAGGTTCGGATCACATACCATCACAAGAGTAGTTAACAAGTGGTTGATATGGAGCGTTCGAAGAGAGAGAAGACAATAAAATAAGAAACATCAAAAGTAGCACAAAGAAAAGGGTAGAAACAGAAGAGGTAGAAGAAGTAAACGAAAGAGAAAGGAAGATACAGGAGAAGTAAAAGAAAGAAAAAGGTAGAAACAGGAGATGTAGAAGTAAAAAGAAAGGAAGGGAAAGAAAAGTAAGAAAGAAGAGAAACAGGAGATGTAGAAGAAGTAAAAGAAAGAAAGAAAAGGAAATGAGGAAAGATAAATGAAACAGGAGAGTAGAGAAGAAAGAAAGTAAAAGGAAGAAACAGGAGAGTAGAGAAGTAAAGAAAGAAAAGGAAGAAACAGGAAAAGTAGGAGAAGTAAAAGAAAGTAAAAGGAAGAAACAGGAGATGTAGGAGAAGTAAAGAAAGAAAAGGAAGAAATAGGAGATGTAGGAGAAGTAAAGAAAGGAAGAAAGAAACAGGAGATAGTAAGAAGTAAAGAAAAAGGTAGAAACAGGAGATGTAGAGAAGTAAAAGAAAGGAAGAAGAAACTAGGAGATGTAGAGAAGTAAAGAAAGAAAGGTAGAAAAGGAGATGTAGGAGAAGTAAAAGAAAGAAAAGGAAGAAACAGGAGATGTAGGAGAAGTAAAGAAAGAAAAGGTATAAACAGGAATGGAGAAGTAAAGAAAGAAAGGTATAAACAGAGATGTAGAAAGTAAAAGAAAGAAAAGGTAAGAAACAGGAGATGTAGGAGAAGTAAAGAAAGAAAGGAAGAAACAGGAAGATGTAGGAGAAGTAAAAGAAAGAAAGGAAGAACAAAGAGTAAAGTAAAAGAAAGGAAGAACAGGGAGAAGAGTAAAGAAAGGAAGGTAGAAACAGGAGATGTAAGAAAAGTAAAAGAAAGGAAAGGTAGAAACAGGAGATGTAGGAGAAGTAAAAGAAAGTAAAAGGAAGAAACAGGAGATGTAGTAGAAGTAAAAGAAAGAAAAAGGAAGAAACAGGAGATGTAGGAGAAGTAAAAGAAAGGAAGGAAGAAACAGGAGATGTAGGAGAAGTAAAAGAAAGGAAAGGTAGAAACAGGAGATGTAAGAAAAGTAAAAGAAAGGAAAGGTAGAAACAGGAGAAGTAGCAGAATACGAAAAAAGTAGAAGAAGTAGAGAAAAAGAAAAGAAATACGAAAAGTGGAGGAAAGAAAAAAATAGAAACATGATAAGTAGAAGAACGAAAAGAAAGAAAAATAAAGGAAAGGACGGATAAAAAGAATAAGAAACACAAGAAGAACTACAAAAACACATGGGTTTTTTAGCCAATATTCCCTGCAATGTACATTTAAAAAAAAATTAATATTACTGTACAGGAGCTAGATATACACTTAAGTTAATTGAGTTTCAGTTTTTAAAAAAACGTCGTTTTTGAAGTGAACACCAGCTAGATGCGAACACCAACCTCTCACGGTGGCACTACTCTGTTGAAGAGGTATGACGTGAGATTTCCTTCATCCCTATATCTTGAAAACAACACAGTTTACAGAGTTCATATGAATGACAGACAGGGTCGACCAGTACATCCGTATAAGTTGTGTATGACGTGTGACCTATTTACTGTTTCGTGTCGATTTAAACTACGAATTGTGAAGTTAAAGGACGTGCATATACCGCCGTGCTATAGGTATTGTTGACGTAACTTATTTACATGTCTGTATTCTGTGTTTTGTTTATTTTGACGCTCCATGGGGGAACAGGTAGAAAAGGAAGATGACACCATTTTAGTGCAACTGGTAAAAGAAACATCATGAATACATCTTTCCGTTGTCTTCTTCGTCTCTCTTTCCGGATGCCTTCCATATTTTCGATTTTTTTTAGAACGCTGTCACCCGAGTGGTTACCGGGGCCCAAATTTGGGATGTAAAGAATAGAACCACTGTTACCTGCCACGCATGTCGTAAGAGGCGTCTAAGGAGGTTTGGCTGAAATCGGATGCATGTGTCCTAAGCGTCTAGAAGTCTATGCGTTTAGGAGCCTACCAAACCAATGTGCAACGTATACACGTTCTTGGCAAAGATCAAACGTATCACAAAGAGTGATTAAAATTGGTCGTAAAGAACGAACGCAAAGAAGAAGAAGAAGAGACCGCTGTAAATGATAAACCTTCAAGATTCGGTCGCTAGTTTTGATTTCTCTGTTGTTTGATTTGATTGATTGATTGATTGATTGATTGATAGCAGGGCCGTGACGTGCTACGATGCAGAAGGCAGCCGCATCAGGCGGTACCTAATGGGGGCATAAGCAGCAAAAGCAAAATTACAATTGAAGGTTATTTTAAAGAAACAAGTTTTAAGGGCAGCATTTCGAAGACTTGCATCATATTGAGAAAATATACCGCACGGTCCTGATTGATAGGACCATCATCATTGCACTTTGGTGAGTAACCATGTGTGCTCCGATCTCTTTCTTACACTGGAAGATCTCAGCTGCGGTGCACGAACTCCGTAGCATCGCAAGGTTCACCGATGTAATTTTGTTTAAAGATATTTTTGTAGGAATTTTATTTTTAATCTTTTCTAATGAATTTTATCTGGGCAGCGGCTCTCCAGCCTGCTCTTTTCGATTTTGAACTACCAAGGGTTCTTTTACGGGCTCAAATTGAACACGGGACATACGTTGTATCGTCCGTCTCCGATAGGACTAGGAACTCGATCTCACCTACACTGAGATCAGGGATCTCTGGAAAAATATCTCGATGGCTTGACAAGGGAGCGAACCTTTGGCACGAGAGACGAGTACCTAACCTCTACGCCACGGAGATCCACAAATTTTTGGGTAGTGTTTTGACTTTATCTACTACATCCTACGACATTTGAAGAAAGTTTGTAGATAATGAATTATGGGATTGGTATTGAAAAAATGAAAATCGTGGGATGTGGATTACAGGACGTAGCCATCAACACATTTTTTCATTTTTTTCATTTGTTCTTATCGGCCATTTTGATAATTCTTATTGTGATAAATAAACAGTCTTTGCCAAGAACGGTTAGAACGTTGCGGTTATGCCCCTATTAGTGTGGGACGAGCGCATCCGAAACCGAAGTTTTCGGCATAAGGAAATGTTTGAGTCTGTCATGCCGACAGTCAAACACTTTCATTGCGTGTACACTTTCTCTTTAATGATCCGTTTGACGCCTATGAACCACAGTAAATGAGTCGTTGATTGATTTTCTTGGCACCAATTATACGTTCAGTAGTTTGTTATTGTTTGTTGAACGGTGACGTGTATTTTTACAGTTCCTTACCACTGGAACAAATTTGTTTCCAAACTGCCCACCGCGGAGTTTGAACCAGGTACGCTTGGGTTCTCTGTGGCGAAGTGGTTAAGCCCTTTGCCTTGTGAGTCGAAGGTCGTGGGTTCGAGTCCGGACCGCATCATTCTGTTCACGAGTGCAGTTTTTCCAGAGACCCTAGGATTGTTGCTGGAGCTACGGAGTTCGTGCTTTGTGCAATACTCTCGGCAGGTGGTATGCCCTTTCTACGGAGAGGACCGAGCCGTATGGGGTAAAACCCGGTGCAATGAAGTCAATCCTTCGGCTTTAAACCCTTTTTTTAAACGCTTGGGTTATGACAAGCTCACTACCGCTTAAGCAACAGACGCCCACCACAGATTAACATTCTTCTTCTTCTTCTTCTGTGTTCGCCCGCTGTGAATTTAGACGTTAGCCATGACGCATGGTATGGCTCTTCTGACTGATTTTTGCGTGAAGACCTGCTTTTACTATTTGACTGATGTCCCCCCGCTATGCAGGCAAGCCTTCGTCGACTTCAGAGGTACACAGATTTGCATTCAAAAAGTATAATATCTTGAATCTGTGTACATCGAAAGTGAGTGGATAACTACCCTCTTTAAAGCTTTATCATAATCAAGCATAGTCTCCGCATCGAAGGTTAGCTTCAGTATCAGCTCCAACATCCACTGTCTCATGTTTTGATGTTGCATTCGGCCAGAATGTAATTTACCTATCTCTTGATGGTTCCCTTCCTCTTGTGCCTTAGTCTTCCTCTTGCTCGTTGTCCTTCAACTTTCCACTCCAATAAGGTTTTGATAAATGTGTCATTTCTATGACAAATTAACGTGGTTAATAAGAACGAACACAAAGAGAAATTAACGTGGTTAATAAGAACGAACACAAAGAGTGATTAACGTTGTTGATAATGTACTGATGACTTAAAGAGAGAACCTACAACCAGGAATGCTTGCTTGAGTGATTGATAGGACCATCATCATTGCACTTCGGTGAGTAACCATTTGCCCTCCGATCTCTTTCTTATACAGGAAGATCTCAGCTGCAGTGCACGAGCACCGTAGCACTGACGAGGGTCCCCGATATAATTTTGAAAATGGTGAAGATATTTTTGTAGAAATTTGTTTGTTAATATTTTCTAATGAGTTTTGCCCGGGCGGCGGCTTTCCAGCTTGTTTTCTCGATTTTGAACTGCCAAGGGTAACCTTGAACCTGCTCAAATTATACACGTGACCTACGTTTTATCGTCCGTTACCAATATGATTATGAACTCGATCACATACACTGAGATCAGGAATCTCTTGGAAGACATCCAGAGTGCTTCACGAGGGAGCAAACCTGTTTGAGAGACAGTACTCTTTTTGATACTCTTGACACCTAACATCTACGCCACAGAGACCTCTAGAGAACTTAACAGAACGTAAGAGAGAACTTGCAACCAGGATATGTACTGGTAACTTAAGAGAGCGTAAGAGAGAACTTGCAACCAGGAAATGTACTGGTAACTTAAGAGAGCGTAAGAGAGAACTTGCAACCAGGAAATGTACTGGTAACTTAAGAGAGAACTTGCAACCATGAAATGTACTGGTGTAGCAGACTAGCTGGTACAAGGTCCCAGTTGAAAGTTTAACAATAAAGAAGAATAAAGAAAAAGAATAATTCTTCTAAAGAGGTAGGACCATTAAGAATGGTCTGAATGAAAATATCTCAGCACTACAGATCTCTGCTACGTATATCAAAGACTAGTGGGACTGTCTCTTCATAAACTAATTTCCTGTTCACAAAGATAACGAATTAAATAACACATCACACAACTGTTTACGGGTTCATATATCTATTTAATGGAAAGAAATGCTCTCTCATCCGGAGAGCAAAAAAATTACAATAGTAGACCCTTCTTAGGTCCTTAAATACAAATGATATCCTCAGAATAAAATATGATTTCACAACTAACAGTTCTGTTTCATCGTCAATTAAGACACACGTAGTATTTATCTAAAAGGCACAATTCCTTAGCAACAACTCACATTAACTTGCTTCCTTCTCTACTATAACTGGAACATCCACTGTCTCTATGAATTCACTGCAAGGTAACCAAGTCATATTACAACAAGTTTACAATAGTTCTTTACCTTAGCAGCATTGCGTAAGGAATTCTAAATTCGTCCAAACTTCTGTCTACACGAAGTTGGTTAGTACTCTGCTGAAAAGTCTGTCATCTAGTCGTCTGGTATCTGGTCATCAGTTATCTGGTCATCAGGAATCTGGTCATCAGGAATCTGGTCATCAGGTATATGGTCATCTGGTCATCAGGAATCTGGTCATCTGGAATCTGGTCATCTGGTCATCTGGTCATCTGGAAATCTGGAATCTGGTCATCTGTACATCAGGAATCTGGTCATCATGAATCTGGTCATCAGTTCGGAACAATCATGATTATTCTGAGATTGTCCCCTTGAAGTCATAATACTTCTAGTTGGGTGTTCGCAACATCACCAAATGTTCCTCTATGATTTAGAAGTTCTATTTTTCTTCGCTGGAAAAATCATGTTTTTTAGTAAAGCTTCTCTCTCTCTCTTTATGTTCTTCGCTCAAAGTTCTCTGCCTAATGTCCTACCTCTTCGAGAGCTTATTCTCCACTGTCTTTAGTCATAACTAAAACTAGCTAAATCCAACGAACAAACAACCCACTGCCCTCCCTGGTCTCGAGATATCGGACTTTACGGGAGTCCTCGAATCTCCCGGGATAAATCACGGGCTCGAGTTTTAATACTTTATTGGTCAACACTTGATCTAGTAAACAAGGTATTTACATATAGACTCAAGGACACCCAGTGCAATAAGCGGTTTTTGGTTGACCGACTATACCCTAAACATAACAGTGAAACTGTTACACTGGTAACTTAAGAGAGAACTTGCAATCTGGAAATGTACTGGTAACTTAAGAGAGAACTTGCAACCTGGAAATGTACTGGTAACTTAAGAGAGCGTAAGAGAGAACTTGCAACCTGGAAATGTACTGGTAACCTTAAGAGAGCGTAAGAGAGAACTTGCAACCAGGAAATGTACTGGTAACTTAAAAAAGCGTAAGAGAGAACTTGCAACCAGGAAATGTACTGGTAACAACCAGGATAAACTTTCTTTGATCTTGAAGTGTAAACATGTGTGTTTATTAACACGTTTGCAGTTGTAATCATTTCTGTACGAAACTTGCACTACGTGATAGCAATCCCGGACATACAGCCAATTATTACGTCTCTCTCTCTCTCTCTCTCTTTCTCTCTCTCTCTCTCTCTCCGGTGTTAACCTCCTCCCCCTATCTGTTCTATCAGTTAATTTCTGTAACTACAGTATTATAATCACGGACGTTTTGTTCTATGAAACGCGAGACGGTATATATATATCCGGGTTCATTATGCCACACAAGCAATATATAAAGTTGTTATACTACTAGCCCGTCTGTTGCCGGAGCTCACAAGGGGAGCAAAGAATAGTAACACTGCGACTTACAGGATATGTCGTAAGAAGCGACAGAGGTAGGAGCCTAGGGAAGCTACACTAGTAAATAAAAAGCGTCGTGGAAATTTGATGTGCTGGTCTACTTGTAGATGCATAACTTACACAACGTACAATTGCTATTAGGCTCGGATCACATACAAATCACAAAGTGGTTTAATAAGTAGTCGATATGGAGCATTCGAAGAAGAAGGCTCAGATCATATACACATCACAAACAGTTGTTAGTTAACAAGTGGTCGATATGGAGCGCTCAAAGAAGAAGGCGGCGGCTCAGATCACATACACATCACAAAGATTGGTTTAACAAGTGGTCGAAATGGAGCGTTCAAAGAAGAAGGCGGCGGCTCAGATCACATACACATCACAAAGAATGATTTAACAAGTGGTCGATATGGAGCACTCGAAGAAGAAGAAGTTATGCTGCTAATGTGAACAGAGTATAACATGTCAACTAGGAACAGGGTCAACGTGCTTTCAAGTGACTTCAGACTAAAGAAAAATGAACGCACTAGTTTCCTCCATTGTTCTGGTTCAAGTCATTTAGGTCAAGTCACTGTGACCTGTGTCCTGTTGTTCTATTCTCAAGAAACTATCTAACACAGAGGAAACCAAATAAAGCTAACCGGACTAAACTGTTCTATCCTTGTTGTAAACTTGTAAGTGATATATTTCACCAGTGGCGGCTCGTGATCATTTTGTTGGTGGGGCCAGAAATTTTTTCGGAAAAATCATGGTTTTGGTTCTCGAGTGATTACCGGGGCCCAAATTTGGGGTGTAAAGAATAGAACCACTGTTACCTGCCATGAAGTTTTCCGGTTCCGGTTTCAAGATGGAAGGTGTTGTTTTCTTCGTACTTGCTATGGTCGGTTGATCTGAGGCCTAATAATCCTCAATCGTAAAAACCCCAGTATTTCTGAAACAGAGGATTTATCTAAATGTGTATCGTTCTATTAATGTGAAATGGCTACCCGTTCTAGTTTATTAAATAGTAAGCAGTGGTTCGAAATTCGGCTATTGGAATGTGAGGACTATGTTTCAAGCGGGAAAAACCGCTGAGGTGTGTAAAGAAATGAAAAATGATAACCTGGACATCTTGGGTATCAGTGAGTGCAGATGGCTGGATTCAGGTAAAAATTATATATCTAGCGAAAGTGTGTTTATTATTCATTCTGGGAGAGCTGATAATATTCATAAAGAAGGAGTTGGAATTATCATGACACATAAAGCTGAATCATCTCTTATTAGCTGGGAGCCAATCAACGAAAGAATTATAACAGCCCGACTACAAACTAAACACTTTAAACTTACAATTATACAATGTTACGCTCCAACGAAAGAATTATAACAGCCCGACTACAAACTAAACACTTTAAACTTACAATTATACAATGTTACGCTCCAACGAAAGAATTATAACAGCCCGACTACAAACTAAACACTTTAAACTGACATTTATACAATGCTACGCTCCAACGAACGACAGCACAGATGACCATTATCGAAAAAAGGTGGAGACTGCAGTAAAACTTGGAAAAATAGGTAAACACGTAAAAACAAAGTACTACAGTTTTACAAAATACATAAACAGTGACGATAAACAGCAACGTTTCGACCAAAGGCCTTTATCAAGCAAACAATACAACAAGAATGACGAATTTCGAAGAACACTACAAATGGACGATTACATGTGGAAACATAAACCTATCTGATGAAAATCTGGGAATAAAAACGAACAACGAAATGAGTGCAACACAAAAACCGAAAGTGGAAAAGGAGGGAACAATAAACAATATAGTGGATAAATGACATATATGGAGCAAACACACATATAGATAACAAGGCACGAGATAAGACAGTACTAAGAAGCATAGGAATGTAATGCGTTGAGTCCAAGAGGTCGCAAAGTGCCATAGAATGAAATAAAACGGTTCTCCAGGGCGAATCGACTGCGATCATCGGAGGAACATGATCGGATGGCTGTGACCTGGACATCGTCAACTCCTGAATGGCCAGTATCATTGAAATGAGTGGCCACAGGAGTCAGAGCATTGGCGAATATCGCGTAAGTGTTGGGCGAATCACAGATGACCAGAAGGACAGATTTTACGCTTCACTGCTAGACGTTCTAAACAAAACACCTAGGCACGATTTCATTGTGACTATGGGCGACTTTAATGCTAAAATCAGCAATGACAACAAAGGCATAGAAAGGTTCATCGGCAAACATGGCATGGGCACCATGAATCAAAATGGTGAAAGACTACTGGAATTATGCGAACTGACTAATATGACTATAGCTAGTACATTTTTCCCACACAAAGACATCCATAAAACAACTTGGAATTCTCCTGACCAACATACAAAAACCAGATTGATCACTTCTGTATAAACGCGAAATTTCGTACGTCCGTCTTAGATGTAAGAGCCTACAGAGGGGCAGATATTGGCAGCGACCACAACTTATGCATTGTCAAAATAAGAACTAAATTGAAAGTATTATACAAACCGCAAAAAACCAAGAAAATAGATTCTAAACGCCTGCAGTTACCAAACATTCAAAGTTCCTACAATATCGATATTCATAATAGATTCACCAACTTACATAACGTCACTACAACAGGGCATACCAAGAAGAACATAGAAAATCATTGGAACTTTTTAAGAACACTATTAAATCTGCAGAAGAAGAAACAGCGGATATATAAAAAGGAAAGAAAGAATTGGTTAAGTGAAGAAACATGGCAAAAAATCTAAGAAAGAAAAGAAGTTAAGCTAAGAATGCTATCAACTCAAAACGAATCAACAGTCCTTGAATATAGACCACTGGACAAAGATATTAAAGCAAATGCTCGCAAAGATAAACGTGATTACATCCAGAAGTTATCTCTAGAGGCAGAAACAGCATCCAAAACAAGGAACAGTAAAACACTCTTTCATATTATGAAACAGCTAACGAATCATCCGCCGACGGCAAGCTGTCCCGTGAAAGGGAAAAACAACGAATCCATACCATCACAACAAGCACAATCGAAAAGATGGGCTGAACATTTTAAAGAGGTATTAAATAGACCCGACCCAGTGATAACACCAGTTTTTGAAACAGAAATACAAATGCCATCATTAAATGCACCCATTGACGACTTCTCAATGGAAGAAATTAAACAAGCCATCAGAAACTGAAAAACAACAAAGCCAGCGGTAGCGACGATATTTCAGGAGAGATGCTAAAAGCAACTAACGAGGAATCAATGGGATTCCTACGTACCTTAATGAACGATGTTTGGCAGAATGAGACCCTCCAAAAGATTGGAAAGACGGAGTGATATTCAAGCTCCCAAAAAAGGCGATTTGTCAAATTGCAACAACTGGCGCGGAATACCTCTGCTATCAACACCTGGCAAGCTATTCTGCACTATTTTGATGGAGAGGCTGAAAAAAGCCGTCGACGCAAGGCTAAGAGAAGAACAAGCTGGCTTTCGTCCACATCGTTCTTGTACCGATCATATCTTCACGCTGAGATCCATTATAGAAGAATCAAGTGAATTCCAGTCACCACTAGTGATATATTTTATAGACTTTCAGAAAGCGTTTGATAGTCTTCATCGTTCTACTCTCTGGGAGATTCTTAAGACCTACGCTTCCAGGAAAAATACATCAATATTATAAAAGCCTTCTATTCTAAAGCATCCTGCTGTGTAAGAACAGATGCAGGAAACTCAGACTGGTTCACAGTCAATTCGGGTGTGAAGCAGGGCTGCGTTATGTCACCTATGCTTTTGGGATAGCTATAGACTGGATCATGCGCAAATGCACCCAAGATGATCAACTAGGCATCAAATGGCTTAATAACAGCAGACTATTTGATCTTGACTTTGCCGATGACGTGGCCATATTGAATTCAACCACACAAGCAACCCACAAACTAACGAGCAATCTTTGCACACTTGCAGAACAGGTTGGTCTCCAGATTGATTCTGCCAAGAACAAAATTATGGACCTCACAAACTCGACAGACAACATCGTAATAAATGGCCAAACAGGAGAAAGTTAAACATTTGACATATTTGGGTAGTAAAATGTCAAACAACGGAGACACGATAAAGAAATAAACTCTCGTATTGCTATAGCAGCTAGTGCCTTCACTAAATTAACGAATATCTGGCAATCTCAAGACCTTAGTATATGCACAAAAGTTAAATTATTTAGGTCATGTGTGATTCCTGTACTGACCTACGGTTGTGAAAGTTGGAAATCAACAAAGAAAATTGATAAGATACTGGACAGCTTTGAGAATAAATGTCTACGAAAATTATTAAAAGTAAAATGGAGTGATTTCGTTTCTAATAACACAGTGAGAGATAGAACACACCAACAACCCGTATCAAATATTATAAGGAAACGAAGGTGGAAATATTTAGGTCATGTTCTTTGTGGCGTCTGTGGCCTAGGGGTTAGTAACTCGGTCTATTAACCCCGACGTTCTGAGTTCGAATCACGCTGCGGACAGTTTGCTTGCAAATTGTTTCCGTTGATTTTAACAAAGGACGATGGCGCCACCCGTTCAGAAAGCAATGGCAAACTACTGAACGTATAAGTGGTGCCTAGAAAATCAACGACTTGTTTACTGTGGTTGATGGCTACGTCCTTTGGGATATGCCACGATTTTCATTTCTTAGAGCAGACGAAAAGAGATTAAATCGACAAGTCCTTATGTGGTCACCAGTTGGGAAAAGAAAACGTGGAAGACCAAAGACCACTCTTCGATGAACCATCCAACAAGAAAGTAAACTATTGGGATGTAAACCATACAAGATCTCCAACTGCTAGCAAAGAACCGTATCACATGGAGATCTAGAACCTCTGCCCTATGTGCCTTTTTGGCACGAAAGGAACAAACTAACTAAACTACCTGCCATGCATGTCGTAAGAGGCGACTAAGGATGTTTTGGCTGAAATCGGATGCACATGTCCTAAACATGTAGAAGTCTAAAGTCTATATGTTTAGGTGCCTACTAAACCAATGTGCAACGTATACACGTTCTTGGCAAAGATCAAACATATCACAAAGAGTGATTAAAATTGGTCGTAAAAAAGAACGCAAAGAAGAAGAAGAGAAGATGGTTTCGGTTAGGATATATTCTAATGTATAAAATAATAAATACACGTTACACCTTATTTTTGGTGGGGCCCGGCCCCATTGGCCGTTAATGACGAGCCGCCACTGTATTTCACTATTCATGTTTTGTTTTAAGATATTGTAGTATTTGACTTTACTATTCAGATTTTGCTTTTCTTCTTCTTCTTCTACTTCGAACGCTCAGTATCAACCACTTGTTCTTCTTCTTCTTCTTTGCGTTCGTTCTTTACGACCAATTTTAATGACTCATTGTGGGGACTGCCTAGAGTAGTTGATAGTAGTTCGGCCTGCTAGCTGTGAGACGCCTCATAGCTCGGGTTCGAACCTACTGTCCGGCATTTGTTCGAGTCCCTGGTCTTACTCAGGACGATAACGTGAGTACCTCTGAAGTCGGAGAAAATCTGCCTGTATGGCGAGGGAATACTAATTACGAGTACATTGAGCACACGGCTGCCAGTGTAAAGTAATTTACAATGTGCACGCTGCTGCCATTGTAAGAAATTGGAAAAACAGATTTTCACGCAAAATCAGTTTCAGAGATGGAACTTCGTCTGAGTTGAAAGCGGAAGAAAAAAAAATCACTCTTTGTGATATGTTTGATCTTTGCCAAGAAAGTGTATACGTTGCACATTGGTTTGATAGGCGCCTAAACGCACAGACTTCTACACGTTTAGGACACATGCATCCGATTTCAGCCAAACCTCCTTAGGCGTCTCTTACGACATGCGTCGCAGGTAACAGTGGTTCTATTCTTTACACCCAAAATCTGGGCCACGGTAACCACTCGGGCGAACCACTTGTTAAACCCCTCTTTGTGATTTGTATGTGATCCGAGCCTAAGAGCGATGCACCTACAAGTACGCTAGCACATCCGATTTCCCCGACCTTTTTTTATTTATTAGGGTATCTTCCTTAGGCTCCTACCTCACATCGCCTCTTACGACATGCCTTGTAGATCGCAGTGTTACTATTCTTTGCCTCACTTCAGGCGCCGGCAACACACGGGTGGTGTTTTTGTTTTAAAATATTAGAATATTTGACTGAACTATTCGAGTTTTTGTTTTAAAATATTAGAATATTTGACTGAACTATTCGAGTTTTTGTTTTAAAATATTATAATATTTGACTGAACTATTCGAGTTTTTGTTTTAAAATATTAGAATATTTGACTGAACTATTCGAGTTTTTGTTTTAAAATATTAGAATATTTGACTGAACTATTCGAGTTTTTGTTTTAAAATAATAGAACATTTGACTGAACTATTCGAGTTTTTGTTTTAATATTTCTCCGGTGTGGTGCCTAGCACACAAAGAAAGCAAAGAATAGTACCCCTGCAACGTACAAGGCATGTCGTGAGAGGCGATAAATGTAGGAGCTTGGGAAGCTACCGAAGTAAATAAACAGCATCTCAGAAATCGGATGTGCTGGCCTATTTGTAGACGCATAACAGGCATAACGTACAATTGCTCTTATGCTCAGATCATATATAAACCACACAGAGTGGTTAACAAGTGGTCGATATGGAGTGTTAAAAGAGGAAGTTTTAAAATATTTGAATATTTGAGTTATATTATTTATTCCAGGTTTTGTTTTAAAATATTAGGTGGAGGGTTTAGCTTCGATGAGTAGAGTCGACAGAACAGTTAGATTAACCATGGAATGAAATCTGCAACTTTGTATCATCATCAAGGTGCGTATCCTTTATAGAACGTTGCTCTCTTTGCAGCACATCTGAAATTCACTCTGTCTCTAGCTAGTTCACCCACTTCGTCGATGGTCATGTTCATGGTTTCTTTAATATCTTGTAGCCATCTTCTTTGCATAGCTGGAGGATATAGCATTTTTAAACATGGGTCTATGTGGACGTAGAGATTAAGCACTCGCCTCATGCTCCAAAGGCAATCGGTTCGCTTCCTCGTGGTGTGGTTAGCTTACCTTCATGAAGAACTCTACAGTTCATGTCTATATATCTACTTCTTCCTTTTGTCGTCACACTGCTACCGGGTTGTTGCCCAGTGTCGTGGTTTTCTGTTTTTGTCTTGCGCTGTTCTGGTGGCTTGTGTGATTGTTATTTTTGCTCTTTGACAGGATTATACTATGCCATCTAACCATCTTTTTCGTGGTCTTCCTCTCGCCTTCTTCCCTGATGTTCTGTTATAGAAGACTGTATACTGTGGAGTTTGGATGCATTCTTATTAAGTGGCCAAACCACTTCATTCTTTGTTTCTCAATGTAATTCAAGCAAGGTTCTGTACCAACTTCCTTTCTTATGTTGATGTTAGTGACTCTGTCTTTTCTGGTGTTGTTGATAACTTTTCGCAGGCAGCGCATTTCACATGTAGTTATTTTTGTGACTGCGCTTTGCTCATTGTCCATGTTTGGCTCTGGTAACACAAACTAGGTATGACAATGCTGTTGATCATCTGTTGCTTAGCTGTCAGTGAGATTTTTGGGTGCCTTAACAGTGGGGTTAGCTGGTAGATTACATCATTTGCTTTTTGCATTCTAGCCTCTATCTCTCTATCTAGTCTTCTGTAAATATGCTTCCAAAGTATTTGAATTTTTTCACTTGGTTGATTGCAGTGCCATTGACATGGATGTCCAGTTTATTATATTTTCTTCCCATATTCATTTTTCTCCAATATATATATATACCGTCATAAAAAGAGGTATTATAGGCAGGAAAGACATTTTTGTACACGCTAAAAATGATTCTAGAAGAGTCATTCTAGGAGAATCACTAACACAGGTCTCAGAAGGTCTAACTAACAAAGAGTGAAACCTGTTGAAGGTCTGTGATTCCACTGACAAAGAACGGCAGGTAGAACGATAATCCTGAAGGGTCAAATCTCGCTGTAGCTCTATGCACACACCAGATCCTCATTGTCGATACTGATTGTTTCCCCTCACATTATTGCCCTTGCTACTACTTTTGATGTAAATCCAGTGATTCTCAAAATGTTTCCAGGAGGTGCCTTCTTCCTTCTTCTTCTCATTCTTCGAACGCTCCATATCGACCACTTTTTAATCACTGTGTGATTTGTATGTGATCTGAGCCTAAGAGAGATTGTACGTTATGCCAGTAATGCGCCTATAAATAGGACATCACATCCGATTTCTGCGATGCTTTTTATTTACTAGGGTAGCTAGCTTCCCTAGGTCCTACACTATTCGCCTCTTATGATATGCCTTGTAGTCCCAGTGGTACTATTCTTTGCTTCCCTTGAGGGCCCCTGGCACCACACAGACTCAGTTTACTGTGGACCACAAACTGGGCAGTCAGTTTCAGGTCTGTCAGGTTTGATCAAAGCTTAGTATTTAGATCGACTTGGTGTGGCCATATGTTGCTTCTCAGCTCACCCATGATAGGAAAGTCTTGTAGGACATGCTCCGGTGTCTGTTCCGCCTACTGACGCTGGCAGGGAGGTGTTTTACATATTTCTAGTCTACCTAAGTGTATGCTGAGTTTGCAGTGTCCGGTATGTAGGCGAAATATATATATGTTTAAGTCGCCCGAGTGGTTACCGGGGCCCAAATTTGGGGTGTAAATAATAGAACCACTGTTACCTGCCACGCATGTCGTAAGAGGCGACTAAGGAGGTTTGGCTGAAATCGGATGCACATGTCCTAAACGTGTAGAAGTCTATACATTTAGGGGCCTACCAAACCAATGTACAACGTATACACGTTCTTGGCAAAGATCAAATCATATCACAAAGAGTGATTAAAATTGGTCGTAAAGAACGAACGTCAAGAAGAAGATATGTTTAAGTCACGTTTTACAAGGTAATAAAGAAAGAAAGCCTTCTCGCAAAAATCAGTCCGAAACACCCTGACTACTCATGAATTCATAGCGGGCGAACGAAAGAAGAAGAAAAGTATATTTCACATTTGAGGAATAGTAGAAAGAGTAATTTAGTTACTTAATAGTTTCAAAACACTAATTTGACATTAAGAAGACAATAGTGAAACATGTGAAAACAAAGTGTGGTAGTTTTACAAAATACAAAAACAATAACAATGTATAGCAACGTTTCGATCAAAAGGCCATTATCAAGTAAAGGATACAACAGAAGTGAAGAAACTACAGTACTTTGTTTTTACTTGTTTCGCCATTGCTACATAGTTTTACTGCAGTCTTCCCTTTTATTGATAATACAGTAAGCAAATAAACAGTTTGGGAACCTCTACAAAAGCACGCGTCAGGCAAGTCGTCTTCTAGTAGTAACTGGTAACCTGAACTGAATGTCCTCGCAAGGACCGATGACTGAGACTATCGTGTGCATTCAACGCGTGGCCTGCCCACCATCTGCTTCAGTTTAAATGCTAAAGTTCAAGGGTCAAGTATTACCTTATATCTCTCCTGTTCCTGATGTGAATTGCAATTGACATTCTTGTACAGATTTTACTGTGTGTACTTACCACAGACTGAATAAAAGGTGGACATTTATTACCACCTGTTATATTCACCATCATCCTTGCTATCAACATCTTCATTATTGCCATTATAATCAGCATTATCATCATCATTCTATTTATTACAACCATCATCGTTTATCTGTCAGTGATGAAGCGGAGGAAAATTAAAAATTTCGGACACATCAAGCGATATGTGTGCCTAGAGAAAATAATTTTTGAGTTAATGATGCATGGAAGAAGAATGAGAGGAAGACCTAAAAGACAATGGGGGCAAACTGTCATTGACGTTCTCTTTCTCTCGCGATCGTTCTTTTTGGCTATCTTGATCATTCTCATTGTGATATATAAACAGCCTTTGCCAAGAACGTATTTTTACGTCACATCTTCATCACCATTTGAAGCTCTGGTGCTTATCCTTCGGCGATGTGTTCGGTTTCAGCCAGCGTTTACTCGGTTCGCTCTCCGTTCTGTAGCCATCTAGTGTTTTTACGGTGTGGGGTACTATCCCAACGTCCAACCTCCTTAGACGCATCTTACGACATGTATGTCAGGTAACAGTGGTTCTATTCTTTATACCCCAATTTGGCCCCCGGTAACCACTCGGGCGATTGACGATCTGGGAATGACTACTGCTGACACCGGTCAACATGCACAGAATGCATAATTTTTCAGGACTGATGTCATGTGAGCCAGGTTCAGGAAAAGACAAGCTACTTGAAGATGAAGTGGTCAAGTGGTTTGCATTGCGTTTTGAATGACGTGGTTTCAAATCCGGCGTCGCTCGGCTCATAAGTACACTTTTTACAGAAATATCTTAGATTGTTGCTGGCGCTACGGAGTTCCATATTTTGTGCAATATACTCGGTAGGTTCTTCGGCACATTCGATTTCTGCGACGCTTTTTAATTACTAAGATAGCTTCTCTTGGTCCTACATCAGTCGTCTATTACGACATGCCTTGTAGGCCGCAGTGGTACTATTCTTTGCTTCCCTTGCAGGTCCCGGCACCACACGAGCAAGGAGTCAAGGATGAGTGTTAAGAATCGACGAGTGAGTTTTCATGGATCGAGGCAGGGCGGTGTTCAGTTCATTGTACATTGGAATCCCTCAGCCACCCTGCTGCATATGGGTACCCGGGTTATGTTATGTCGACGTCATGGCACATTGGGCATTCCCATTCGTGCTGTCCTCCGTTGCAGCAGCCATCCCAAAGTCCATTTGCTCACAGTACCCATGAGAAGTTGATTACTATATCTTCTCTCTACCACGAAGACGACACTGTCTGGCATGTCCAAACTTAACGCCTAATTCTCGAACTCGTTCCAGTGTCTGAGACCCGCCCATGTCACACAATTGAAAGCGTACCGCATTGATGATATCGGCTCTGTCCATGCTTCTGCCCACTTGAGTCGGGGCACTGTTTGCAAGAGAGTCAGCACGCTCGTTACCCCGCACTCCAGCATGTCCAGGCGTGTACAGCCAAGTCATTTTCTTGAGATGTGATCTCCGAATGATGTCCACCCATTCCACACGCATACTTCCAGATTCAATCAGTTGAGCATATTCATCGAGTCTGATATGATGATCGTATGGGTAACCTGTTGCTCAGCCACCCATGACAGAGCCCTGAGGCAGCGGTGATCTCCATAGTCATGCTCGATGTCGTTGTCTCAAAAGCCCCGCAGTCCTCATGAAGTGTGCGACCGTTTCGTTGTGCTGAGTAAGCCCATTTTTGAGCTGGGAAAATATTCGTAATCGCAGTCGGAAATTCTGTTCCAGTACTATATTGATACCAATACTTAAACATGGTAGCGGATCATGGACAATGAACAAACAAACAATCAATAAAATCGCTGGAAGCACATAGTTGTAGTTTTACAAAAGAATGCGGAAAAGTCAATGACAAAAGAAATGATGGTTTAAAAAAGCCTGAGCTTTCAAAGAATAAGAATCAAACAATGTTCTTCGTGCATATTAATGCAAAGAGAAGGTTTATAACATTGGTGATACTAGGAAGGAGAGACCGTGGAAGGCAGAGAGAAAGATGTTGGATGTACATCGACGTTAGAATTGTTTAATTACACCAGGAGAGAGTATTGTGAGAGACATGGCCATACAGCAGGCGTAGTACTTGATTGACACTCAGATTATGGTAACTGGGTATTTGTATTAATATACGTTTGAGTATCTATGGCTAATGGTTAGACCCTGCTTGAGTCGAAGGTCGTGGTTCCAATTGACCGCACCGTTCTGTTCACGAGTGCATTTCAGAAACTCTAGGATTGTTGCCAGAGTTCTGCTTTGTGAAAATTCGGCAGGGGCGTGCTATGTCTGCGGAGAGGTCCGACACATGGGTAAAACCGATGAATGAATCGATCCTTCGGCTTTAAAATCCGTTTTTATTATATATAAATATCTTAGCCTCCATTGCCTTGTTGAATTGTATTTCAAACTAGCCGCTCCAGGCAATTAGATAGTGGGGGTGATGTCCGCAAGTACACCATACTGTGGAAAATAAAATGCCACTACTAAAATAACAGAGCAGAAAAATCTTGCTTCAGTGGTCACCCACAGCCAGGCAAGTAGTTTATAGTTGGCTCTGGGTCACCAACACATCTCCACTGTCGTTTGACCATAGATTCGCAATGCCGTCAGACGACAATTTGGAGTAAAAAAATTGGCATGTATTATCTTCGAGATGGGACCAGATAGTGAAGAGTTACACATCTTTATTTCTATTGTTTCTCTGGTCTGTTTCTTCTTTATGGGGCGGGCGAACTACTACACAAGAAAGGGATGTTTTTGTCGTATTTGAAGTTTACCTGCCACCACTTCCTATGAGTTCTAACCACATCCTGTGAGTCAGTGTTTTACCTTTACAAAAGGTAAAATAACAGAAAAGTCTACTTATCCTTTTAAAGGGGAAAAACGGTCCTGTGTTATTTCCGGGATTACTGAAGCGACAAGGAAGCAGCCGAAGAATGACAAATGACAATAATTTTGAATATCTTTTTCTTTGTGTTCGTTCTTATCAACCAATTTAACCGCTCTTGTTGACTGTGTGTTGCCAGGCTCGATGGGAACAAAGAATAGTCTTTCTTCTTCTTTGCGTTCGTTCTTTAGACCAATTTTAATCACTCTTGTGATATGTTTGATCTTTGCCAAGAACGTGTATACGTTGACATTGGTTTGGTAGGCCCAAACGCATAAGACTTCTACACGTTTAGGACACGTCATTGATTCAGCAATTACGCCTAGACATGCATGGCGGTAACAGTGGTTCTATTCTTACATCCCAAATTTGGGCCCGGTAACCACTGGGAAAGATAGTAATACTGCCACCTACAAGCATGTCGTAAACGACTGAGTGGGCAGAAATATACAGTAAATAAAATGCGTCGCAGAAATCGGATGTGCTGGCCTATTTGTAAGCGCATAACTGTCACAACGTACAATTGCTTTATGCTCAGATCACATACAAATCACAAAGAGTGGTTTAAGAAGTAGTCTTCTTCGAACGCTCCATATCGACCACTTGTTAAACCATACTGTGATTTGTATGTGATCTGAGCCTAAGAGCAATTGAACGTTATGCCAGTTACAAGTGAGCGTACAAGTAAGCCGATTTCTGCAATGCTTTTATTTACTAGGTAGCTTCCTTACGCCCCTACCTCAGTCGCATGTTACGACATGCCTTGATCGCAGTGTTACTATGCTTTGCTCCCCTTGCGAGTACCGGCAACACACAGGTGTAACAAGTGGTTGATATGGAACGTTCGGAAAGAAAGAAAGAAAGAAAAAAGAAGAATTGATGGGGAACGTTTTAACTCTGCCTTATGTGCACTTGGGCACGACCCAGGACTGATGATGATGATGAATCTTCACATTATCTTGCAAAATAAAGTTGTTCATGACCTTACAACCTCTCCTTCATCACACACGTCCATAGATATCAGATTTCCTTCACTCAACTCTCACTCGATAACCTGGAGAACTATACCAAGGTTCGTAACATTCAGTGCGATAGATAGATAGATAGAAAATATGTCAAGATCAAAGTCCGCTCCTTGCACACTGTTAGGTCTTCCCAAAATCTAGAGACAAGCGGCACTGGAAAACCCAATTCATACACAAACAAAAAAAACAAAACAAATAAGCAAAAGTAAAATAAAAGGATGAGTATCTGCGTAGCGAATAAAATACATACACACCTCCGCCACCAAAAAAAAAAAACATACACACACGGGGACACTTGAAAGTGCATCTTCGTTTCCACTGAAATATTCTTATCTCTGTAAGCATTACCATTACAGTTGTACTGTTTCCCAGTTTTTAATGTTTCTTTTTCCTGAATTTGTTATAAACATATCACACACGCACGTGTACGTATATACGCACACATACATATACGTACACATACATATACGCACACACATATATAAATACATACATACGCGCACTCATACACCCCCACATATACTCACACATGCATGCACGCACGCACACACATACATACACACACAAACATGCATGGACTTATGAACCCTCATATACACTGACACATGCACTCACACACATGCATACACGCATATATATATATATATATATATATATAAACACATACATGCACGCACTCGTACACCCCCCACATACACTTAGACACGTGCACACACACATGCATACACGCACACATATATATATAAACACATACTTGCACGCACACAAGCCCTCCGCTCCCACGTCCCCCACATACACTTACATACACTTACATACATGCATACACGCACATCTTTCGAACTTCTCCTACCAAATATGAAATATTGTTCACTCATTTCTCCAACCTTACCTTCCACGTGTTGTTTTTACCCCAGCCTAATTCTTAGCTCACTTTATATATTGATTGATTGGTTGATTGATTGGTTGATTGATTGGACCATCATCATTGCACTTCAATGAGTAACCATGCGTGTTCCAAAATCTTTCTTACACAGGAAGATATCATCTGCAATGCACAAACTTCGTTGCACCGGAGAGGGTCCCCGGCGTCATTTTGAAGATTGTGAAAATTTGTGTTTTTTTAAATTTATTTCAATCTCTTTAATGAACTTTGCCCGGGCAGTGGCTATTGAGATCAGAACTCATTGAAAACATTCCTATTCCTCCCGTGGGAACGAATCGAGTACCATTTGAGCAAATGTTACACCATACATCCCCACCATAGAGACCCCAAATGTTTATTGAAAATGTTAAATAATGCGTTTTCGTATAATGCAGTATATTAAGATATATGGTGCTAGACTCAGATTCAAGCGAAGTCGTGCGACTCTGACTGTTTTTGCATAAAGACTTGTTTACCTTATCACAAGTGTCTCTCGCCATTCAGGTGAGCATTGCTCCATCTTCATAGGTACTTGGAATTTATAGTAAATGATCAGGGTCTCTTGTAGTCCAATCGTGTTCCTCGTGGTACTGAAAATGTTAGGCCAAGCAGGCCTCAAATCCCGAGATTTCTTCTTCTTCAAACGTTCCATATCGACCACATTTTAACAACTCTGTGTCATTTGTATGTGATCAGAGCCTAAGAGCGATTGTACATTGTGCCAACTATGCGCTTACAAACAGGCCAGCACATCCAATTTCTGCGACTATTTTGATTTACTAGGGTAGCTTCCTTAGGCCCCTACCTCAATCGCCTCTTACGACATGCCCTGTAGGTCACAGTGTTACTATTCTTTGTTCCCCTTGCGAGCCTCGGCAATACACGAGCGACCGGAATTTTCACGGCGCTGGTTACAAGCGCAGACTGCTACCAACTTCCCTATTGACGACAGATTATCCGAACTTAAGTTCTTCTATTCCCTTTTTTTTTTGCAAACTCATCTCTGTTTCATCTCTTAAACAGTAACACCTGTCCTCTAATGTCCTAGTTACAATACACCCCCTTCCCCAAACACAAAACAAGCCAGGTAAGTTTCAGTTCCAATAGTTTGACCTAGCCTACTGACTCCAGTCTGTGGCACTCACGCGCAAGACGTACCAGGATGTAGGTAAAATCAGCAGCGAACGTGTACCTCTGGGTATCTACGTTTTTTTCTGGAGCAAGTATGGCTGCCGTGTCGTCGGGTGCATTATACTATACACTTTAAGCCAATATTACCTTCTTCTCAAAGGGTTCTCACGGGAGAGCTGCTATACAGCACAGCAAGGGATAACATAGATATAAACATAACTCGAAAAGGGGCCAGTAGCAAAGAAAGTGTTTAGAACCACTATTATATTGGCACTGGAATAAAGAAAAACCATGAGCAACAAAGATATGAAAATTTGGTTGCTGTTGTTGTTTAAATTGTAAATTAGGTTGATGTGTTGGCGTTGTGATAATTCTTTCGAACGCTTAACCTTGTCAACGCTTTCTGCGTTGTATGGAGATATAAGAGTGTACTTGTCGCCCCCCAAATTGCTTCAGGCGAGGGTTAAAGATGAGCGTAAGCGTTGGAAATGGTGGGTACAAAGTACGTAAACACGCAGTAAACGAAATTTAGCGGTGTTAGAAGTATCAATAAATAGACAGTGTACAAGTCAGAGAACCACACAGAAAAAGTATAACGAGTACAAAGCAAGAGGAAGACCACGCAAAAGATGGAGCGACAGCATCAAGAACAACCTTACGAAAATGAATATCAGCTTACAAAGTGCATTAAAACAAGTACACACAAGATCACTACGCCTACAAATACTTGTACACTGTCTATTTATTGATCATATTTGTAATAGGGTGATTGAATTGCTGCTTCTTCTTCTTCTTCTTCTTCTTCTGCTTTCGCCTGCTAAGAATTCAGGCGTAGCCATGTCGCTTCTGACTGATTTTTGCGTGAAAGCTTGCTTACCGTTTTATTGGTTTCCTCGCCATACAGACTGGCCTTCTCTGACTTCAGAGTTGAATTGATGTTGTTACTACTGTACTATGATACAATGTAGATAGTGATTGTCTGATGGTATACAGGTAACAAATATTGTATTCTTTGGTAGTTCCTGGTTTAATAGTCATAGGTTACATGACGTATTATATGAATAACTTAGTTAATGATCTGTTCCGTGGCTATCTTATGGCTAACTGTCCTAAAAGTTAATTGCATATCCTTTACAGGACTTTGCGAATCAACCCCAGCTTTTAAACACTGTTTGTGATTTTTCTAAGCAGAAAAATGTTCAGTAGTTTGCCATTGCTTTCTGAACAGTAGCATCCATCGTCCTTTCGTAAAAATCTACGCGAAACAATTTGCAACCAAATTGTCCGCGGCGTGATTCGAACTAAGAACATCGGGGTTAATAGACCGAGTCACTATACCCTAAGCCACAGACGCCACCAACCGTCATAGCTTTTCCTGCTATTGATACACACGTCAGTCTTCTACCACGGTTCTTATCGGTCTCCTGCTTATCACTCCTTATCACCTAGCAGTCGTAGCTAACTGACGTCAAACTAATTACGTTCTAGTTTCTCACAACACGACTACCATAATGTGCAGTCTTTGGTGTGCGCAGTGGCGGCTCGTCATTAAGGGTCAGTGGGGCCGGCCCCACCAAAAATAATGTATAATGTTTATTTATTATATTATAAAATAAAATATAGCAACCAAAAACCATGATTTATCCGGAAAAAATGTCTGGCCCCACCAACAACAACGATCACGAGCCGCCACTGGGTGTGCGTATATGTGAATAGTCTTCTGTACTATTCTCATCGTCCTTGTGTTGTCGTCAACTGTTTGCCATATAAAAGGATAGCTATATTCTTCTATATATTCATTGCTTCCGTTGCTTCCCCTCGGGTTCTTACCACAAAAACTCCTTATTCTCAGAGATGTTAGAATCACATAACTTGGATTCTCTGCTCTCTGCTAGGATTTTATTCCTATTTGTTATGTCTTTTGTTGTGGAGCGGATTAGCGTATTGCATATATGTTCGCCTATCGGCTCGGACACAAGAGGGTTGTGAGTTCAATATCACACTCGATGTGCCACACGCGAGGAAAGGATTTGGCTTTCTTACTTCCAGCACACTAGCAATGTGAAGTGAAGTGACTTCATTGCCCGTGTGTTGCCAGACTCGCAAGGAGGTGGCAATATTAACACTACTACCTACAAGGCATATCGTAAGAGTCGACTGAGGTAGGGGCTTAGGGAAGTTACCTTAGTAAATAAAAAGCGTTTCATAAATGGGATGTGCTGGTCTACTTGTAGGCGCATAACTGGCACAATGTACAATCGCTCTTTGTCTCGGATCACATCAGCATCAAGGTGTGCGTCCTTAATAGTACGTTGCTCTCTTTGCAGCGGCGTGATGCTGACCACATCACCCATCGTGTGCCAACGGCCAATGAATAATACAGGCCTAACACTGTATTGCTCTATATACCACATGGTATGAAAGGGTTCCTTTACTTACTTTACTTACTCTTTGCAGCGCATCTGAAATTCACTCTGTCTCTAGCCAATTCACCCACTTCGTCGATGATCATATTCATGGTGTCTTTAATATCTTGTAGCCATTTTCCTCTTGGTCTGCCTCTGCTTCTGCGTCCTGGGACCCTGCCCTATAATATTCGGATCACATACGAATCACACAGAGTGGCTAACAAGTGGTCGATATGAAGCGTTTGAAGAAGAAGAAGAAGAAGAAGGTTAGATATAAGAACAAACGTAAAGAAGAAAAATACCAGGAACAATAATATCATAAGAAAAAACCCAGCAAAGATTATGGTCTCCAGAGTAGCATTCTCCAGTTATTAAAAAAAACATACCAACAAAGAATGAAATTTAACACGGTAAACGAAATAAAAGTAATAAGAATATGTAAAAAGTTGGATTTTCCAATCTTTTGTTCCGAACCTACCTTATCTAACGAGGGGAATTAGCATTTCTGAGCTGACGTAACCACAGAGTTCTGCTCCGGAAGTTGGTCTATTTTCTTCACTTTTTGTGACTAAGCTTTGATCAAGGTCGATGACTAATTATAAATTGTCGTTTTTTTAAATCTTTGGCGCGTCTACTAATGAGTGTTTGTACGTTGTTTGAGAGTAAATGCGCGCTGGAGTGTACGTATGTGAGTTTTTATGCGTGTGATAGTAGTTTTTATATCAATTTACGAGGTCTATTTGCACACAAAAAAATTCCCAACATTTTTGTTGCATAACTTTTTTGCCTTAGCTGAAACTTTGTCAGCATTGTCTGCTTTGTAATAATTAATAATAATTCCTTTCCTACCGTTATACGTTACATACGATCTCAATGTAGGTGAGATCAGGTTCCTATTCTTATCGGAGACGGACGATAAAACGTAGGTCCTGTGTTCAAATTTACCAAGTAAAAGAACCATTGTCAGTTCAAAATTCAGAAGAGTAGGCTAGAAAGTCGCTGCCAGAGCAAAATTCATTAAAACGATTACAAAATAATATTCATTAAAACGATTACAAAATAATATTCATTAAAACGATTACAAAATAATATTCATTAAAACGATTACAAAATAATATTCATTAAATCGATTACAAAATAATATTCATTAAAACGATTACAAAATAAAATTCATTAAAACGATTACAAAATAAAATTTATACAATAATTTGTTCCATCTTCAAAATTAGAGCAGAGACTCGCCGGTGCACGTAGTTCGTGCACTACCGCTGAGATGTTGCTGTGTAAGAAGAGATCGAGCACACATGATTACTCACTAAAGTGCAATGATGATGGTCCTATCAATAAATAATCATATGTAAACAAAATATATTTCAAATGATTTAGCAAAAGGGTCGCCCGTGTGGTGACATGGCATGCAAGGAAGCAAAGAATAGTACCACTGGGCCTACAAGTCATTCATAGAGGCGACTGATGTAGGCTCATGAAAGTACCTAGTAATAAAGCATCGCAGAAGCTGATTTGTAGGCGCATAAGTGGCACAAAGTACAAAAGTATTAGCTCAGATCAATACAATTACAAAGAGTGTTAAGTCGTCGATATAGAAAGTTCAAAGAAGAAGAAGAAGAAGAAAATAATGTGAAATTGTCGTATATATTATCAAATCTGATGTCGTAAGATTTCTTTGAAGTCTGCCCGCAGCTACCCTTCTGACCTTATTTTCACATTAAGTGCAAGGCTAAGATGAAACATCAAGGAAACTTATTCAGACTTTGTTTATGTCTACAGGTGTAAAGTCACAGGTCACCACAGGTAACCATTTACCTGTAAGCACTCTTTAGCACCTTCCACTCTCCTCGTCTTAATATCTATTATTTTTTTCTTATTTCGTAAGGTGATTTCGTGCAATTTCAGACAAGTGTAAGTGTTTGTAGCAATATTCTTCCCTTCTTCTATGCGACCGGTATCTTCTTCTCTTCTTCTATGGACCGGTATCTTCTTCTTCTATGCGCCCGTATCTTCTCATGCGCCCGGTATCTTCCTTCTTCTCTATGCCCGGTATCTTCTTCCTCTCTTCTATCGCCCCGTATCTTCTTCTTCATGCGCCCGGTATCTTCTTCTATGCCCGGTATCTTCTTCCTTCTTGTATGCGCCGATCTCTTCTTCTATGCGACCGGTATCTTCTTCTTCTTCTATGCGCCCGGTATCTTCTTCTTCTATGCGCCCGGTATCTTCTTCTTCTATGCGCCCGGTATCTTCTTCCTCTTCTTCTATGCACCGTATCTTCTTCTTCATGCGCCGGTATCTTCTTCTTCTATGAGCCCGGTATCTTCTTCCTCTTCTTGTATGCGCCCCGTATCTTCTTCTTCTATGCGCCCGGTATCTTATTCTTCTATGCGCCCGGTATCTTCTTCCTCTTCTATGCGACCGGTATCTTTCTTCTATGCGCCCGGTATCTTCTTCTCATGCGCCCGTATCTTCTTCTCTTCTTCTATGCGCCCGGTATCTTCTTCTTCTATGCGCCCGGTATCTTCTTCTTCTTCTATGCGCCCGGTATCTTCTTCTTCTATGCGCCCAGTATCTTCTTCTTCTTCTTGTATGCGCCCCGTATCTTCTTCTTCTATGCGACCGGTATCTTCTTCTTCTATGCGCCCGGTATCTTCTTCTTCTTCTAGTTCGCCCGTTATCTTCTTCTTCTATGCGCCCGGTATCTTCGTCCTCTTCTTGTATGCGCCCTGTATCTTCTTCTTCTATGCACCCGGTATCTTCTTCTTCATGCACGATCTTCTTCTCTTCTTCTATGCGCCCGGTATCTCATTCTTCTTCTATGCGCCCGGTATCTTCTTCTTCTATGCGACCGGTATCTTCTTCTTCTATGCGCCCGGTATCTTCTTCTTCTATGCGACCGGTATCTATTCTTCATGCAGGTATCTTCTTCTTCTTCTATGCGCCGGTATCTCCTTCTTCTTCTATGCGCCCGTATCTTCTTCGCTATGCGCCCGGTATCTTCTTCTTCTATGCGCCCGGTATCTTCTTCTTATGCGACCGGTATCTTCTTCTTCTTCTATGCGCGATATCTTCTTCTTCTTCTTCTTATGCGCCCGGTATCTTCTTCTTATGACCGGTATCTTCTTCTTCTATGCGACCGGTATCTTCTTCTTCTATGCGCCCGGTATCTTCTCTTCATGCGCCGTATTTCTTCTTCTTCTTCTATGCGACCGGTATCTTCTTCTTCTATGCGACCGGTATCTTCTTCTTCTATGCGACCGGTATCTTCTTCTTCTTCTTCTATGCGCCCGGTATCTTCTTCTTCTTCTATGCGCCCGGTATCTTCTTCTTCTATGCGACCGGTATCTTCTTCTTCTTCTATGCGCCCGATATCTTCTTCTTCTTCTATGCGACCGGTATCTTCTTCTTCTATGCGCCCGGTATCTTCTTCTTCTATGCGACCGGTATCTTCTGCTTCTATGCGCCCGGTATCTTCTTCTTCTTCTTCTATGCGACCGGTATCTTCTTCTTCTATGCGACCGGTATCTTCTTCTTCTATGCGACCGGTATCTTCTTCTTCTATGCGCCCGGTATCTTCTTCTTCTTCTTCATGCGACCGGTATCTTCTTCTTCTTGGACCGGTATCTTCTTCTTCTATGCGCCCGGTATCTTCTTCTTCTATGCGACCGGTATCTTCTTCTTCTATGCGCCCGGTATCTTCTTCTTCTATGCGCCCGGTATCTTCTTCTTCTATGCGCCCGGTATCTTCTTCTTCTATGCGCCCGGTATCTTCTTCTTCTATGCGCCCGGTATCTTCTTCTTCTATGCGCCCGGTTCTTTCTTCATGCGCCCGGTATCTTCTTCTATGCGCCCGGTATCTTCTTCTTCTATGCGCCCGGTATCTTCTTCTTCTTCTTCTAGTTCGCCCGCTATCTTCTTCTTCGAACGCTCCATATCGACCACTTGTCAACCACTGTGTGATTTGTATGTGATCCTTGCCTAAGAGCGATTGTACGTTGAGACAGTTATGAGCCTACAAGCAGGCCAGACATCCGATTTCTGCGACGCTTTTTATTGACTAGAGTAGCTTCCCTAGGCCCCTACATTAGTCGCCTTGTAGGTCACAGTGTCACTATTCTTTGCTCCTCTTGAGATCCCCAACAATACATGGGTGGCTAATCAGATAAAGGTGAAGGGGGGTATCATTGGTAAAGTGTTTAAGTTGTCTGCATGAATAACTGAAGGTTGTGAGTTCCACTCCGGACCGAGACACGGCTGCTATTTTTTCATGAGATCCCTAGGATTGTTGTCGGAGATACAGAGTTCCTGCTATGTGCAATGCTATCGACAGATGGCATGCCATCTCTGCTGACAGGGACGGAGCCATGTGGGGAAACCCGGTGCAATAAAATCAATCCTTCGCCCTTGGACCCTTTAGGTGAAATTAGTAAATATGCAGTTTATAAGAGAACAATAGACCCTAAGTAGTAGTCTCCGCCATACTAAGCATATCACTACATGCCTAGAGATGTTGGACTGAGTAGTAGTCTCCGCAGCATTAAGCATATCACTACAGGCCTAGAGTTGTTGGAGGCTAACTGAGTAGGAGTCTCCGCTGCACTAAGCATATCACTACATGCCTAGAGTTGTTGGAATGACTAGGCGTCTCCACAGCACTAAGCATATCATAACACGCCTAGAGTTGTTGGAGGCTGAGTAGGAGTCTCCGCCGCACTAAGCATACCACTACACGCCTAGAGATGTTGGACTGAGTAGTAGTCTCCGCAGCACTAAGCATATCATAACACGCCTAGAGTTGTTGGGCTGAGTAGTAGTCTCCACAGCACTAAGCATATCATAACACGCCTAGAGATGTTGGACTGAGTAGTAGTCTCCGCCATACTAAGCATATCATAACACGCCTAGAGATGTGGGACTGAGTAGTAGTCTCCGCAGCACTAAGCATATCATAACACGCCTAGAGTTGTTGGAGGCTGAGTAGGAGTCTCCGCCGCACTAAGCATACCACTACACGCCTAGAGATGTTGGACTGAGTAGTAGTCTCCGCAGCACTAAGCATATCATAACACGCCTAGAGTTGTTGGGCTGAGTAGTAGTCTCCGCAGCACTAAGCATATCATAACACGCCTAGAGATGTTGGACTGAGTAGTAGTCTCCGCCATACTAAGCATATCATAACACGCCTAGAGATGTGGGACTGAGTAGTAGTCTCCGCAGCACTAAGCATATCATAACACGCCTAGAGTTGTTGGAGGCTGAGTAGGAGTCTCCGCCGCACTAAGCATACCACTACACGCCTAGAGATGTTGGACTGAGTAGTAGTCTCCGCAGCACTAAGCATATCATAACACGCCTAGAGATGTTGGGCTGAGTAGTAGTCTCCGCAGCACTAAGCATATCACTACATGCCTAGAGTTGTTGGACTGAGTAGTAGTTTCCGCCATACTAAGCATATCATAACACGCCTAGAGATGTGGGACTGAGTAGTAGTCTCCGCAGCACTAAGCATATCATAACACGCCTAGAGTTGTTGGGCTGACTAGGAGTCTCCGCAGCACTAAGCATATCATAACACGTCTAGAGTTGTTGGAGATTTCTAGGTCTGCAAGTAAGCGGGTACTTCCCATTACACTATAAAAAAAAGAGTGAAAACTCACAATTCCTGAGGTTTGACAACAACAACAATAAGGGCACAAAAAAGGTGTGGGTGTTGTGAAAAGGAGTAGATCTCAATGAAAGGTTAGTGTTCACTTTCAGTGACCTTGAATAAAGGTAAACAAAGTTAGTCATGATCTGATGTCACTGCTTGCAAGTTCCGGACCTTGAAAAACAAAACTCGGAATGTCCTTATTAGAAACACTAGATGAAGACAGATTTTTATAAACAAGGGGAACCTTTATTGCACTCAGTAGGATATGCAAGTCAAAGGAGATCAAAACAAACACAAAGCTGAGAATCGTTCAATCAAATGTGAAGTCAATGCTGTTCTATGGATCGGAAACATGGAGGACAACAAAAGAAACCACCAGAAAACTACAGACCTTTGTAAATGAATGTTTACTTAGAATAAAGGGACTTAGATGGTATGATAAGATTACGAACGAGGAACTCAGAGAAAGAACTAAGGGGGAGACGCTGGCGATGGATAGAGTACACATTGAGAAGACCGAATGGACGCATAGCAAGACAGGCACTGTTTGGAATCCGCAGGGAAAAAGAAGTAGAGGAAGACCTAGACATACCTGGAGAAGAGATTTGGGAGACTGATATTAAAAGGAAAGGAAAAACATGGAGAGAATTGGAAAGAATGGCAGAAGAGAGGAAGAGCTAAAAGAAGTTTGTTGAAGACCTGTGCTCCGTTGGGTGTTAAAAAAAGAAGAAGAACACATATGTAAGGGAGCAAAAAGGGTGGAGATGTTGTGAAAGGGGTAGCTCAAAATGAAAGGTTAGTTTTCACTTTTAGTGACCTTGAATAAAGGAAAACAAAAGACAGTTAGTCATGATTCTATCTGACCTCATTTCCTGTAAGTTCCGGATCTTGAAAAACAAAACTCGGAATGTCCTCATTACTAACACCAGCGCCCGTGTGGTGCCGGGGCCCACAAGGGAAAAAAAGAATAGCACCACTGTGATCTACAAGGCATATCGAACGAGGCCACTGATGTAGTACCTAGGAAGCTATCCTAGTAAATAAAAAGCATCGCATAAATCGGATGTGCTGGCCTACTTGTAGGCACATAACTGTCACAACGTACAATCGCTCTTAGGCTCAGATCACAAACAAATCACAAAGAGTGGTTAACAAGTTATCAATATGGAGCGTTCGAAGAAAAAGTGACCTTGAATAAAAGAAAACAAATTTGGTTAGTCATTATTTTATCTGATCTCACTGCCTGCAAGTACAGGATCTTGGAGAAAACAAAACACGGAATGTCTTTATTAGTAACTCATGTTTGGTGGCCTATACACTCTGATATAACCAATAAAAGGTAAGTCCTTGGGTTGAACGATGCGTGTCGCTGCTTAAAGAGGCTTTAATCCCTACACATGAAATGCGATGCCTGCATAAAGTTACCAACATCAGCATAAGACAGAAAGTTGACACAGAACCTTGCTTGAATTACATTGAGAAACAAAGAATGAAGTGGTTTGGCCACTTGATAAGAATGCACCCAAACTCCACAGTATACAGAGTCTTCAACAACAGAACATCAGGAAAAAAGGCGAGAGGAAGACAACGAAAAAGATGGTTAGATGGTATAGCAGAATCCTGTCAAAAAGCAAAAATAACAATCATCCAAGCCACCAAAACAGCGCAAGACAAAAACAGAAAACCACGACAATGGGCAACAACCTGATTGCAGTGTGACGACAAAAGATGAAATAAGAATCTCTACATAACAAAGAAACCAAAAAAAAAAAGTTATGTATCTTATTCTTCTTGCGTTCGTTCTTTGCGGCCAATTTTATCATTCTTATTGTGATATATAATTGATCTTTGACAAGAACGAGTTTCTACGTTGTGCCAATTATGCGCCAATGGTGACTATGCCAGCACATCCGACTTCGCCAGCATTTTATTAACTAGGGTAGCTTGCCCTGGATTTGCTCTTTTACGATCATCCTTCGCCGTATACTTGGGCTTTATGATCTACGCCAAAGAGTTGTGCAGCCTTTCTGACTATGTTCCGGATTAGGAACATTTCTCAGTCTTTTTGGGTGGGGCATATAAGCTTGTCCTGGGACGGCATCTTACTCGTGCAACACACCGTGAAAAGTATCGACCTTCGCCAATGTTTGGATTTGGACAGGCTGCCAAAGTCTTTACATTGTCGGCCTTACTGTTCTGACCACTTTGAGTTTATTCCAGAATAGGAACAATCTCAGTCTTTTCGAGGCGCGTGTCGGCACTTGGCAATTTGCACTTACTACTCTGCATTTTCCTGGTCCCGGGAAACACTGGACTGGGGCTGCGCACAAATAATGTAGAGGGTCGTTTCATTAGGCGCTATCAGCGCAACTTAGATTTTGCGCTCGCCAAATATCACCCGTCCTGGTTTTTCCGGGGATGTTAGTTGTGAGAACAACAGTACCGTGCCCGATTGTTTCAGGGAAGGCAGTTTCGTTAGACGCTAAAACGCAACTTTAGGATTTGCGCTCGGCCTACTTTACCTAATAGATTTATCTGCACTTAGCCTCTTGTATGGAGTTTACCGCAATTTTCCCATGTGTCGTCACCATACGTTACAGTGTCTTTGGAGGCACTTGCCGAGACCTCCGATTTGTTACACATCGTTCTCATTGATTCTTGCCCTACAGCTGGCAATTTATTTGCGGCCATTTACTCCGGGGAGTTGGGATTCGTTCACAGACGACTCGTACAGTACTGGTTTTTACGTTTCAGCAACTATTTGGGCAACTTTGCATCGGACATCGGCCAGGAGATGCGTTCATTTTGTTAAGGGCTTTTGGACCTGTTTAACTTTTCCGTGCCACTACCTGTAGCTCTCCTCGATCCCTACCGCTTATCCAGACAGGAACCTTTGTATGTTTCAGGGTCACCACCTCTAGGTGGGTAGGATCTTGAATAGTGCCAGCTCACTAAACCTGGCGCAACGTTGTCCCTAGAAATGCTCATTTGACCCCAGTTATGTATCTAAGCTAACCCCAAACAGTTCAAAATCAATGAGTATGCTGGATAGTCCGCTGCCCATGCAGAAATAATGAACATAATTACACAAAATAGTACATATCTTTACCACCCTCAAACATACCTCAAAGACCTTCGCCGGTGTTACGGAGGTAATGCGCGGGCTTCTTTTAATTGCTTATTTTTATACCAGGAAGATTCTCCTTGTGTACTAGTGGTGCTTAGCAATTTGTCTAGCTTGACATATGGACTTACCTGGGATTCAGAAATAAGATAGATATGGCGCCAAGAAGGTGATCTACTAAGAATATCAGGTAACTAGTAGAACTGTACGGTAAGCAGGTGATTTTATCTACCTACAGCGCCCGTGTGGTGCCGGGGCCCGCAGGGAAGCAAAGAATAGTACCACTGTGACCTACAATGCATGTCGTAAGAGGCGACTATTGTAGGCACTGGGGATGCTACCCTAGTAAATAAAAAGCAGCGCAGAAATTGAATTTGCTGGCCTACTTGTAGGCGCATAACTGGCACAACGTACAATCGCTCTTAGGATCAGATCACATACAAATCACACAGAGTTGTTGACAGGTGGTCGATATGAAACATTCGAAGAAGAAGAAGAATCTACGTACAGCCCAAGACAGCTGGTTTAACCTTGGCCCCTGCAACATAAGACCGATTAGTTCAGACGGGAAACCGAAATTCCTGTTTAATGAGGGCTGATTTTTTTATATGTTTGATACTGTAGTACAATGTACGCTTTTTATGCAATTTTACTCAATTCTGTGCGTTCATGATTATTTAATGACGAAAAATACTAATACTACCGGCATTCCTTAGTGCTAAACTGAATTTGTCACATAATATAACCTTAATTTAGCATGTTGTTGTGTTGTTTTTAACATGAATTTGACTATATACAACAACAATGAAATGCGAAGATCACGCGACAGCTGTGATCTTATTTCAGAATTTTTACCTGAGCCCACCGGCCGTATTTTATTTCCGAGGCCACATTAACTTTTTGCACCAGTCTTATCTGCAAGGCAATGTTTACTTGCAAGGCCAGTGTATTTAGGCAATCGGCAGATGTTTTATAGGCAAGGCAGATTGTTTTAATAGGCCTAAGGAATTTAGTATATAGGGCAAGCAATGTTACATAAGAGGTGCAAGCATGTTTCATAGCTGGATAGAAATTTTTTTATGGGTGGGCATATGTTTTATCATAGGCGCATTACGATGTTTTACATACGGCAAAATCGATTTCAAGTTGGATAGGTGCATTCATAGTGGCACAGGCTTTACATAGGCGACCATTGATTTATTCAGGGAAGCAAGCTTTTTCAGGCGTGCAGGCATGTTACATAGCGCAAGGCAGATGTTTTCATAGGCGCAAGGCAAATGTTTACATAGGCGAAGGCAAATGTTTAATGAGGCGAAGGCAAATTATTCTATCAGGGCGCAAGGCAATGTTTTAATACGCCGTAGGTCAGGTATTTAAGTGGCGCAAGGCAGATGTTCCGATTGTTCAGGGAAGGAAGTTGTTAGGCTAAGAGCGCAATTTGATTAGGGCAAGCAGATGTTTTAATAGTGCCAAGGCAGATGTTTTCATAGGCGCAAGCAATGTTTTCTAGCGTAAGGCGTTGGTTTTACATAGGGATGGCAATGATTTATTAGAACGTCATCTATTCTTTCCTCAGTGACAGGTTTATTAGGGCATTTACCAGGAATGTTCGTTAATCGAGAGACAGTAAAGTCCTGATCAGGTATCACAACATGGTGAACCTGAAGTGGGCACCTCATAATTTCTACATTCGTTAGGCATTAGTGCTCCGATGTGATGTACAAACATTTCTAACCCTATCGACTCTCTCCTTTCTGCTGATCCTTCTGGTTTTTTTTTTGCACATTAGGTGCGGGTTTAATAGTGCCGCATGATGATCTGGTTTCCAAGAACGCTGATGTTGATATGCTGCATTGTTGTTTTAATGTCTAAACCAATCAATCCATCTTTTCTCGGTGTCCCTCGCATATGATAATTCAATATAGTACTTATCTTCCTGCAACTGGGTATTACTCAAGACCTTCGCCAGGAGTTAATTTATTTCATGTTTTTGTACTGCTTAATTTATACCAAAACCTGGTACTCATTGGTGTTAAATTGCAGCTGCGATATGAGACTGATACAAACATACACGTGTTCTATTTGCAAGTATAGTAGACACTAGTTAAACCACTTTGTGATTGTAGTGATCTGAGCTTACACAAGCCTGTGGTCCTAAGTCACCATAGACATGCATTAGAATGGTCTATGAATTCAGAAACTATAAATTAATGGTTGACACATAGCAGATTCCAAAAGCAGGCAGAAAGAAAATGTTGCTATACAATGAGGATGAAGCAAAGGCGGTTACAAAGCGTGGACTCAGAGATACAAGATCAACAGATATTTCAATGTCGATAAGCATCAAAGAAAAGAATAGTGCGCCCAGAGGTTACCGGGGTCCATATTGGGGTGAAGAATAAAACACGATTGTTACTGCAACGAATGTTAGTGAGGCGTTTTTGTAATCTTGAAGTCAAGTAGCTTAATGCAGATTTAGCAATTTTGCGTTCATTATTAATGAACGAAACACGTTCTTGGCAAAGACAATCTATACAAAGAATTATTAATTAAAAACTTGAACACAAGAAGAAGTATAAAAGGATGGCAGGAGAGAAGAGAGAATGAGATGGAAGAAGTTGTGAAGACTCTTATTTCCTAGAATTTAGTGAAAGGAGAAGTTTATCGGCGGCAACTAGTTTCGCAGTCTATTAGCAGGAAATGTTTCAAGTCGACAGTGTTTGATATGGTGCTAGCATATGTTCATATGATGTTAGACATTCTTAATATGTGTGTAGTGTCATATGTTCATGAGCTAGAATTTAAATGTGGTGTTTCAATATTTTCATAGTACATTCGAGAGTATATGTGTGTCTAAGTTCATGTTTTAGCATATCGAAGGTGTTGTGTTATAGCAAGCAGATGTTTTTAGGACATGAGTGTGTGTGTTGTTCATGGCAATGTAGTTAGCATTCGGAAGTGTGTGTGTGTCTTATATGTTCATTGTATGTTATGACATTCTGAAGAGTCAGGTGTGTCTTATTATGGCAGATGTTACTGACAGCTATCCTACGTGTGTGATTTCTAATGTGTATGTTGACATTCTGAAGATGTCGTTGTTTCATTATCTTCAGTGCTCATGTAACATATGTCAAATTGTCTATCTTACTCCTTTTAACTGTATGTCTTCTGTTTTGTTGACAGTTTGTTTGAATGAGTAATCTGGGATGCACATTGAAATGTTTTGTGTTGTTTTCGATTCAGAGCCTTTTTCGATCGAGCATTAGCTTTGACTCTTACCATGGTCCCATGGAATCTACCCTTCGGTTCGGTGCCACGAACACCGTAAATCTGGGAATCTGTGGCTTTTTCTGCCATCCCGCGGAATTGAACCCGCACACACAGAGGGATAGTCACCCGTAGTCCAACGCACCACGAACACGCTGGGCAGACGGGCCATTGAAATGTTATGGAACCCTACAAAGGAAAAATGAAGAAGAAAAAACTAACTTGAAAATATATTGAGAAAAACAAATGAATTAATGGATTACGACTATTCACTACAGTCGAGGGCACTAGACAAGCACTAGAGTGTTTAGTAGATCTGGACCGTCAGAGTGGTTACCGGGGCCCAAATTTGGGGTGTAAAGAATAGAACCACTGTTACCTGCCATGCATGTCGTAAGAGGCGACTAAGAGAAGGAGTTTGCATGAAATCGGATGCACATGTCCTAAACGTGTAGAAGTCTCTGCGTTTAGGGCCTACCAAACCAATGTGCAACGTATACACGTTCTTGGCAAAGATCAAACTAGGAGAGAGAATTTCGTAGGACTGTTAGAGTGGCTTGCTCAGGACAATCTATTTGAAGAACTGATATATGTTATCACAGTGAGAAAGAGAGAGAGAGAGAGAGAGAGAGAAGAAGAGAGGGATGACAAATTGGTGATTAAATAATATCGAGCAAAAATTAGAATTATACAGTAATGTTCTCTATGTGTAATAGAGAAGATATAATGAGAGGAAAAGGTGACCTCATGCATCATGGACACATGTGATGTAATTTATTTTTTTGTATCCGTTCCAAATAAACGAGAAACCACTTTTCATTGGCCAATGATCAGACGTCGGGGTCAAGCGCTCGTACACTTACACCAATGAGTAAACGCGAAAACTGCGCGCTGGCTGGGGAAACCCGTTGTAAACTGGGTCACATCGATAACCTTGAGTGATGAAAACAAACTGAACGTAAAACATAAAGAAAAATATGTGAAGTAGTAGATTAGCAAGATCGTTTTACATTTCTGTCTCTGACACACTGTGGGTATTATTTGTTGATGTAGGATGGGGTGGTAGGTAGTATTGGGGTGATGCTGGTTCTAGTGTATGTTATATGTAGGGGTTATGGTTGAAGAAGTACGTCTTCGTGTATAGAAGTCATTAGGTGCACGGTGCTATCGTCAAGAGCCAACTAAAAACTTATCTAGAGTTGAATGTGTATCGCCACACTCACTGCGCAGTTGGTGCTGGTAGTTTGAACACTTGTACCCGTTAGTTGCCCGGGGCTCGAAGGGGAGAAAGATAGTAACTCTGCGAGCTACAATCTTTCTTTGTCTTTTCTTGAATCCTGTTGTGCCTCACAGCGCAGGATAAGAAGAGATCAAGCTATGTGCACTCTAACTGTTTCAGCCAAGAATTTCTGAACGGCAGTGTGATTCTCGAATCCTGCTTTTGCCTCACGCGTCAGGATAAGAAGGACATCAGCCTACAGCTCTTCCAGGTATGTCAGACCTTCCTCTCTTCTTTCCATGCAGGTTCCAAAACAGTGCCTGTCTTCATTGCTTCCAGTCGATCTTCTCATGTGTCCATCCATTGCCATTGTCTCTCTCCGCCCGCCTGTCTAGCGTGTCGAGCGCGTTGGGCGACGGGACAAGCCCCTGTAAGTGCGGTTCAGTGCGGGCTGGCAGAAAACCACAGGTTCTCCAGATTTACGGTGTTCGTGGCACTGAACCGAAGGGTTACGATGTCCATGGCACTGAGCCGAAGAGCTGAAAAGCTCAAGTGTTTCTGGATCGGAAGAAAAACAAATCTCTTTCTACACTAATATCTGCTTAGTTCTTTCTCCAAGTTCCTCATTCGTAATCTTATCATACCATCTTAGTCCCTCTATTCTACGTAAACATCCATTTAAGAAGATATGTAGTTTTCTGGTGGTTTCTTTTGTTGTCTTCCATGTTTCGAGCCATAGAACAGCACTGACTTCACATTTGATTGAAAGATTCTCAGCTTTGTTTTTGTTTTGATCTCTTTGACTTCCATATCTTACTCAATGCAATAAAGTTTACCCTTTGAGAAGTAACTACTTAAGAAGTATACAAGTCGATATCTGAAAACGTTTGAAGAAGAAAAACATGTCCTGTCTTTATCTCTCCTCTCTCATGCCTTTTAACCGGATTGGGGCATAGGCCCTCAACCAACTCATGCTAAGTCTTCCTATCTCTAGGTATCTTCTGTAGCTACCTTCAGCCTTATTTATATAGTTGATCGCCAGCCTGCCCAGGTGTTCGTAGCGCGTTGGACTACGGGTGACAAGTCCTCTGTGAGTGCGGGTTTAATTCCGCGGACTGGCAGAAAAACCACAGGTTCCCCAGATTTACGGTGTTGGTGGCACAGAACAAAAGGGTTACGATGTCCATGGCACTGAGCCGAAGAGCTGAAAGCTCAAGTGCTTCTGATCGAAAAAAGTGTTGATCTCTGCCTCTAAATCTCGTCTCTATATATTTTAGGCCTCCATTTCTTTCCTGTCCCTGTGGTTCCAGGAAAGGACCTTTCTTGTAATATGTATTCTCTGTCTTCATAGTATAACAAAAAGAAACTAGTCACGACAGAGATGAAGTGTCTACACAGAATGCTGGGGGTAACAAGAAGAGACTGGTTTAGAAATGAAGACATCAGAAACTAAAGTGGGTACAAATCAGTACTAAAATCTCACCAAGAAACAACAAATTAAATGTTTCCCGGGCACATCATAAGCAGATTACGAACTAAGACAGGTCGTGCCTCAAAGGACAATGTTACTCTGATACAGTGGATACAAAGCAAAAAGTCGGCTGCAAAGAGTGGACTCTAGAGATAACAGAAGGACGAAAGATCGACTGTTTATAAGGAAGCACATACAAGCAAGCATATTCTAGTAAATCTCTTCTTATCCAGACACTGTGAGGCAAAACATGATCAGAGACAAGAAAAATAGAAGACGACATAAAGATGTGTAAGCTGACTACACATGTGTAAAACACACTGTCCAATATTGAGCTATTTCAACACGCAAGTTATGCACCATTAGTTTCGATTCATCCTCGTCTTTGTAACAACTAGTCTATTTCAAACCTCGGAATATAAAGAAACTATGCGACAAATTTTCGTACAATAATACTATGCAAAGTCGAGCTGACGTTACAGAAATAGGTTGCACCGAATAACTTCACGGAAACCCTGGCAAACAGACTTTAAACTAATTGTTACTGGGTCAAAGAATATATAATATGTGGGGAAAACATGATCGTAAAATGCAGTGTTAAGTAACATGTGAAGAGCACTTATTCACACGCGCGAGCACTCACAAGTCTTCGCACTTGGCGACCCGGATTTGACCGAGTTATACCAGAGCTGATACGTGTGTTAGTTTGAAACTTCTGTACCTGCAGAGGTGGATACGTCAGGCAGGACACACGCGTAGGTGGTAGTCGTTAAGATGAGGGTGGGTGTGTGTGTGTGTGTGTGTGTATGAATTCATTGAACCATGACTCAAATGAAATGATGGAGATAACAGTGAAACATAATATTAATAATCTTGGTCTCCGAAAGGAGTCAATTTTATTTTCATGTTTGTTGACCTACACGCTGATATAATCAAAACAATGTTCGTCCTTGATTGATTGATTGATTGATTGATTGATAGGACGATCATCATTGCACTTCGGTGAGTAACCATATGTGCTCCGATTTCTTTCTTATACAGGAAGATCTCAGCTGCAGTGCACGAACTCCGTAGCACCGGTGAGGGACCACCAATGAAAATTTTGAAGATGGTAAAGATATTTTTGTAGGAATTTATTTCTAATAAATTTTGCCCGGGCAGCTGCTTTCCAGCCTGCTTTTTTTCTCGGTTTTGAATTGCCAAGGGTTCTTTTACGAGCTCAAATTGAACACGGACCTACGTTTTATCGTCCGTCTCCGATAGGACTAGGAACCCGATCTCACCTACACTGAGATCAGGATCTCTGGAAAAATATCCAGATAGCTCCACGAGGGAGCGAACCAAATACATATAGCACGAGATAGGACACCTAACCTTTACGACACAGAGACCCCACTACGTGCCTCGGCTTAAAGACTTTAATCAAGCAAAGGAGACATACAATAAGAAGCATGCAGAAATGTGGGATCACTTTGAATTCATTTTAAAGAAGTGCCAGTTGCGGAATAATTCTTTGTCTGTGAGGGGTATCTTTATTTGTATGTCTCTTACCGCTCATGTGTAGCGAGGCTAGCAAGTGGAGCAAAGAATAGTAACACTGCGACCTACAAGGCATGTCGTAAGAGGCGACTGAAATAGGAACCTAGGAAAGCTACCCTAGTAAATAAAAAGTGACGTAGAAATCGGATGTGCTGGTCTACTTGGTTTAACAAGTGGTCGATATGGAGCGTTGAAAGAAGAAGAAGAAGAAGAATTATGTCTCTGCAAAGGTGGGACATTGAAGCTGTTAAACTATTTAGTCGGATCAGATAGAGATTAAGTCCCATGTTTACTAAACCCTAACAAAATATACTATTCAAATAGATGGTGGAATTTGGGGAATTCATTCATGACCTGTAGAGGAGGTCATCAACAGCTTCTTCTTCTTTGAACGCTCCATATAGAACACCACTTGTTAACCACTCTGTGTGATTTGTATGTGATCTGAGTCTAAGAGCGATTGTACGCTGTTCCAGTTATGCGCATGCACATCCAATTTCTACGACGCTTTTTATTTACTAGGGTAGGTTACATAGACCCCTACCGTAGCCGTATCTTACGACATGCTTGTAGGTGGCATTGGTACTATTCTTTGCTCCCGTTGCAAGCCCCGACAAGACTCGGGTGAGACGAGCATACGACACAGATCGCAAAGAAGAAGAAGAAGAAGAGTTAAACGTGTCATTGAGATAAATAATATGCAGCAGCACCGACGACTATATGAAACTGAAGTAGGAGGCGTTCGTGGTGGGTGTTCTTTAGGTTGAAGGTTTGTTAATTGTTATAGTTTCTGATGTTGATTGATGTTGGATGATGGATTCATACTTGATGGTAAAAAAATGTATAAACACTATTTTTGAGAATACATGAAAGGTTTATTGGCGTTATCACCTAACCAAAAACACGTCTGCGCAGGCCAATGTTTATGTCGTCTTTCCTTGTTTACTAAAATGTTGCTAACTGACTGTCACTACACAACTATGTCGATTAGTTTTTACTACGTCAATGTCTCGTTTAGTGTTACCCTTCTGCTTAGAGAGTGTAAACACTAAGTCTGCTAATAAAATATCTAAATATATACAAGCTACACACTAAAGCTAACTGTCTGGTTCCTCAGCTGCCACCTGGGGGACTGGCTAGCTACTACAAAACCCTCATTCTCTTACTTGAAACAGTCATATTGTCCATTTTTTTTTAGCTGGGTGATGGGAGAATCGATTATATCGGAGATTGAACACCGTCAGTGGGTGAGCAACTATATGATATAACAACATATTACACTTGTGTTCAACATTGCTTGCAACGATCAAAATCTGTGAATATAAAGTGAGTACATGCACAGATTCGTCACAAGGTGAGTAACATCACACGCAGAAAATACGCATTAATATCCGAGCACTGTAGCGAGTGCTCGCGTGAGTCAGGAATTAGCGAGTCGTCCAGTTACTCACACTTTTCGCAGGTAAATAGGTAACTGTGTAGCAGAAAAAGGTGACACGGCGGAAGAGGAGGGCGGGCGAAAGGGAATATGGGGAGATACTGGGACTTTGATATGTTGTTTGTTTAATTGTTTGTATGTTTGTTTGTCTGTTTGCGTTTTTTCTTATCAACCAATTTAATGACATTTTTGGATTTATTTGATTTGTTCTGACAACTGAAATACGTTTGTTGATAGGCTTCTACTCGTGTAGGACAGAGGAGAAAATAGTAAGGAGTTTTTCTAAGAACCCTAGGGGAAGCGCGGGAGCCAATGATGAATATGATTCATAAATAGACAGGGAACAAGTATTTTTCGTTTCCGGAATAAACAAATGACTAAACACAAGATTCGAACCACAAACGATTATTTCTTACGGCATCCATTGCCGAACCCTACAGGCGAGTGTTTTTAAGAACAGAGGCAGCTAGTTCTCCTATAGATTCAAGTTGTAGCATGTCCCTTGCGGAACGTCGCATTCATCACAGCCCTCCTGAAAAGCTCTCTGTCTTTTGCAAGTTCTCCTGCCTCTTCCAGCGTCATGTTCAATGCTTCTTTGATGTCCTGCTGCCATCTTCGTCTTGGTCGTCCCCTGCCTCGTTTTCCAGGAACCATGCCTTCCATTACCTTTCTCTCCAAACCACTGTGGTGTTTAATGTGTCCAAAATATTTCATCTTTCGGGATATGATGTTATTTATGAGCCAATGCTCCTTGATATTCATGTCTTGTAGGATATCTTTGTTTCTTCTCTCCTCTGTCCAGCATGTTCTAATAACTTTTCTATAGCACCTTGTTTCAAAAGATTCAATTTTGTTTTTAATTTTGTTTCATGGTCCACGATTCACCACGATTCTCCTATATATATACATATATACAGGGTGGACCAAAAAAAATGAGAACATCGCGTAACATACGTGTTATTTTGAAATGTTATTTAATTTAATTATATCGTTTCACGTAATTTTGTTTGCCAAGTATTTACCTAATGAGAAATCATGTTCAGTTTTTCTAAGCATCGACGCCACTCGTTTAATCAGAATACGGTCTACCGCAGTAATTTTTGCCATTCTTGGTAAAAAATTTAAACCTGCAGATGTAAACAATTGGCATATTAAAAATCGAAGATTGTGCCTAGAAATTGTCGAAATAAAAACATAATAAAGCTAAATAGATAAGTAAGTAAATGAGTAAACAAGTTAAGCTATTATGGATACAGTTAAAACAATTTTAATTATATTACTTTTTACGCGATGTTCTCATTTTTCTGGCCACCTGAATATATATATATATATATATATGGGTAGTTCAATTGAGTATTTGGTAACAATAATGTGTTTAGCAAGTACAAGATATGCCCTTCAGACAAATGCAAACGCGGCACCAACAAGTTGACAAAGACACACATCCCACAAGAATGTCTAACGTACAACGAACTAAGGAAACACACATGACTATCCTCCTTGTCAGTCCAAAACAAGCTATATAGAGATGTACACAGACTCCAGTTATAGAATGTACAAACTACTTTAGAAGTAATGAAGTCGATGTCTGAAAACGCTGAAAGAGGAATAAGACGTGTTTGGCAATTGTTGTTCTTCCAGAAATACTTGTCTAATATCTACTTATATACTATGTTCACTTGTCTCGGTGATTCTTCTTCTTCTTCTTCTTCCAACGCTCCATATCGACCACTTACTTATTAAACCACTTTTTGTGATTTGTATGTGATCTGAGCCTAAGAGCGATTGTACGTTGTGACAGTTATGTGCCTACAAGTAGGCCAGCACATCCGATTTCTACGAGCTTTTTATTTACTAGGTAGTTTCTCTAGACTCTACATCAGTCGCTCTTAGACATGCCTTGAAGATCGCGGTGTTACTCGCCCGTGTGAGCTGGATCCCCAAGGAAGAAAGAATAGTAACACTGCAACCTACAAGGCATGTGAGAGCGCATGTAGGTAGTTGTCTAGTGAACTGCTCGTGCGGTGGTCTGGGTTCAGCTCGCAAGTGTGTGGAATTCTCGACAGTAACGGCTCAGGTGACCAGCTCAACTGGTACCATACATGCTCTTGGGAAAGAAAGGCGCGGCGTGATGTGACCAATCACCATCGTGCGACGGTCAATGAAAATACAGGCCAACACTGTATTGACCTATAACACGAGGTATGAAAGGTCCTTTACTACTCAAGGCATGTCGTAAGAGCGACTGATGTAAAGGTCCCAGGAGCTACCTAGTAACAAACATCAGAAATCGGAGTGCTAGGTCTAGTGGTCGATGTGAGAGTTCTGAAGATAAAGAATAAAAAGTGTTACTATTTACCTTGGCGTCAGAACACACGGCGTGTTTAGTTGTTACGTACATGTGTACTGTGATCTATATTAAGCAACTAATGTCGCTGCTATTTGGTCCAGGTGTACTTGACAGGTGACATGTTACAGGTTGATGAATCAGGTCTCCAGGTGTGAAATGTGATCTGTGGTTTCAAATGACAATCGACTGATTCTCATTTGTTTACTTTCTGTACTATATATAACAAGGTATTTAGTACATGATCATTGTCAGGTGCACAGTTTTGGATAATTCTGGATCCCGTGTGGTGCCGGGGTCCGCAAGGTAAGCAAAGAATAGTACCACTGCGACTACAAGGCATGTCGTAAGAGGCGACTGAGGTAGGGACCTAGGGAAGCTACACTAGTTAATAAAAAGCGTCGCAGAAATCGGATGTACTTGCCTATTTATAGGCGCATAACTAGCCTAACGTACAATCACTCTTAGGCTCAGATCACATATATATCATACAGAGTGGTTAACAAGTGGTCGATGTGAAGCAATCGAAGAAGAAGAAGGTCTCTGAGGCGAAGGGGTTATGACTTTTACCTTGCATTTTTGGTCTTTCTGGGACTGTTTACTGGGGCCGTTGTTGTTTCTGACTCTCAGTCGATGCTTCAGAAGATACCGAATGGCGTTGTGGTATGAGTGATGTCGTCTATAGAAGCTTACAACCCAAGAGAACCACGTGGATCTACTGTCCTGATCATGCGGGTGTTCGTGGCAACGAAGAGCGGATGCTTGCATCGATTGTTGGGGAGTTGATGATGGATGACGTGGATCTACTGTCCTGATCATGCGGGTGTTCGTGGCAACGAGAGAGCGGATATGCTTGCATCGATTGTTGGGGAGTTGATGATGGATGACGTGGATCTACTGTCCTGATCATGCGGGTGTTCGTGGCAACGAGAGAGCGGGTATGCTTGCATCGATTGTTGGGGAGTTGATGATGGATGACGTGGATCTACTGTCCTGATCATGCGGGTGTTCGTGGCAACGAGAGAGCGGGTATGCTTGCATCGATTGTTGGGGAGTTGATGATGGATGACGTGGATCTACTGTCCTGATCATGCGGGTGTTCGTGGCAACGAGAGGGGATATGCTGCATCGATTGTTGGGGAGTTGATGATGGATGACTTGGATCTACGTCCGATCATGCGGTGTTCGTGGCAACGAGAGAGCGGATATGCTTGCATCGATTGTTGGGGAGTTAATGATGGATAAGAATGATGTACTTTAGTCGCTTGGCGACCTACTGTTGAATGAGGACACTAAAATTGAGATTGCATGAATTCAGCGATCTAGGAGTTTGGAATTACTAGTTGCACAGGAGTTTGATGCTTGAGGGTAGAGAAGTGTGTTTAACCAGCGAGCCACAGGAATCATCAGTATACATAATCTTCGACATCTGCTGGGGAAACTGAGCACCTACGTGTCTATCTGGAGTGATGTGGCTCAGTTAGTAACAAATAACCAATAGCTTGCATTCTGAAATTGATGAGCTATAATTAGAACTGCGTTGTTCGGTTCACCAGTATAATTGTTTTGGAAGATCATATAACATTTACAAGAGCTACAGGGCTTGTACTTTGTGCAGTGCCCTCAGCAGGTGGTGTGTTTATTCTAGGGAGAATGATTGAGGGATATACGAACAAACAGAAGTAAAGAAGTCAATCTTTCGCCTATTCTTCTTCTTCTTCTTCGTACGATCCATATCGACCACTTGTTAACCACTATTTGTGATTTGTATGTGATCTGAACCTAAGAGCGGTTGTATTGTGCCAGTTATGCGTCTACAAGTAGACAGCACATTCAATTTCTGCGACGTTTTTTGTTTACTAGGGTAGCGAATCTAGGCCCCTACCTCAGTCGCCTCTTACGACATGCCTTGTAGGTCGCAGTGTTACTATTCTTTGCTCTTTGAGAGTCCCGGATCACACGGGCAATCTTTCGCCTCTGAACTCCCTGTCCCCTCGCCCACCCTTCCCTCTCTGTCAGATATATAATTAATATAATATATATATATTCTATTCAAGGGAGGGTATGAATGAAGGAAATAGAGAACATAAATATGGAAATTGGCATGATCAGCGCTAATGGGTCACCTGCTATCATGACTCTTATCAGATCTGATACCATAGATAACTTCAGATCGATACCATCTAAATCCAGATTGATACCATGCTACAGTATAACTTCAGATTGATACCATGTACAGTATAACTTCAGATCTGATACCATGCTACAGTATAACTTCAGATCTGATACCATGCTACAGTATAACTCCAGATCTGATACCATGCTACAGTATAACTTCAGATGTGATACCATGCTACAGTATAACTTCAGATGTGATACCATGCTACAGTATAACTTCAGATGTGATACCATGCTACAGTATAACTCCAGATCTGATACCATGCTACAGTATAACTTCAGATTTGATACCATGCTACAGTATAACTTCAGATGTGATACCATGCTACAGTATAACTTCAGATCTGATACCATGCTACAGTATAACTCCAGATCTGATACCATGCTACAGTATAACTCAGATCTGATACCATGCTACAGTATAACTCAGATCTGATACCATGCTACAGTATAACTTCAGATGTGATACCATGTTACAGTATAACTCCAGATGTGATACCATGTTACAGTATAACTCCAGATCTGATACCATGCTACAGTATAACTCCAGATCTGTTACTTTAAAGTGGGTTTTCTTGTGCAAAATCGTAATTTAACCTTTATGTAAAGTCAAAGGTTAGAGTTAACAAAAAACGTAGATGGACATAAGTTATACTCGGATCAAAGGTCAGATATATCACTCTGAAGTCGTAAGAATGTTCTCCTAATAGCGAGGGACACTGATGATACGAAAAGCAAGTCTGCACGCATAAATAAGTCAGTAGCGACATTCTATGCGTTCTGACTACGCTTGAATTTAGAACGAACGAAGAGAAGAAGAAGAAGGTTAGATTAATATATATATGTATATACATACGTTTTAAACGAGTTTCAAGATCTACTGTAGCGCTTTGAATTTAAGTCAAACAGCTCTCTGCCAGTGTTAGAGGCGGAACAGATACTGGAGTATATCCTCACCTGGGGAGCTGAGAAGCAACATGTGGCCACACACAGTCGACCTGAAGCTCAGCTTTGGAAACCTGACAGACCTGAAGCTGACAGCCCAGTTTGTGGTCCACAGTCGACTAAGCGTATGACCTGAGATCTCTGAAAAAGAAGAAGAATTAGAGACAGTTAGTGAAAAAGGCAACAGCCAAAGATTAAGATGGAAGTGAAAGGAAAGACGACAAAAATGATTCTTCTACCAACACTTTGTTATCCTTCCAAGACTTGGTCTCTGACAGCAGAACACCGTAGAAAGTTCACTACATGTGAAATGAAATGCTTGAGGAAGGTGGTGGTGGTCACCAGGAAAGATAGACTACGAAATGAGGACATCAGAAGCAGAGTGGCATAACTTTATGCACCGAATACATTGAAAGACAACAAATGCAGTGGTTCTAACATTTAATGAGAATGGAATACAACCAACTACATATAACAGCATACAATAAAAAGAGATCAGGTGCTAGAGCGAAGGGAAGACCAACAAAAAGATGGATAAAAAATATCAAGACCACACTAAGTAACCTTGGATATAACACAACATGGGCGCCTGAGTGGTTACCGGGGCCTAAATTTGGGGTGTAAAGAATAGAACCACTGTTACCTGCCATCCATATCGTAAGAGGCGACTAAGGAGGTTTGGCTGAAATCGGATACACATGTCCTAAACGTGCAGAAATCTATGCGTTTAGGGGCCTACCAAACCAATGTGCAACGTATACACGTTCTTGGCAATGATCAAACATATCACAAAGAGTGATTAAAATTGGTCGTAAAGAACGAACGCAAAGAAGAAGAAGAAGAAGACACAACAAGGGCGACTCATCTGGGCTGGAACGCAAATTAAAGCCCCACCCAACGCTTAACGACAAGATGGACAACAAATTACATCATCTACCCCTAAAATCACAACTAGATAATAGTGAAAACACGGATTTCTCTCTCATCAAATTTCTGAAGATTAACATTGTGATTTCTCTCTAACAATTCACATTACTGTGTTACTATGTGCTTTTGGATTACCTTCACCGTCTAAACTAACGAATAATATATTGTATGCACGCTTTAGTACTGTTTACACGAAGGAAAACAAATAAAGATATATTTGTATTTTGTAGAGAGTCCAGCAAGTAGGTTTCATTAAACTGTTGTTACTAGGGCAAGCTACCCTAGTAAATAAAATGCTGGCGAAGTCGGATGTGCTGGCCTAGTCAACATAGGCGCATAATTCGCACAACGTAAAAAACGTTCTTGTCATTAATCAATTATAGATCACAATAAGAATGATAAAGTTGATCCCGAAGAACGAATGCAAAGAAGAAGAAGAAGATGAAGAAACCGTCATTACTGTCTGTAGTACCACGTTTTATGACAGTGTAGATGAGAGACTGAGGAATTTAATGGCAGCATGGCTAGTGCAGTCGCTGCGAAGCTGTTCAGGTTAGGATTTTTCATTTATGCTCCCATCAGAAAAAAATCCTTGGCCTTACAGTGAATTGAACACACTGCTCTTCTTCTTCTTTGCGTTCGTTCTTTAGACCAATTTTAATCACTCTTTGTGATATGTTTGATCTTTGCCAAGAACGTGTACATTGGTTTGGTAGGCCCATAAACGCATAGACTTCTATACTCTTAGGACACATGCATCCGATTTCAGCCAAACCTCCTTAGTCGCCTCTTACGACATGCATGGCAGGTAACAGTGGTTCTATTCTTTACACCCCAAACTTGGGCCCCGGTAACCACTCGGGCGGAACACACTGCTAATAGGTTGTAGTAGCTTTAATTCTTACAGCTATAGATATATTTCGGAGGAAGAGGCACCAAGGCAGACCACTGCTCAGATATAAAGATGTCTGCAAGGCCTCAATGAATAACTTTTCTATAGGTCCCAGCAAATGGGAACAACTGGCTGATGATCGTGATATATGGAAAACAACATTGTGGAAAGACGCAGAATCTTTTGAAGAGAGACTTAGGGATGAGCTGAAAGTCAAGAGAGACAAGCGAAAACTCAGAAGTTGTCACAGTGAAACGCTTGCCAATTGACCGTCTGTAAAGACGAGAAAGGCCATATTGATTTTTAAAGTGATGTTAACTATATCGTCTTTTTTTTGAATGACACAGCTAGATTGTGCTTCTTCTTCTTCTTTTTTCTTTCTTCTTTTCTCCAATCCTGTTTGCCTCACAGCATCAGGTCAAGAAGAGATTTCTAAATCGGTCCCTTGTATGCGCTTCGTAGATAGTGTCTTTCGTCGCCTCTGTTATCTCTGAGGTCCATCTTGTGCGTTGCCGGCCTTTTGCTTTGTACCCATTGTATCAGAGCAGCATTACTCTTTGAGTGCACTGTCTGTTGGTAATCTTCTTATGTGGACCAACCATTTAATTTGTTTTTTTTCTTGATGAAGTCTAGTACTGATGTTGTACCCACTTTTTCCTGATGTCTTCATTTCTCAACCATCTCTTCTTGTTATACCCAGCATTCTGCGTAGACTTTTTCATCTCTGTGTGACTACTTTCTTCTATCATTGTTGTCAGTGACCACAAATTGTGCACTGCCCTTTTTGCTTAATTGTTGTATTCCTTTCGACATTATTCATCGTTAGATATTGGTCTTTAGCAATGTCTTAACGCTCTATCCTGTACAACTCCTTCAATCTCTTCTAACTATGGAATTGAGTTAAATATTTAGCGTCTCAGTAAAGTTCGTCTCAGTGTTATCATATGGAGTCATTTCTTTCTTGAAACTTTTGCTTCCCACTTCAATGCCTGCTTTGTGATTCTCTCACCATTTCACCTCAGAGTATGCCAACCAACCTCTATCTTATCTTTTTTTCTTCTGTCCTGTGTGAAAGATCTTTTGATCGAAATGTCAAGGTGTCTTGTTTTTATACAGTGTAAAACTACATTACTTCAAGCTGCTGACTTACAACGAACTATAAACAGGAAATATATTAGTTGACTGAAAAGTAGCTGTCATGATAAACATGAATAATATAATTAAAGCTAATGTTTCAGTAAACAGAAGAATAAATAATGAAATCCAACATAGATGAAATAAAGCAAATCAAATGATAGGACTGTCTGAGTGGTTACGGGTCCAAATTGAGGTGTAAAGAATAGAACCACTGTTACCTGACATGCATGTTGTAAGAGGTGACAAAGGAGGTTGCGCGGGCTAGCTACCACACACCGTAAAAACACTAGATGGCTACAGAACGGAGAGTGAACCGAGTAAACGCTGGATGAAACCGGACACATCGCCGAAGGGTAAGCACCAGTTCTCCAAATGGGGCTGAAGATGTGACGTAAAACACACCGATGCTAAGGCTGCATGAATCAGGTTGCCACATGTAAGAATTTATGGGAAGATCTAGTACATCGGTCTGGGCGGTGATCGCGCGTGAGAGAGAGAGAGTGAGAGCAATGATAGGACAAATTTCGTCAATTTTAAAGTGCAAACATGTCACCATGAACACAAAAGAGCAATGTTCAACACAATCTTTCTCCCCACATTATGTTACCAGTGCCAAACCTGGACGCTGACATGAAATGAAAGAAATAAACTAGTCATGACAGCGATGAAGTGTCTACGCGGAATGCTGGGGGTAACAAGAAGAGACCGGTTGAGAAGTGAAGACAGGAAAACTGTGGGTACAATATCAGTACTAAACTTCATCAAGAAACAACAAATTAAATGGTTCGGTCACATAAGCAGATTACCAACAGACAGTGCACCTCAAAGAGCAATGCTGCTCAGATACAATGAATACAAAGCAAAAGGCCGTCCATGCAGAAAGTGAACCTCAGAAATAACAGATGCGGTGAAAACACTATTTATGAAGCGCACACAAAAGCCCATTCTATAAATCTCTTCTTATTCTGACGCTGTTAGACAAAACTGATTCGAGAAAAAAAAATTTCCTACAAAATTGATCATCATCAAAACTATATCGAGACTCGCCGAGGCTACGGAGTTCGTGCACTTTCGCTTGATCTACCTATGTAAGAAAGCGATCGGAACACAGATGAACGTTCACTGAAATCAGCCCCTCATTCATATACCTCAGAAATCGGAACAGGCATGCCTGTAGGGCGGGGAATACTGATAATGTGCACAAATCAGTCAGAAGCCCCATAACACGAGCCCTGACTATGCTTGAATTCAGTAGCGGCCGGTCATTAAGGGCCATTGGGACCAGGCCCCACCAAAAATAATATGTAACGTGTATTTATTACTTTATAAGTTAAATATAACAACTCAAAACCATGATTTTTCCGAAAATTTTTGTCTGGCCCCACCAGCAAAAATGATCACGAGCCGCCACTGCTTGAATTCTAGGGGCGAACAAAGAAGAAGAACCATTCATTTATTCCATGGAATATTCCGCTTATGTTGAAATGCTCAAATACACCAAACTTTGCACAAAATATGAGGGAAAAAAAAGCAATGATAAATCCACGTAGGAACACCACCAATAAGTGGAAAATTTACCACACGTGCAGAGTAGTGTCGCGTTGTGTGGGTGCTACATGTACACACCTGGAAAATTATTAAGTCAAAAAGTAATATCAGTTGCTCATGACATGAGTACTTAAATCAGTCTCCAAAGATAGATTACGCAATTATCTTACCGCCCTACTGACCCTGGTAATTTGCGAGCTTCCATAAGTTTGACAAATCCGGGTACTTACCACATTTTATCTATACATCATGTCACTCACTACAAGCATGGCTGCCTGGCCTTGAAGACAATGATCTATATTGTTTGACGTCACTAAAATTCAATAAAATTTCCTGTTTAAAATAGATATCATTTGCCGCATATAGAACTAAAAGTATATCTTTAGATGATATTTTTGCTTGTCGTTTGATATCAAATTTAGAATAGTACATACACTGTGGTAATTATTTACGTGGAATGTTTAATAATTACGCACGGTTTTACACGCGCGACATGCAGTTCTAATTTGATTTGGAATTTTCTTTGCATTGTCATTCAAATTGTTAGAATTTTTGTGGAAAAATTCATGGTCAGGATACGCCCAAAAAAACACAAAATGTATATTTTATTTTAAAAAACCAAAATCAAAATGAACAAAGAGAGTTAAATATTAATTTTTCTTTTTTTTTCTCACAGCTTTTATCTTCTTTTGTGCTTCTCTGCTTTTTTTGCAATTAGGCGTAGCAGGTTTAAATGATGATCTGTTTCCGAGATAGTGCACTCTGGGTCGCTTGGTATGCTTTGATATTGGGACATTTTAAGATGTCTGCAATTCTTCCAATCCATCTTTTCCATGGTCTGCCCTTCCCGTGTTGATACCATTTTCTGCTTGTATGCTATTGCAACTGGTGTATTCGGGTTCATTCTCACCAAGTCGCCAAATTATGTGAGTTTCTCACAGCCTCTGCTTCGTGTTTTTTTTTTGAGATTTGTCTTATACATCCATTTCTAGAATTTCTCTGCTTCTCCGCATTCTCTTTAAAATAAGATTCTTCTTCTTCTTCTTCTTCCAACGCTCTATCGACCACTTGTTAAACTACTCTTTGTGATGTGTATGTGATCGATTGTACGTTGTGCCAGTTATGCACCTATAAGTATTCACATTCGATTTCTGCGATGCTTTTTATTTACTAGGGTACTCGTGTGTTGCCGGGGCTCTCAAGTGGAGCAAAGAATAGTAACGCTGAGGTAGGGGCCTACTGAAGCCCTAAAATAATAAAAATATTGTATGCGCATAACTGGCACAATGTACAATCGCTCTTAGGCTCAGATCACAAACAAATCACAGAGAGTGGTTGACAAGTGGTCGATATGGAGCGTTTGAAGAAGAAGAAGTAGACTCTCTCAAAATGTATTTAAATCTGAGAACATATGTCATACTTTGTTGTGATGTCAAGCGCAAGTTATCTATCGCATTATATATCCTGTTTCGTTTGGGTTTTCCCACCTCGTAATTTTTCTGGAATGCTTCTTTTCATAATTAGCCAGTGAACAAGTATTAGTGTCTTCCAGGAAAAGCAAATTTGTAACACAGAATTCGAACTGCAAACCATTACTTATTACGGCACCCATTGCCTAACCGATACATATATACGAGCGTTTTAAAAAAACACAGCCAGTCAGCTCTCCAAAAAATGATCTTTACCAAACCGTGTTTTTCATAAACAGCGTCGTCGGTTGAACACAGAATAGCGAGGTCAGATTCGATTAAATAGTGTTTGCGCAAACAAATGCAATAATCTGTATTTTTGCTTGTATATTCTTCTTCTTCTTCTTCGATCGCTCGCTATCGACCATTTGTTAAACCACACTTCGTGATTTCTATGGGATTTGAGTATAAGAGCTATTATACGTTTTCCCAGTTACGCGCCTATAAGCAGGCCAGCACATTCGATATCTGCGGCACTTTTTATTTACTAGGGTAGCTTCACTTGGCCCCTACCTCAGTCGCCTCTTACGACATGCTCTGTAGATCGCAGTGTTAATATTCTTTGCATCCCTTGTGGGTCCTGGCACCACACGGGCGTGCTTCATCTTCAAGGGGCACAACAGAAAAGAGAGGTGGAAAGCTGAAAGTCTTAATTTATCTTCATAGGCCATAGAAAGGAGGTGGAGAAAGGCATGCGAGTCTTGCCTCATCTTCAAGGGGGCACCAGTAGAAAAAGGTTGAGAACTCCTGGTTCAGACAGAAATACAACATACCAATGGTTCTCAAACTTTTGAAGTCGAGGCACACTTAAAGTCCTACCAAAAATCGTAGGCGCAGTATACACAAAAACTTAATAAATAAGTTGCCGCCCGAGTGGTTACCAGGGCCCAAATTTGGGGCGACTAAGGAGGTTTGGCTGAAATCGGATACACGTGTCCTAAACGTGTAAAAGTCTATGCGTTTAGGGGCCTACCAAACCAAGTGCAACGTATACACGTTCTTTGGCAAAGATCAAACATATCACAAAGAGTGATTAAAATTGGTCGTAAAGAACGAACGCAAAGAAGAAGAAGAAGGAGAAATAAGTTGCAAAAAGCAAAGAAATGCAGAAATAATTGAAAAATCCTGCGTACCTTTCTTTATTTATCATTTAATTTCTGCATATGAGAAGTATCTTGGCGATTTTTCACCCTGGTGCCTGCTGGCACCACCACGTTGCCGACTCCTGATCTGGGATTTCATAGAGGGCATCTATGAGTATCACCGGGCATATTTGTGCGCCTGTGCACATCCTTTGAGAACCCCTGCAGTACTCAATAGAGTTGTGTAACTATTTATCATATATTCTTGTTGGCTTACAAGTTCCAAGCCTTGTTTATATTGAGTTCTATATTGGTAATATCATTATTTACTATTTCAAAATTCGGTAGCAATTACTAGATTTTGTTGAACGACCTTCTTGAACAACTGTTCTTTTATTTGCTAGTAGTGTTTTCATTGGATGCCTCGCGTGCAATTTGTAACGTGCACGATGCATACATTATTATTCAATATTACGTAATCTAAGACAGTCGATACTACTTGGGTATCGATAACGTATATTTCACACTCGCACATATTTCGTGTAAGAGGGATGGGTAATTTCATCCCTCCCATGCTCGCCCGTTAGTTGCTGGGGCCTGCATTGGTAGCAAAGAATAGCACCACTGAGAGCTACAAGGCATTTCGTAAGAGGCGACTTAGGTAGGGGCCTAGGGAAGCTACCCTAGTAAATAAAAAGCGTCGCAGAAATAAGATGTGATGGCCTACTTGTAGACGCATAAATTGCACAACGTACAATCGCTCTTAGGCTCAGATCACATACAAATCACAAAGAGGGTTAACAAGGGATCGTTGTAGAGCGTTCGGAAAAGAAGAAGTGTAATCAACTAGCAACAACAAAAAACACGACTTTCGCGCAACTGAAACCAAAATACACGTAGACGCCATCATTTTACAAAGTTACCGATGGCGCCAAAATGTTGCAGAACTGTTTACATCTGCTAAGTTTCGTTGTATGACACAAATTGTTAATTATAGCGTCCGTATAAAATATTTCAGATTCCTAACTACAAAAATTGTTTCATGTCATTCTGCACTAATCAAAACAGGAATTTCGCAATTTTATATAATTATATTCATTTATATATACACGGATATTTAATATATACATCAGTGTACTATTTATACACCTGAACGTTGATGTGTGCTCTTAACACTTCTCCGACACGGTTGGCGTTTTAGGACAAAGACACGAAGTTTGTATGGTATCACATAAGCAAGCTAAATGAATAATTAAATTATAAAACTAATTTAATTATTCATTTAGTCTGCTTATGTTATGTTATTCCATCGACGTCATGGCACATTGGACATTCCCATTCGTGCTCTGTCCTCCGCTGTAGCAGCCTTCCCAAAGTCGATTTGCTCACCGTACCCATGAGAAGTTGATTACTATATCTTCTCTCTACCACGAAGACGACACTGTCTGGCATGTCCAAACTACCTAATTCTCGAGCTCGTTCCTGTGTTTGAGACTCGCTCATGTCACATAATTGAGAGCGTACCGCATTGATGATATCGGCTCTGTCCATACTTCTGCCCGCTTGAGTCGGGGCATTGTTTGTAAGAAAGTCAGCACGCTCGTTACCCTGAACTCCAGCACGTCCAGGTGTGTACAGCCAAGTCATTTTCTTGAGAAGTGATCTCCGAATGATGTCCTCCCATTCCACGCGCAGACTTATATGATAAAATACATATGTGTCTTTGTTTTACAACGCCAATTTATCAAGTATCATCGCAGTCTCCCCTCGGTTTTCTCCAGATCTAATCTGATCTGCTCTGACTACCTCAGATTTGTAGATTTCCTGCACATCGCACAGTTGCCAAACAAGTCTACACTAAGATCAGGAGAATAATAAGTTTTAAGAACCAGATGGGAAGCACCGTAGCCAATGAATCTTCTTCCTTTGTCGTCACACTGCTACCGGGTTGTCGTCCAGTGTCGTGGTTTTCTGTTTTTGCTTTGCGCTGTTCTGGTGGCTTGGGTGATTGTTATTTTTGCTCTTTAACAGGATTCTGCTTTGCCATCTAATCATCTTTTTCGTGGTCCTCCTCTCTCATTTACCGCCCGATGTTCTGTTGTAGAAGACTGTATGTATACTGTGAAGTTTGGATGCATTCTTATTAAGTGGCCGAACCATTTCATTCTTTACTTCGCAATGCAATTTAAGCAAGGTTCTGTCTCAACTTTCTTTCTTATGCTGATGTTGAAGCCAATGAATATGATCAATAAATAGACAGTGAACAAAAGTGTGTACAACAGCAGTACTGAGCTTCTTCAAGAAACAACAAAAGTGGCTACAACATCAGTACTGAACTTCATCAAGAAACAACAAAAGTGGCTACAACATCAGTACTGAACTTCATCAAGAAACAACAAAAGTGGGTACAACATCAGTACTGAACTTCATCAAGAAACAACAAAAGTGGCTACAACATCAGTACTGAACTTCATCAAGAAACAACAAAAGTGTGTACAACAGCAGTACTGAGCTTCTTCAAGAAACAACAAAAGTGGCTACAACATCAGTACTGAACTTCTTCAAGAAACAACAAAAGTGGTACAACATCAGTACTGAACTTCATCAAGAAACAACAAATTAAATTGTTCGGTCACATAAACAGATTACAAACAGAGAGTGCGCATCAAAAAGCAATGTTATTCCGATACAGTGGTTAAAAGCAAAAGTCCGTCCACGAAATAAAGGTGGAGCTCAGAGATAACAGAGGCGATGAAATGGTGCACACTGTTTATGAAGCGCACACAAAAGCTCGTTCTAGAAATCTCTTCTTATCCTGACGCTGTGAGGACAAACAGATTACAGAAAAGAAAGAAAGAAGAAGAAAGATAGTTTTTGTTATAATACCTACAGTAGTATACAACATCCAAGATGGAAGTGAAAAGACACATAATACCTACAGTAGTATACAACATCCAAGGATCAAGATGGAAGTGAAAAGACACATAATACCTACAGTAGTATACAACATCCAAGGATCAAGATGGAAGTGAAAAGACACATAATACCTACAGTAGTATACAACACCTAAGGATCAAGATGGAAGTGAAAGGACACATAATACCTACAGTAGTATACAACACCCAAGGATCAAGATGGAAGTGAAAAGACACATAATACCTACAGTAGTATACAACACCCAAAGATCAAGATGGAAGTGAAAAGACACATGATAAAAAGTATGTTTCTACCAACACTATGTTACCAGTGCCAAATCTGGTCTCTGACAGCAACACACCACATAAAGATTACCACGTGTGAAATGAAATGCTTGAGGAAGGCGATGAGGATCATCAGGAAAGATAGACAACGAAATGAGGACATCAGAAGCAGATTGGACATAACTTCATGCACCGAATACATTTAAAGACAACAAATGCAGTGATTCGGACATTTAATGAAAATGGAATACAACCAACCACCAATAACAGAATACAATAAAAAGAGATCAGGTACTAGAGCCAAGGAAGACCAAGAAAAAGATGGATAGACAATATCAAGACCAACTAAGTAAACATATATATAACACAAGGGCAACTCATCTGACCTTGGAACGCAAATTAAAGCTCCTACGCCTACGATTAACGGCAAGAGTGGACAACCAATTCCATCATCTACCTGGGGAAAGAGAATAGACAATAAACCTACAGTATCTACACACGGGGTCTCTATGGTGTAGAGGTTACGTGCTCACCTCTCGGACCAAAGATACCAGATTCGCTTCCTCGAGGAGCCATCTGGATATTTTCCAGAGATCCCTGATCTCAGTGTAGGTGAGATCGAGTACCTAATCCTATCGGAGACGGACGATAAAACGTAGATCCCGTGTTCAATTTGAGCACTAAAGGAACCCGTGTCAGCTCAAAATTGAGAATAGCAGGCTGTAAGCCGCTGTCGGTTAAATTAATTTGAAAAGGTGAAAAGTAAAATTTCGACAAAAATACCGTCACCATCTTCAAAATTACTTCGGTGCTACGGAGTTGATGCACTGCAACTGAGATCTTCCTGTGTAAGAAAGATATTGGAGCACACATGGCTACTCACCGAAGTGCAATGATGATGCTTCTATCAATCAATCAATAGCATCTACACACGTGACAGTGTCTAATATTCAGGTCGTATCTCGTATCGTATTATCCTCCTTATTCTACTTTGAATCGATATTTTATTTTATTTAGTATTTCGAATTTGTTTATGTGACAATAAGAGACCAAATTAGAAATAAAGACATCAGAAGAAGAATGGATGTGAAACCAGTCATGCAATTCATAAAAGAACAACAGATTTGATGGTTAGACACTTGACAAGAATGCCCTGGTATCGCCTGCCACAGACAGCCACACAGGAAAAGTATAACGAGTACAAAAAGTAAGAGGAGATCGCGCAAAGATGGAGAGACAGCATCAAGAAAAGCCTTACGAAAATGAAAATCAGCTTACAAAGTGCCTTAAAACATGCACACACAAGATCACTAAACCCCACCTCTCCCAACACTTCTATAAAGAAGTAATTGGTGGAAGAGAAGAAGAGTTTGTTTATGTTTTCTAGATAAAGACCTATGGTCGAAACGTCGATTGTTGTGATTTTTATTTTTATTACTTAATTTTCCTTGTTTGTGTAATATTTGCATATATGTACAAGTTCCAGCGGGATACTTCCAAACCTGGACGCTGACATGAAACGATAGAAGAACACTAGTCAGGCAGAATGCTGGGGGTCTCAAGAAGAGACCGATTTAGAAATGACGACATCGGAAAAAAATTATAGCATTGGGTCAAAGGTGAAGGGTCAATCATCGCTGTATTCATTGAAGATATACATAAATAGTACATTCACAAGCATGAATGAAAATCGTGGCATATTCTGTACAGGACGTCGCCGCCCGCGTGCCCAGCGTGTTCGTAGCGCGTTGGACTACGGGTGACTAGTCCTCTGTAAGTGCGGGTTCAACTCCGCGGACTGGCAGAAAAGCTACAAGTTCCCCAGATTTACGGTATTCGTGCCACCGAACCGAAGGGTTACGATGTCCATGACACCGAGCCGAAGAGCTTTCAGCTCAAGTGCTTCTGGATAAAAAAAAAAAAAAAAGACAGGACGTCGCCATCTTTCTTTCTTTTCTTCAATCCTGATGTGCCTCACAGCGTCAGGATAAGAAGAGATTTCTAGAACGAGCCCTTGTATGCGCTTCAAAATAGTGTCTTTCGTCGCCTCTGTTATCTCTTAGGTCCACCTTTTACGTGGCAGGCCTTTTGCTTTGTATCCATTGTATCGATGCAACATTTCTCTTTGAGGTGAAATGTTTGTTGGTAATCTGCTTATGTGGCCGAACCATTTAATTTGTTGTTTCTTCATGATGAACTTTACTGATGTTGTACCCACTTTTTTCATGATGTCTTCATGTCTCAACCAGTCTCTTCTTGTTACCTCCAACACTTTGCGTAGACACTTCATCTATGTCGTGACTAGTTTTACATCGACCACTATAAACGAGTCGTTGATATTCTAAGCACCACTTACACGTTCAGTAATTTGCCATTGATTTATGAACGGTACATTCATATATATTATGCCCGTGTGGTGCCGGGCGCGCAAGGAAGCAAAGAATAGCACCACTGCGACCAACAAGGCATATCGTAAGAGGCAGTGACGTAAGGCATAGGAAGCTATCCTAGTAAATAAAAAGCATAGCAGAAATCGGATGTGCTGGCCTACTTGAAGGTGTATAACTGGTACACCATACAATCAGTCTTAGGCTCAGATTCCATACAAATCAGAAAGAATGGTTAACAAGTGGTCGATAGGGAGTGTTGGAAGAGGAGGATATATATGTTAGTCGCCCCGTGTGGTATCTGGGTCCAGCAAGGAAGCAAAGAATGGCACCACTGCGACCTACAAGGCATATCGTAAGAGACGACTAAGGTAGGGGAGCTAGGAAGCTAACCAGGAGCTTTCAAATAAGAAGATACATCTCATGCTCACGAAATAAACGAGCAACGTGTCTGTATACATGTATAACCAAACGTGTACTACAGAAACAAGTTGCAACATATCATTGCACCGTTTCAACAAAACTAAAAATAGCTCTGACGAAAAAAAATGAAAGTAAAATAATGGTACACATACTTTGGCTGATTCACGCTTAATTGTCCACCCACCCTTACCCTTACCTCCCTGGCTGATTCCCCCACCACCGGCGACTATCGCCTACACATAACAATCATTTTATCAGAAGCGCGGTTACAATACGCGCATTTGAGATTAGTGACAATTTGTCGCGCTTTTGATGAGAATATACTATTTGGATTATGTGGCTGTTAGTAAGTTGACGCGTAGAATTAAAGTATTAAACACTGTTGCCCCTGTTTCGATGTATCGGGTCAACCAGTACAGTTCTAACAAAGCCTTTCATATCACTATGCAATACTTTTAATGAATCGAATTCTCCGAAAGAGCTAATTAACAAAAAGAATTTGTTTTGTTTGCCTATGGATGAGCGGCAATGTGGCATATCCTTACAGGACGTAGCCATCAACAACAGTAAACGAGTCGTCGATTTTCTAGGAACCACTTATACGTTCAGTAGTTTGACATTGCTTTCTGAACGGTGAGGTCTACTTTTACCATATGTAAAAATCCAAGGGAACTAATTTGATTCCAAACTTGCCCGCCGCAGAGTTTGAACTAGTTACGCTTGGGTTGTGATCGAGCTCACGACGGCTTAAGCTACATACGGTCTCGTTGGGCCTATACGCTCTGATATTACCACACCAAAAAAGACTCGTTCTCAGGTTGAAAAGTCTTGCCTCGGTTTAAAGAGCTTCATAACTGTCTTTCTTTATTGCATGTAATAATGTCCCAGCTGTTCTTAGCGCGTTGGACTACGGGTGACTAGTCCTCTGTAAGTGCGGGTTCAACTCCATGGACTGGCAGAAAAGCTACAGGTTCCCCAGATTTACGGTGTTCGTGGCCCGAGCCGAAGGTTACGATTTCATGACACCGACCGAAGAGCTTTCAGCTCAAGTGCTCTGGATCGAAAATTTTTTAACATTGCAGTAATACCTGCATTTCAGAGCATGAACATGGGTGGGAGACTGGACCATTCAGGATTCAAGAGTCGATTGTTTAATTTTGTAACATCACCTTCAAACTGTTCAGATTATAATGTTTCTTTCCTTACCCTTCCCGACATAAAAAAACTTATTGGACTTACCGGGATCGAACCCAGGTCTCACAAATGGAAGCCCACAGTCTTATCAAACAAGCAACTTCATATGCCAGTGGCGAACCTAAACCATTTCAGGATGCAGATAGTCGGATTTTGTTTCCAATATTGAAAAATAAACAATCACCTTCTATAAATTACTTAAATTGCAAGTGCAAGATAATTATTAAAATTTCCCTTAGCCTTCTCAGAATTTAGAATATAAAGCGCCTGTTACTTCACATTTCTAGACCTTAGTGTGCTGGTAGGTAGGAGGTCCAATTTCTTTCCTCACGTGTGGAACGGCAAGTGTGAGATTGAACCTACAACCCTCTTGAGTCGGAGTCTGTGGACGAACGCTTAAATTAAGAAACTTCATTATTGAGGAAAAACAGAGAATGAAATGAGGAAGAGAGAGAGAGAGAGAGAGAGAGAGGAGAGAGGAGGAGGGAGAGAGAGACAGAAAGAAAGAGAGAGATTTGTCTTTGTTGTCAAGGATGGACTAGAGGAAGCAATGACACCATTTGTAGTAGATTCATTTTTATGAGCAGATGTGGTATCCTTCTGATTAATTGGATGGATAAGTGCTTTGTGTTTGAGATGACGTTGGTCTGTTTGGCTACGTTGTGGTTTCAAGTTGACGGTTTTCTATTCGTGTGATTCTGTGGTGTGTTGAACTACTTTAGAGCGCAATTAAATTGTTTCCGTCACTTCGTGGTTAAATTTAATCCATTCATTCTTGGATAAGATTTAACCATCTCAACTGCAATTAGTTAGTTAAGTCGTTCGTGGAGTTTGTCCTTGATCTTGAAATCAGTTTGTATCTCTTTCAAATTATTGTAGCCTCCGTCTCAGTGGTGAGATCAGTTTATGTCCTATCTGGGAAGGACGATTTAATTTTCCTGTTCAAGTTCAGAACCTTGCCGTCTTCTTCTTTTCTTTGCGTCGTTCTGTGACAGTTTATCACTTTGTGTATGTTTGATCTTTGCCTAGCGTTGTATCTTGTACATTAGTTGTAGCCTAAAGATTTTTGATAACTTAGGAACAGTCATCCATTTCGTCTTATCAGTCCTCACTCTTGTGATTCTGGATCTATCTTTCACATATTTCCTTTCCTCATCATATTGCTTCCTAGACGGGTGGCCTTCTGATTATAATATAGTGAACGATATAAAACTGTCACAATATAATGAACAACTATCGTTTAGTTACATTTATATATTATTTAATGATGTTGTTCGGACACAAACATAAAATACGTCCTCTCCTGTCCAATGTTTATGTTGGTCTCTCTATGTTTACTCACGTTACTACGCATCACTACACAACTACGTCGATTAGTTTGACTACGTCAGGTCTCGTTTAGTGTTGCCGCTCTTCTTATAGTGGACAGATGCAGATTTAGTGCGCAAAACACTACAGTCAACTAATAAAATATCTAAATATATACAAGCTACACACTAAGGCTAACTGTCTGGTTCATCAGCTGCCACCTGGGGCTGACTGCATGCCTGGACTGGCCGGGGTGGCGTCTACACGTCTACAGAGAGAAAGTGTGCGTGTATGTGTGTGTAAAGGATGAAGACATAGAGGAAGAAAGGACAATAAATTATAAGTGAGTAGATTACAGATTTTATGAGCAGATTGTGATTAAACCATCTGCAAATGTGTGCCCACAGTTGGTGGTGTTTGGCTAAAGTTGTTGGTGTTTGGCTACGTTGGTGGTGTTTGGCTAAAGTTGGTGGTGTTTGGCTAAAGTTGTTGGTGTTTGGCTACGTTGGTGGTGTTTGGCTAAAGTTGGTGGTGTTTGGCTAAAGTTGTTGGTGTTTGGCTACGTTGGTAGTGTTTGGCCAAAGTTGAGTGGTGTTGGCTAAAGTTGTTGGTGTTTGGCTACGTTGGTGGTGTTTGGCTAAAGTTAGTGGTGTTTGGCCAAAGTTGTTGGTGTTTGGCACGTTGGAGTGTTTGGCACGTTGGTGGCGTTTGGCTAAAGTTGGTGGTGTTTGGCTACGTTGGTGGTGTTTGGCTAAAGTTGACGGTGTTTGGCTACGTTCGTGGTGTTGGCTAAAGCTGGTGGTGCTTGGCTAAAGTTGTTGGTGTTTTGCTAAAGCTGGCGGTGTTTGGCTAAAGCTTATGGTGTTTGACAAAAGCTGGTGGTGTTTGGCTAAAAGTGCAGGTGTTCGGCTAAAGCTGGATGTGTTTAGATAAAGCTGGTGTGATTGGCTAAATCTGGAGGTGTTTTGCTAAAGCTGGTGGTGTTTGGCTAAAACTGTGATGTTGTGCTAAAGGTGGTCGTTTTTGGCTAAACCCGGTTTTGTTTGGCTTATGCTAATGGTATTTGGTTAAAGCTGGTGACGTATGTGAAAAGCTGGGTGTGTTTGGCTATAGCTGGCGGTGTTTGGCTAAAGCTGGTGGTGTTTGGTTAAAGCTGGTGGTGTTTGACTTAACGTTAGAGCGCAATGCATTACCAATATGCTGTTCAGTTTATCAACTTCTTGGTTTAAATTTAATCCACTTCATTTTTTAAATAAAATATTAAGAGCCAAAAGTACTAGCAAATAGTAAGACAACTTAAGGGCTCTGTGTTTAAAAGTCTCTGGGGCGTGGAGGTAACGTGTTTGCCTACTGCTTGTAAGATACTAGTTTCGTTCTCTGCGTTAGCGAGAGGAATTTTGTCCAGACACCACTGATCTCAATGTAGGTGAGATCGAGTTTATAGTCCTATCGGAGAAGGACGATTTAATGTAGGTTCCATGTTCAAGTTCAGAACACGCCCGGGTATCTTCTTCTTCTTCTTCTTTTTCGTTCGTTCTTTACGACCAATTTTAATCACTCTTTGTGATATGTTTGATCTTTGCCAAGAACGTGTATACGTTACAAATTGGTTTGGTAGGCCCCTAAACGCATATATTTCTACACGTTTAGGACATGTGCATCCGATTTCAGCCAAACCTTCTTAGTCGCCTCTTACGACATGCATGGCAGGTAACAGTGGTTCTATTCTTGACACCCCAAATTTGGGCACCGGTAACCACTCGGGCAGCGCCCTGGTATAACCAAAAATGTCCCATGTCTTAGGTTGAAAGCAGAGTGCCGCCTCTGTCAGATGACAGAATGAACTAGAACAACAAAATTAGCAAAATATTACCAACTAGTTTCTGGAGCTCTATTTCATTTCTTGCTATTAAGACAGTATCATCAGCGTATCTCAAGTTATTTATATTATGTCCTCCTACAACTATTCCAGCAAAATCCTTTCTAGATCTAACAATGTTTTCACAATACAGAGAGAACAGGTCTGGTGATAATACGCATCCTTGTCGAACTTCCTTTTTGATCTTCTGGAAAGTTCCTATCGTCTTCTTCTCTCGTTCGTTCTTTTATGGCCGTTTTTATTAGTCTAATGTGATATATAAACAGCCTAACACTAAGAACGTGTGTACGTTCACAACCTTGAGTACCAATTGAGCTCTGGTGCTTATCCTTCGGTGGTGTGTTCGGTTTCAACCAGCGTTTACTGGGTTCGCTCTCCGTTAGCCTTTGACTGTCCTCAGCCAACCTGCACGGCAGCAGGTTACTATTTTCTTTCAGGGCAGCGACCCTTAGACGATCTGCCCTTCCGGGTTGATGAGCGTCATCTGCCCAGCTAACCTGTCTTTTTATGGACAACTTGGATTGCCAACCGTCCAGTTCTATGTATGGTTTGCACCGCTAGCCTTTGATTGTCTCCAGTCAAACTACAAGGCAGCAGTAGTTTCTATCTGATAATCAAGCTATATAGAAAACACCATAACGCAAAGGCACACAATCTTTCGAAAAGAAACTTAGGGATTAGCTGGAAGACAAAAGAAACTTAGGGATTAGCTGGAAGACAAAAGAAACTTAGGGATTAGCTGGAAGACAAATGAAACTTAGGGATTATCTGGAAGACAAATGAAACTTAGGGATTAGCTGGAAGACAAAAGAAACAAACCCAGACTCAGAAGTCGTCCTAGCTACACACTTGTCAAATGACTGTCCGTAAAGACGAAAAGAGCAATATATATATATATACTTGCAGTTTTATCCGTTCTTCGCACGGAAAATTTAGTTGCATATTAAAGATACACGCGCCGTTGTTCAAAATCAGCTTCTTTCCCATTAAAAACAATACGTTTTCTCTCCATGCTTGGACTTGGTGAGAAAACTTTGTCGGTTGACCAAATAGGATTAAAATGTCGCTCATTCCGATTGCCAGAATTCCCCTGACTATCCTAGATTACAATAGAATTCCCGTGAAAGTTGACAGATAATAATTTACAAATTAAATTTATTAAGAGTCAGTTCTATCGTTGCAAATGAAATTTCTGTAGTTCTCATAATCAAATGTGTTAATAAAAATAAAATGTTAAAAAATATTGTCCTTCCCTTGAATTGAACATATTGTCTCAGCATATCACCAAGAATATAATGCATTCGGTCACCGGACAAACATATTGAAAGACCAATAAATATGTTCGTATTCGTAACATGCGACTGCTGTGTGTATCACGTGACCGTGCGTATCACGTGACCGGAAGGTTAAAACATAGATACACTTACTTTGGCGATTTCTGTACATGACCATTTACGTTAACCCTTTCGCCCTGTATTATTTTGACCTCTTGACGCATTTATTTTGCGATTCAAATTTAACATTCAATGTCAATTAGTTTAATTCTTTATAACTCTTATACTGTTTCTCTAAAGTATGACATATTATATATTAAATTGTTGCTAATTGGATGTGGAATACATTAATATAATAATATATTTTGGGGACTGCCTAGAGTAGTTGATAGTAGCTCGGCCTGCTAGCTGTGAGACGCCTCATAGCTCGGGTTCGAACCTACTGTCCTGCATTTGTTCGAGTCCCTGGTCTTACTCAGGACGATAACATGAGTACCTCTGAAGTCGGAGAAAATCTGCCTGTATGGCGAGGGAATACTAATTACGAGTACATTGAGCACACGGCTGCCAGTGTATAGTAATTTACAATGTGCACGCTGCTGCCATTGTAAGAAATTGGAAAACAGATTTTCACGCAAAAATCAGTTTCAGAGATGAAACTTCGTCTGAGTTGAAAGCGGACGAAAGAAAAAAAAAAAAAAAAATAATATTTTACATCAGGTGATATACATTTGAGAGAATTAGATTATTGTAGCATGACTATTTTGAAAAACGAAAATCATAAAAATATTTTTACTCTCCGGTTTGTATTACATCTTAATATTCATAGATGTTTCCAGAAGTAGTATTTAAAAGAAGATAATCCATGTGGGAACATATTCTATAAGTTTCATCTAACTAGGTGCAGTAGTTTTTATAATATTCACTTTTTAGTCCAGACACGTCAATAAATGGATTGTGGAACGCCCATTCTTTAGATGCAATTATTACATTAGACTTACAACTATCGATACTGCATTTCATAAACAATCAAAATGTCGTTATTACCATCAATTAAATCTTCTTCATTACTATCACAAGTTATAATTTGTTCTAACAGTACTCAAGATTACACTGTAAACATCGTCGGAAACATTAACGTTTAAAAAAAGTCTCGACTTGAACACAATAATACACTGCTTTCCCTCTTTCAAATCTTTGTTAAATGGAGATAGTAATGTACCTACATATATGTACTTTCCGTTTCTGAAGATTTTTTTAACTTCAGTAAATGGGTTCTGAAGATACTTTCGTTTCCGTGAACAGACATCCAAAAGCCGATATATCGGTTCTGCGACATCATGAATATTAGTCTAAACCGATATATCGGCTCTGCAGTCCCGTTGGGTTAAGTTGGAATATGGTTATAGAAACGAACAAATAGTCTAGATTTATAATTTTTACATCTTCCCATGTATGAAAACTACCCTCTTGCCCAATTTTAGGTCCGTAGGATATCCAGATATCTTCAAACAATTGGTACAGATATACAATTGCATTCAACTCATTCTTATCTATACATATATATAGTAAGTTTACGGTTTCTACTTCATTTCTTCTTAACCCCTTCACTCTTCCGGGAATATACCCTGGCTCGAGGTATTTTTTAAGACGTCTCAAAGCCGACATACTGGCTAATGCAGTATACTTTGCAATATAAGTGCGTCCGGGAGTAACACAATTAACGAAGTGAAAGGACATTAACATTCTACAATATACATCAGTTTTTTTCTTACGTATTCATTCCAATCTGAATCTGTTGTTCCCACGTACGCATAAATTAAATAGGCAGCTGTTTTTACCAACTTCACTTACAACAACTTTATTTTTTTCTCATATCTTATAACTAAATCTATACCAATCCTAAACTTTGAAAGAAGTGCATAATAAGTGTGCCTAAAAATACATTTCGTTTGTCCTATTTTCATTCATAATATACACGAAGATTTGTTCTATTTATTTCGGCTTTTCAATGAGGTTTTGTTCAACTCTATCAACGTTCAAGTTTTCAAGTAATCGACTATTTTTCACTAGCGTTTGACCACAACTATTTCCGATCTGTGTGAACAAGACGAGATATGTTATAAATGGAGGACACAGCAGGACGAATCACTTGAAGATTAAAATAGGAAATAAATTGTTATTTTTCTTGTTATACTTCACTTCAAACGGCGAATTATATAGTGGGCGATGTTTACGTTTGGTTATTGGTTACTGGACCGACGTCATTGCACTACAGGCATACCCATAGAGCAACGATGTCCATGGCGCCCGTGTAATACATTCTTGGCGCCTTGTTTTATTCATACAGTTAATCAGAATTTCAGGGGAGATTATGGTAAAGACTTCCTCAAAGACATAAGTACAACAGACATGTCATTATGTTTCGTCTAAGTACCGGACACTGCAGACTCAAGAGACACTTAATAGGCTGGGAACAGAACAAACTGCTCTCTGCCAGTTTCAGCAGACGTAACTGACACCAAAACATGTCCTGCAAGACTGTCCTATCCTGGGTGAGCAGAGAAGTAACATGTGACCACACTCAGTCGACCTAAAAACTAAACTTTGGGGGAAACCGGACAGACCTGAAGCTGACTGTCCAGTTTATGGTCCACAGTAAACTAAGTGCATGACCAGAGATCGCTGAAGAAGAAGGAGAATCACAGTTTGATTCAGTTTGTTCGTATGCAAAATATTTAAAACAAAATTAATCTTATGGCCAGGATTGTGATCGCCTACGCCAGCCGGCACGGCACCTGATGATGATGATGAGCCAGGATTAAGTTTTTATCTGTTATTATTTTTTATTAATGCTGCTATTGACCTATTCTTCTCCGCTCCTCGTGGAGCATAGGGCCTCAACAGTTGTTCGTCACTCTTCTCAGTCTCTGGCTGTTTATGGTCTCCCATGACAATTCCTCAAGAAGATTTTGTCTCCGTGTCTGTTTAGGGCGTCCTCTTTTTCGTTTTCATTACTGGTTCCACTCAAGTGCTAGTTTAGTGACACTCGACTGCGTCTTCCGTAAGGTATGCCTGACCCATCGCCATTTTCTCCTCTTGACCTGGGTCATAATAAGTTCCTGTTCAGTTCTTATCCACAGGTCTGTGTTTGTAACTCTATCATACCATCTCACTGTTACTACTAATGTTAATTCATTATTAGTATTATCAGGACCGTGCGGTATATTTTCTCAATATAATGCAAGTCTTCGAAATGTCGCACCTTAAATGTATTTTTGTCTCTAAAATAACCTTCAATTGTGATTTTGATTTCGCTGCTATGACCCCCACCCACCTCCCAATCCTTTACAGTTCGCCTGATGCGGTCGCCTCTCTGTATAATAGCACGATACGGCCCTGGGTGTTATTATTACAATTGTCACATAGCGCCCGTGCTATTACAGTCGTTAGATGCGCCCCAATTTATGAAAACATTGGATAACACTGACACATGGGCTTAGTCTCCTCAGGTAAAATTCCAAGGGTATGCATGCGTACTCTTCTTCTTCTTCAAACGCTCCACATCGACCACTTGTAAAACCACTCTTTGTGATTTGTATGTAATTCGAGCATAAGAGCGATTGTACGTTGTGCCAGTTATGCACATCCGATTTCTGCGAAGTTTTATTATTTACTAGGGTAGCTTCCCAATGCCCTTACATCAGTCGCCTTTTACGACATGCCTTGTCGGTCGCAGTGTTACTATTCTTTGCTCCCCTTACGAGTCCCGAAGACACACAGGCGAGCATGCGTACTGATAGTTGCTGTATCTAGGTTGGCTAAACCGTGGCCTCCGATAACACACAGCCGGCGGGTTCAGGTAAAAATTCTTGGAAATCAGATCACTCGCGTTACTTCTCATTCCAGTATTGTTGTAAAAAGACGCATTCATTTTTAGAAACAATACAACTTGCTAAATCAAGGTTATATTATGTTACAAATTAAGTTTAACATTAAAGAATATCAGTATCTACTATATAATCCTTAGTATCCGATGTGCTGTCCGGGTATACACGGCCTCAGTTTACGTCCAATATTCACTATATTTAGTACAAATATTTTTCGGGAAAAATTTAGATCAGTTGAAGAAAAACAATTTTGAAATCGGATCAATATTCGTATTAATAAATAAAATCCAATTTGCGATGGCTAATCCAGTATTACCACGTGCTCTACCTGAAGGAAGGTCACATTTTCAAAAAATTCAAAGGGATATAATCACTAAAATTACCACTGTCATATTGATTATGCCCCTCACGTATTAGACATTTACTTCTTCTTTGCGATCGCCCACTGTGAATTCAGGCGTTAGCCAGGAAGTTTGCGTTGATTTGAGCAAGCTGTATAATTCTCATGTCGTTATAACTTTATATTTCTTTTTCAAATTACGCTATAGATGTTTTTAAATGATTATTCTGTTAAATGTAAAAATAATTATTCTGTTCTGTCAAAATTCCACAGGTCGGTTTATTATTTTAAAATATGCAATGCCGCATAAAAAGAGAACTATTCAATCAGATTAGAAGTGACTCTAAACGAAGAGTAGCACGTAGATCCACAGAAAATGTGGACATATCAGAATATCTACACGTAGCTGAAAGTTCGAGAATGGCCAATTATAAAGCTGAAGAAAACTAAGATGATGTCTTTAGCCGACATGAAGCCGATAAATCACGATTAGTCTACATAAGAGCTGCTGAAAACGAAGATGCTGCCCTTATTCGACGTGAAGCTAAAAGACCACGAATGACACTTACCAGAGCTGAAGAAAGTTAAGACGCTACTTTGATTAGACGGGAAGCATTATAAAAACCATCTGAATCATTAAAATCGTTTTAGGACGACATAGCCGATTCAAACAACTTCTTAAAAATATATCCGAAATACAATTCATGCTTTTAGTTAACATTCTCTTGGAACGGCTTACCCAATTCCTCATCAAGGATTACTAACAACTTTCACCCGTGTGAAGCCGGGTTAAGTAGCTAGTTATTAATATTTTTCATAACAATGGACTCATAGAATTGAGAAAAATGGCCTTCTTCTTCTTGTTGATCGTTCTTGTTGGCCATTTTGATCATTCTTATTGTGATATATAAACAGCCTACACCAATAACGGGTGTGATACGTCACATCTTCCGTGTCATTTGGAGCTTTAGTGCTTATCCTTCGGCGATGTGTCCGGTTTTAGCCAGCGTTTACTGGGTTGGCTCTCCGTCAGCCTTTGGTTGTCCCTAGACGACCTGCAAGGCAGCAGGTTGCTAATTTCTTTTAGGGTAGCTACCCTTAGACAACCTTCCTCCCGGGTTGTTGAGCGTCATCTGCCCAGGTTACCTGTCTTTTTTGGACAACTTGGTTTGCCTGCTGTCCAGTTTTGTGTACAATTTGTTCCGCTATACTTTGATTGTCCCCAATCGAACTACAAGGCAGTAGTAGTTCTCTGCGAGGGAAAAAGCGCACCGGATTCAAGTTCCTGCTGGGCTTTCCAGTTTTTCTGCACATTTGGGTGGGCCACTCGCCCTTACTTTTGCCACGGCTTTTCGTCGCTGCATTATCAGCACTGTGCATGTCTGCCCCACCGGTGGGCTCACATGTGTATTGTCCGTATGCGTGTTCGTTCTACTTTGGTACCTGCTCACCGTGTTTATCAGGTTTCTCACAGTGCTCACATTTACTATGGACACGCCACTCAATTCGGGCCCCCACCTCAGGGCTCCGAGTTTCGCCCATGTGGGCCGACGAATCAACTCAACTCGGGGCCACTACCTACTGGCTCCGAGTTTCGCCCCATGTGTGCCCACGTCTCTTCTCTGGATGCACCCCTCATCCCTTTATGTTTATTTGTTAAACTTTTCCCATCGGCCGGGAGAGACGTATATTAATGGTCACTCTGGGATTCTGCTCGTCTGTGTTGCGAGCGGATTTTATCTAACGTGACTGCGTCTGCATCACTACTTATACCAGAGTAGCTCTCCCTTGATCTCTACCCGCTTAGCCAGACCGGAACCAGGTCTGTTTCCAGGGTCACTACATGGAAGTGGGGTAGGATCTTGATTAGTACCAGCTCACTAATCCTGGCGCGACGTTGTCCCTTTGCGCCGTTGACCCCGAAAAATTACCTAAAACCTACAGTGAAAACTACCTAAAAATTTACCTAAAAACTAAAATCAAACATATACAAAAAACCAGCTCACATTAAACGGGAATTTTGGTTCTCCCGTCTGAGCTAGTCGACCTTATGTTACCAGGGGCACGAGTAAACCACTCCTCACTGGGTTTACCAGACGTTCATCCCGCTCGACAACAAATAGTATCTCTCTGATGTGCTTCTAATCATTAGCAACTCTGAGGGCTTCGAACCCTCATGCTGAGCTCAGTTTCCTTTCAATCCAGAAGAAATAACTTTCCTACGGAGCCCTGATGAACACACGAGTAACTTATTTCTCGACGTTCCTCGTGGAGCATAGCTCTACAACAGTTGTTCTACACTTCTTCTCAGTCTCTGGCCGTTTTCTTTATGGCTTCCCAAACTAGTCAAACATCTTTCTCAAGGAGACTCCATCTTCAGGAACATCCTCTTTTCGTTTACATTGGATTCCACTCAAGTGCTTGTCTAGTGACACTCGACTATGTCTTCCGCATGGTATGTCCGACCCATCACCATTATCTCCCTCTTGACATTGCTCATCATGTGCTCATGCCATATCCTTATCCACAGGTCTATAGTTTGCAACTCTGTCCTACCACCTCAGTCTGATAGTACGTCGAATACATCTGTTGACAATGTTCTGAATCGTATCTGTATTTAACTTGGTGACTCGCAACGTTTCTGAGTCATACAACAAGACAGATTCCACATTTGATCTGAATGACAGACAGTGTCGTCTTCGTGGTAGAGAGAGAAGATATAGTAATCAATTTCTCATGGGGACGGTGAGCAAATGGACTTTGGGATGGCTGCCACAGCGGAGGACAGGGCACGAATGAGAATGTCCAATGTGCCATGGCGTCGATCGCATAAGATAACATAACATTTGATTTGAATTTGATCCTGAGATTTGTTTTAGTGATGATGGCAGTAGATTTCCACACTGTGTGCAGATATCTGAGAGTAAAGGCTCGTCGGACGCTTCTAATTCGGGCGTTAATGTCCATTTCAATCCAGAAGAGGAACTTCCTTATCAAACCCTACGCTTGGGAGAACTAGATGAATCGTGTTCATTAAAATGCTCTTCTGTAGATCTAGGCAATGGTGGCCATAAGAAATAAGGGTTTGTGGTCGAATCTTGTGTTTTAGGGAATGCTAATCCAAAATAAATGCTTGCAGAAAACGGATGCACCATGCCGTAATGCGCATAATATGGTGCAACGACCTCTCACAATGAGGAATGGGATAACGTATTCTACGGTCGCCAACCTGCCTCGGAGATTTAGCCATGCAGTAAGAATGTCAGACCTACAATCCTGAGGGTGGCCAAAACTTAATGCGGGAAAAGGTCGGCACAAACGGGTAAGCAGAAATCATAGGAATTATATCCTACAGAGCTGCCCACAGTATGCAGATTTGAGAAAAAAGGACACTTACACCAGCGTCCAAGACAAACTGTATGGAGTGGCTGATAATCGGAGGCAGACAGATGCCTTTATTAGAGAATCCGAAATCCCAATCTAGTGAGAACGCACAAGAAGAAGAAGAATCCTGTGTTGGTAATTTGTTTTTTCTCGAAGCCCCTAATACTTTTTAATTGCTAGGTAGCTTCCTAGGTCCTACACCAGTCGACTCTTAAGACATGTCTTGTAGGTCACAGTGGTACTATTATTTGCTTTCCTTGCTGGTCACGGCACCACACGTTTGAAGCAGTATATGCAAGAAAAATAGAATGCATTTTGTGACGAGACCTTTACAAAGAATATAGACTGTCTAATGTGTATGAACGAAATGACCCCCACCAACACAGTTAGTATAAAACACATTACAGCATACACCTGAGACTGACTAAGCAGGACATGAGTAAGGTACACGAAATTAGCATAGATATTTCATGTTTTAGAAAAGGTATGACAGTTTATGATACAATCAATCGTCAACGTGTCCCAGACTACACATTTCTTCCTGGATAGATTTCTTAGAACATTTCGACAGGATTCACTTTCAATGTCACAGGTGTGTTTAATCTTGTCAAAATGTGATCACAAAACTTGTTGTGGCTGGTCGTGAGATAAGATAACACAAAAGTCTTACATGAATAATTAGTTTACTAATTTTCTTCTTCTTCGTGCGCTCAATATCGCCCTACTTATTAATCTGTGTGATTTGTATGTGACCTGAGTCTCTCTCTCTCTCTCTCTCTCTCGCGATCCCTGATCTGAGTCTAAGAACGATTGTACGTTGTGCCAGTTATGCGCTTACAAGTAGGCCAGCGATCCGATTTCTGCGATGCTTTTATTTACCTGTCGCCCGTGTGGGCCGGGGCCCACAAGGAAGCGAAGAATAGTACCACTGCGACCTACAATGCATGTCGCAGGAGCCGACTGATGTAGGCCCTAGGGATGCTACCCTAGTAAACAAAAAGCAGCGCAGAAATAGGATGTGCGGGCCCTCAACTTGTAGACGAATAACTGCAACAACGTACACTCGCTCTTAGGATCAGATCACATACAAATCACAGAATGGTTGACAAGTGGTCGATATGGAGCGTTAAAAGAAGAAAAAGATTTACCTGGTTAGCTTCCTAGCCCCTACCTTAGTCGCCTCTAACGACATGCCTTGTAGGTTGCAATGGTACAATGCTTTGCTTCCCCTGCAGGCCCCAACACCACATGGGTGAGTATACTAATAATCTAATGACTAATAATTTTATTTAATATCCGAAGCCTTTTGAGCCTTAGGTATGAAGTGCCCGTCACTTCACATTTCTATACCCTTGTGTGCAGGAGGTAGGAGAGCCAATTACTTTCCTCATGTGTGGAACGTCGAGTGTAAGAGTAAACCCACAACCTCTTGTGTTCGAGTCGATAGGCGAGCGCTTATCCGAACTCCGTAGCTCCAGCAACAATTCTAGGGCCCCTGGGAAAAAAATAAAATTAACAAACAAACAGTTTGTAAAACATTGTTTAGACACCGACTGTTAACGTTTTAGATTTGTTTTTCCACCCACTATAATTGACAGAAAAACAGACAAATAAACAAATTTTAGGAAAACTAGACACGAAGAAACAATTATTAAGAGAAATAAAATTCAGACAAGTAAAGTATTTTGAGCACATAAAAAGACATGACACCTTGATAAAATGTTTACTAGAGGGTAAAGTCGTGGGGAAAGAGCAAGAGGAAGACCGAGAGATAAGTGGGAGAGAAAGAAATGGGCAGGTTACAGTCTGACAGAGTGCAACACCAAGGCGAAAGACAGAGGATGCTGGAGATTCATTGCAGCCAACCTTCGATGTGGAGACGGCACCTGATGATGATGATAATTGACCGTCTGTAAAAACGAAAAAAGGCATATTATAGTGGTTAATGGTGTGTTTGGAGTTAAGAATGTTCAAGTTGGCGCATTTGATCAGATTGTATAAAGAAGAAGTACAATAACAAGTTAAGTAACCGGTCTACGAGCAGGGAGCATAATTCCAAAGAAAACAACTCTGTACTCTGCTTTTCTCAGCGAGAATAAAAAATGGCTGCTAGATTTAGTTAAAAAAGTCATTTAGCTCGTTTTAATTCCATAAGGTTTGGGAATATAGTGTTAAGCTACGTATTTTTTCGACGTACAGGTCGATGGAGGATGTAGTCAACATCACACTTTCTGTCTTTATTTCCTAGTTGTATTTTGGTACCCACATGAATCTGGATCAATCTAAGAGCCGTTACGGTCAGGAAACTGACACTTGAGAGTGAACTCGAATCATGCGTTTACGAAGTAAGTGAACTAACCACTAAGCTCTCACAACCAGATTTAGTCCCACAAAAACACTATGTGACTGTTGATGAGAACAATGTATGTGCGGCAGGGGCGGCTTGCCATTAAGGGCCAGTGGGGTCGGGCCCCACCAAAAATAATGTATAACGTGTATTTATTATTTTATAAATTAAAATATAGCAGCCAAAAACCATGATTTATCCGGAAAAATGTCTGGCCCCACCAACAAAAATGATTACGAGCCGCCACTGATGTGCAGAACAACTGTGGACGTGATCCACTAATATGGAACACATTTCAAGAGATAACGGATCAGTACCTGGGATATACATATTCCCAGTGGCAACGTATGGGTGTGAAACATGGACATTTAACTTTCTTTTCTTTTTCTTCCTTTTTCATTCTTCGCTTATTTGCCGTTAGGCGTAGCAGATTTAACCGGTGATGGGTTTCCTAGATAGTGCACGCTCGGTTGCTTGATAAGCTTTGGTATTGTGGAGTTTTAAGATGTCTATAACTCCATCGACACACCTTTTTCTTGGCCTGTCCCTTCCTCTTGATGATTTCATTTTCAGGTTGTATGCTCTTACAAAAACATATATGTGCTTTTGAATATAAGTGTTACAGAAGAGTACTTCATATATCTTGGACAGAGAAGAGAACAAATAGATCTATCCAGAAAAAACTCAAAATCAAAGAAAACTGGTTGATACTACAAATAAGAAAGAGAAAATTGAGATATTTTGGACATATAAAAAGTCATGAAGGGCTGGAGAAGACCATCATGGAAAGAGGCATACCAGCAAATAGAAGAAGAGGAAGACCACGAAGAAGATGGATTCAGGATGTAACTGATGGTTTGAACATGACGGCTGCAGAGGCAGGACATCTGGCCTATGATAGAGAGAAATTCTAAAGGACTGTTGGGGTGGCAAAGTTCTGCTTTTTTTTTCCGTCCGCTTTCAACTCAGACGAAGTTTCATCTCTGAAACTGATTTTTGCGTGAAAATCTGTTTTTACAATTCTTACAATGGCAGCAGCGTGCACATTGTAAATTACTTACACTGGCAGCCGTGTGCTCAATGTACTCGTAATTAGTATTCCTCGCATAAGGTCCGACTTCAGTACTCCGTTATCGTCCTGAGTAAGACCAGGACTCGAACAAATGCCGGACAGTAGTTGAACCCGAGCTATGAGGCGTCACAGCTAGCAGACCGAGCTACTATCAACTATTTCTAGGCAGTCCCCGCAGTTCTGCTGGACAGTTATTCATGATGACCTTTACCTGTGTATTCGGGTTCTTTCACCAAGTGACCAAGCCATCTAACCATTTTTCCGATGGTCTTCTCTTATGCTTCTTTTCCTTCTATGTTCTTTTAGTTGATACTGTGGAGTTTGGATGCATTCTTATTAAGTGGCCAAACCACTTCATTCTTTGTTTATCTATATAATTCAAGCACGGTTTGTGCCAACTTTCTTTCTTATGCTGATGTTGGTGATTCTGTCTTTTCTGTGTTGTTAACTTTTCTCAGGCACATTCACATGTAGTTATTTTTGTGACTGCGCTTTGCTCAATGTCCATGTTTGGCTCTGTAACACAAAGTAGGTATAAAATGCTGTTGATCATTTGTTTAGCTGCTGTGAAATTTGGGTGCCTTAACAATGGGCTAGTGGTAGTCTGCATTTGCTTTGTTCCGACTGTTCTTCTTATATGTCTGTTCTTCTAATTTCTCATTTCTTATATGGTCTCTTCTTGTTTTATTTACTGCTTTCCTCAAGCATTTCATTTCACAGCTGGTAATTTTCCTTTCTTGTTCTTTTGTCAGTGTCCATGTTTGGTACTGATAGCACAGTGTTGGTATGAAGATTGCATATATAATCTGTCTTTTAGTCTCTACTGAAATTGCTGGACAGTTAACAAGGGAGGAAATAATATAATGTGCTTTTGAATATAGGTTACACAAGATTCCCAAGTATTATATGGACAAAGAAAAGAACAAATATATTTATCGAGAAGGAACACTTTGTTAAAGAAAATTGACAGATGCTACCCAAAAAAAAAATGAGAAAATTGAAGTACTTTGGAAACATAAAAAGACATGAAGGGCTGAAGAAGTCAATTATGAAGGGAGGCATCCATAGAAAGAGGAAAACCACTGCAAAGATGGGTTCAGGATGTGATAAATTATCTGAACATGACGGCAGCCTAGGCGGGACATCTGACCTTTGGGGGAGAAAGATATTTCAAAGGATTGTTAGGGTGGCGAAGTTCTGCTCAGGATAAGGCGATTTACGGAAACCTACAGATCGGAGGTGATCAGACTAGAGCAAATCAGATCTGAAGAAAACAGTGGGGAGGCTGCCATAATACTGGGCGATTTGGACAAAGGTATACACAATACTACATAAGCAAGGAAAAATACATGATTAAATATGAAAAATGACAACACTCGACGTTTCGAGCATATGTCTTTATCAAGAAAACATACACCAACACGGAATACCAAATAAACTAACACATACATCAAAAGGGATAATGGAACGATCCGACCTTATCAGTTTTATCAATGTTTTTTTTATCTAAACTGACATGCAGTACAGCGCCTCACAGTTGAGGCCACATTTAGCTGCTTCATTTATCCGTCCTTTCAGAAACGGAAATGTAGACTAAGAGGAAGTCACTACTTTTACTAGTAACACACAATACAGTGTCGGAACCACAAAGTCATCATGTAGTTAGATAGTATTAGCAGGCACAGAGGCAAGCCACACCCCTGTATGTAAACCAAGACAGACTTTTGACGCTGAATACATTATTCCACCCGAACTGACCAGATTAACCTGGTACAGACTATTTGCTGGTTCGTTAATTGGTGATCATCTCTGGAACTGTAGTGCCTGTTTAGAGAACCAGACAGGTTTAGCCCGTGTCTGTATAGATAAATAGTACTAGCGATTGTGGGTTCTCGCGTTGAGCAGCGGCGTGTATGAATATATGTAAAGGGGGAAACGGAATTGTTAGATGGGAAGAGGATCTTACAGAATGGTAGGGAAGGATCTAAAAGTAAAAGAATAAATGACTAGTTTTCATGACATGTGGTTTATTGAGGAGTATGGTGTTAGGCCAGTATTTTTCTTTGACGACGGTACAGAATGGGAGATGTAATCAACATCACGACTGTCATTGATACTTCCAAGTGTTTCTCTGGTATACATATTGGGCACAATAGGCTGAGTTCTATTTGTCTATTGTCTTTTCCCAGGTGAATGATGGAATTGGTTGTCCATTCTTACCGTTAAGTGTCGGGTTGGAAACTTTATTTTGCGTTCCAGGGCCAGATGAGTCGCCATTGTTGTGTTATATCCGTGTTTATTTAGTGTGGTCTTGATATTGTCTATCCATCATTTTCTTGGTCTTCCTTGGCTCTAGTACCTGATCTCTTTTATTGTATGCTGTTATTGGTGGTTGGTTATAGTCCATTCTCATTAAATGTCCAAACCACTGCATTTGTTGTCTTTCAATGTATTCGGTGTATGAAGTTATACCTACTCTGTTTCTGATGTACCATCTGTTAAACACTTATAAAATAGACACTTTTGATATATGCACATGTGATACCAGCAAGTTGACAGAGACACTCATCCAACAAGAGTGTCCACCATGCAATGAACAGAGTAATCGCATATGACCAGACATAAGGTCGATCCAAGACAAGCTATATGAAGATTAAACAGACTCCAGTTGACCACTAAATAGTTTAGAAGTATACATATCGATGTCTGAAAATGTTGGAAGAAGTCTAAAGGCTCGGAACAGAATACAACAGAATGAGAAGCCTGTAGAATTGTTAATACAGACCTGTCCCTTTGTGATCTGAGCCCAAAGACTGCCTTACACATCCTGCAAGAAGTCGACATTACTGAGAAAAACAGGGACATTTAGAATATAGTACTGACGCTAATTTGGAACCTGAGAGACTGTAGATCAGTGATTCTCACCATTTTTCAGCTGGCACTCACCTTGAGGATAAGGCAAAGCTCCCTCTCTTTTATTTTTCAGCTGGCACTCACCTTGAGGATAAGGCAAAGCTCCTCTCTTTTATTTTTCAGCTGGTAGTCACCTTGAGGATAAGGCAAAGCTCCCTCTCTTCTATTTTTCAACCACTCTGGAAGACCTAGATTTTGCAGATGACATCGCACTCCTATCTCATACACATAGAGATATCCAGGAAAAGACCTGCCGCCTTAACCAATATAGTGAGATGGTTGGGCTGAAAATAAATCAGAAGAAAACTGAAGTAATGACTCTGAACATAGCAACCCCAGCACCAGTCAAACTAGAAGGTAAAACCCTCCGAGATACAACCGCTTTCACATACCTTGGAAGTGTTATTAGCAATGAAGGAGGCGCTGGATCTGACATTAAAAACAGACTGAGTAAAGCACGCAGTGCATTCATGACCCTTCAGACCGCCTGGAAATCTGCCCAATACAGCATCAGAACCAAGACTAGTATCTATAACAGCTGTGTGCTGTCAACTTTGCTGTACGGATCGGAATGCTGGAGAATGACAGAACAGGATATGTCCAGACTCTCCGCCTTTCATACAACTTGTCTGCGAAAAATCTTACGCGTGTACTGGCCGACTACTATCTCGAATCAAGAATTGCTTGCACGATGCCAACAAGAGAATATGGGCACTATCATCCGAAGACGACGCTGGAGATGGATTGGACATGTGATGCGCATGGAGACTGGCTCCGACACGAAAACTGCACTGAGATGGACTCCAGAGGGTAGGCGAAAGCGTGGAAGAACCAAGACAACCTGGAGGAGAACGATAGAGCAAGAGCTGAAGGAAATGAATCATAGCTGGAACACAATACAGAGGAAGGCCATGAACAGGGAAGAATGGTGTACGTTTGTTGCTGCCCTAAACGCCAGGGGCGTAACAGGCTAAAGCAGCAGCAGCAAGCAGTCACCTTGAGGATAAGGCAAAGCTCCCTCCCTTTTATTTTTCAGCTGGCGCTCACCTTGAGGATAAGGCAAAGCTCCCTCCCTTTTATTTTTCAGCTGGTAGTCACCTTGAGGATAAGGCAAAGCTCCCTCTCTTCTATTTTTCAGCTGGTAGTCACCTTGAGGATAAGGCAAAGCTCCCTCTCTTCCATTTTTCAGCTGGCACTCACCTTGAGGATAAGGCAAAGCTCCCTCCCTTCTATTTTCCTAATACCTTCTTATGAATTAACTGTAGTTTCCAAATAAATGAAAATCCTGGCATATCCCTTACAAGACGTCACCATCAACCCCAGTAAAAGAGTCGCTGCTTTTTTAGGCCCCACTTATACGTTCAGTAGTTTGTCATTGCTTTCTGAGCGGAATGTTTGAATTTCCTAATAGCAAGCACCAACAAATATTTGAATGTCTGAGCTTTATAAAGCACTAAGAAGTAAAGGTGGCTGGCAGGAGGTTGTCCACATTCACCATCGAGTGCAGACGGTCAATGAAACAATGTGGGTGTAACAAGGTATTCTCCAACTCAAGACTTCGTGAAATGATAAATGGTTCCTTTACTCGTCTGTGTGCTGCCGGCGCTAGCAATGGGAGCAACGAATAGTATCACGGTGACATACAAAGCATGTCGTAAGAGGCGACTGAGGTAGGGGTCTAGTAAAGCTACACTAGTAAATAAAAAGTGTCGCAGAAATCGGATGCGTTGGCCTACTTGTAGGCGCATAACTGGCACAATGTACAATCGCTCTTAGGCTTGGATCACATACAAATCACAAAAAGTGGTTAGCAAGTGGTCGATATGAATCGTTCAAAAATGAAGAAGACGTTCTTTTACTACCTATCAATTCTCTAATCTTATTTTGCCTTTCAACGTCAGGTCGAAAAAGAAGACACATGTAGCGAGCCTCCCTACGTGCCGTTTCTTTCTTTCTTTTCTCTAGTCCCGCTTTTGCTCACAGCTTCAAGATAAGAAGAGATTTATAGAACGGTCTATTGTGTGAGCTTCATAAACAGTGTCTTTCGTCGCCTCTGTTATCTCTGAGGTCAACCTCATGCGCGGCCAGCTTTTTGCTTTGTATACACTGTATTGGGGTAACATTGCTCTTTGAGGCGCACTGTTATAAATGTTTTTTTCTTTAAAACATTCTTCGATTGGTATTTTTTTTAAACTGCCCAAAATGTACAAATACTATTTTTATTTTGAAAATATAAAGTACTTTAAAGTTCCCGCTGTCAGATCAAAAGTCTTTCGGCGAGCGCACGCCAACGATACACCTGTACCTGAAACCGAAATCAAATGGTACCAAAAGCGCTTGGGCAGAGGCGTGTGATAAATCATAAATCGTATACATCAATATCGGAATAACATAGACCAATATAGAAAATCGTTGTGAAAAGATTTTAAATTATTGAATGGTTAAAATTGTATTTTGAATTCGCTGCTTATGCCGCCCCTTTACGGTGTCGCCTGATGCGGCTGCCTCTCTGTATCATAGCATAGTCCTGAATGAACCAATTAATTTGTTGTTTCTTGATGAAGTTCCGTACTGATGTTCCTTTACTACTGTTACTAAACCTTTGAACTATGTATCAAAATCAGGTGTTACAGAGAATGGCGCCTTCCCGATCGACATTTCTGTAACTAAGAAAAAACAAACACAAACCAGATACTTCCGGAGCTTCAAAATGAGGCCATATTGCAATACTTATCTATATACATCCGAACTCCGCCCTCACATTGACCTCTAACCTTGACCAGACAAGAGAAAGGTGTACCGTATCACGCCCTCTTTAATGTTGTCTTAACTAACCTACTTACTGTATTCTATCTTCTTCTTCTTCGAACGCTCCATATCGACCACTTGGTAAACCACTCTTTGTGATTTATATGTAATCTGAACCTAAGAGCGATTGTACCTTGTGCCAGTTATGCGATTATAAGTAGGCCAGCACATCCGATTTCTGCGATGCTTTTTATTTACTAGGGTAGCTTCCCTAGGTCCTACATCAGTCACCTCTTACGACATGCCTTGTAGGTCTCAGTGGTACTATTCTCTGCTTCCTTTGCGGGCCCCGGCACCACACGGGCGTCTGTATTCTTTCAAAAACTTCTGCTATTTTCCCAAATATTTGCAGGTCATTGATAAGCAAATCAAGATGTCAGTGCTGAGGTTAACAAAGGTAGGTAGATTCGCTTACCTTTTTCTTCTCAAGTATCGATTCCTTCTTCTTTTCATCTTCTTCTGTTCTCTAATTCTATTTCGTCCCATAGCGTCAAGATAAGAAGAGATTTCTAGAACGAGCTTTTGTATGCGCTTCGTAAATAATGTTTTTTTACTGTCTCTGTTATCTATGAGTTCACATTTTGCGTGGACGGCCTTTTGTTTTGTATCCTCTATATCGGAGTAACATTGCTCTATATCGGAGTAACATTGCTCTATATCGGAGTAACATTGCTCTATATCGGAGTAACATTGCTCTATATCGGAGTAACATTGCTCTATATCGGAGTAACATTGCTCTATATCGGAGTAACATTGCTCTATATCGGAGTAACATTGCTCTATATCGGAGTAACATTGCTCTATATCGGAGTAACATTGCTCTATATCGGAGTAACATTGCTCTATATCGGAGTAACATTGCTCTATATCGGAGTAACATTGCTCTATATCGGAGTAACATTGCTCTATATCGGAGTAACATTGCTCTATATCGGAGTAACATTGCTCTATATCGGAGTAACATTGCTCTATATCGGAGTAACATTGCTCTATATCGGAGTAACATTGCTCTATATCGGAGTAACATTGCTCTATATCGGAGTAACATTGCTCTATATCGGAGTAACATTGCTCTATATCGGAGTAACATTGCTCTATATCGGAGTAACATTGCTCTATATCGGAGTAACATTGCTCTATATCGGAGTAACATTGCTCTATATCGGAGTAACATTGCTCTATATCGGAGTAACATTGCTCTATATCGGAGTAACATTGCTCTATATCGGAGTAACATTGCTCTATATCGGAGTAACATTGCTCTATATCGGAGTAACATTGCTCTATATCGGAGTAACATTGCTCTATATCGGAGTAACATTGCTCTATATCGGAGTAACATTGCTCATATCGAGTAACATTGCTCTATATCGGAGTAACATTTGTTCTCTATATCGAGTAACATTGCTCTATATCGGAGTAACATTGCTCTATATCGGAGTAACATTGCTCTATATCGGAGTAACATTGCTCTATATCGGAGTAACATTGCTCTATATCGGAGTAACATTGCTCTATATCGGAGTAACATTGCTCTATATCGGAGTAACATTGCTCTATATCGGAGTAACATTGCTCTATATCGGAGTAACATTGCTCTATATCGGAGTAACATTGCTCTATATCGGAGTAACATTGCTCTATATCGGAGTAACATTGCTCTATATCGGAGTAACATTGCTCTATATCGGAGTAACATTGCTCTATATCGGAGTAACATTGCTCTTCGAGGGGTATTGTCTGTTGCTAATCTGCTTATGTGGCCGAACAATTTAATTTGTTGATTCTTGATGAAGTTCAGTACTGATGTTGTATCCAATTTTTTCCTAATGTCTTCATTTCTAAACAGGTCTCTTCTTGATCCTCCCAGCATCTGCGCAGACACTTCATCTCTGTGGTAACTAGACGAACATCTATCGTTAGAGTGGTTTAACAAGTGGTCGATATGGAGCGTTAGAAGAAAAATTCACCGAATTGATGTCATGATGGTCATATGAATCAATCAAATTACGCGCCCGAGTGGTTACCAGGGCCCTAACTTGGGGTGTAAAGAATAGAACCACTGCTACCTGCCATGCATGTCGTAAGAGGCGACTAAGGAGGCTTGGATGAAATCGGATGCACGTGTCCTAAACATGTACAAGTCTATGTGTTCAGGGGCCTGCCAAACCAATGTGCAACATATCCACGTTCTTGGCAAAGATCAAACATATCACAAAGATTGATTAAAATTGGTCGTAAAGAACGAACATAAAGAAGAAGAAGAATCAAATCACGGTGTACATATTCTATTGCAAATATGGTTTGATGTTCTGATGTTTGTGCTTCTCATTCTGTCTCTTCTGTTAACGTTTTCAATTGTTCAAGTTTTCCATTGATTGATTGGACCATCATCATTGCATTTTGGGGAATAACCACGTATGCTCCGATCTCTTTCTAAAACAGTAAGATCTCAGAGGCAGTGCCCGTATTCCGTAGCACAGGCGAGGAGGGTCCAAGATGTAATTTTGAAGATATTAAAAATTATGTATTTTAATTTATCTTAATGAATTTCGTCCGGGCAGCGGCTTTGCAGCCTGCTAATGTCGATTTTTAAACTGCCAAGAATTCTTTTATATGCTCAGCTTGAACAACGTTATAACTTCCTATCCCAGGACACTAGTAGCAGCATTATCTCACTAAATTGATCAGGCTTCTGAAATATCCTGATCGCTTCACGGAGAACATGAGTACATTTGGAACAGGGAGCATACCTCCAGATTGTTGGTTCACCTGCCTTCAACTAAGCTATGTTGTAATGTGTACACTAGTATTAGCATACCTCCAGATTGTTGGTTCACCTGACTTCAACTAAGCTATGTTGTAATGTCTACACTAGTAGCAGCATACCTCCAGATTGTTGGTTCACCTGACTTCAACTAAGCTATGTTGTAATGTGTACACTAGTATTAGCATACCTCCAGATTGTTGGTTCACCTGACTTCAACTAAGCTATGTTGTAATGTCTACACTAGTATTATAACCATTTATAAACTACTCTTTATGCAGATTTTTTTGTGATTTTAGAAGGATCTCGGGGGTTTCTGTGGCTAAATGATTAAGCCCTTGCATTGCGAGTCGAAGGTTCGAATCCGGACCACGCCGTTCTGTTCAAGGGTGCATTTTTCCCAGCAACCCATAGGATTGTTGCCGAAGCTACAGAGTTCGTGCAATACTTTCGGCAGATTGCGTGCCATTTCTGCGGAGAGGACCGAGCCATATGGGGTAAAACCCGGTGCAATGAAGTCAATCCTTCGGCTTAAAAACTCTCCACCACGACATTGTAACGGAAGTTTGGTTTTTAGTCCATGGGAAGTAATCCACAAAATATGTGTTCTAATTTTTAAACCTCTGAGTAATTGTTCCTTGGTTTGTAATTGCAAGTCACACTTAAAAGCATACCTGATCTGTCAAGTGCACCGGCGAAGACGATACTGGCGGTATACTATTGACAATATCTGATGTGAACATTTCTAAACGAATATCTGAACAAAGAACAGCATGTATATTCCCATTAGCAACATATGGGTGTGAAGCATGAATATTTAACAAAGGATGTGGAAAAACATGTGTTATTGAATATAAGTGTTACAAAAGAGTCTTCAGTATATCTTGGACAGAGAAGATAGCAAAAAAAGGAACTCAAAAATACTGGCTGGTGCTGCAAATAAGTTGAAGTATTTTGGACATATAAAGAGACATGAAGGTTGAAGAAGACCATGATGGAAGAGGCATCCCAACAACGAGAAGAGGAAGATCATGGAGATGATAGATTCAGGATGTAACTGATGATTTGAGCTTGACAGCTTCAGAGGTGGGCCATCTGACTTTTAAGAGAGAGATTTAGAAGTACTGACAAGGTAGCAAAGTTCTACTCAGGACAAGCTACTTGATGTTAACTTTTGGTTTCCATGAGGTTTAACCACCCAGTATCTTCTAACATTCACAGTTGTATAATTGTACATGCTGCCAAACACTTGCCTCACTCCCATACACAATTAACCCACCAAAAACGCTCAAGCTTCATAAATTTTAATTCAACATCAGGCAACACAAATAACAATGCATGACAACATCAATCAACTGACTGAACCATTTCAAATCTGGAAAAATAAGATCTCAAAAATGAACAAATAAAGATGAACTTTCAAGCTTGAAATAATATACTAGGCTGAACAATGAACAAAACTATTAATATATATATTATATATATATATATATATATATATATATATATATATACTATGAAGCAATACAAGTTTTTGAGATTTAAGTAGTACAGCTTTTACTGATGATTATTTAATGTCACTTAAATGTTGTATTATCATCTCTTTATCTTATCTGGAACCAGAGAATATCATGTGGATTTTGATTTAAGTGTTACAAATGTAACAACCTGCAGATTCTTTGATTAGAACAATACAAATGTTACAACCTGCAGATTATTTGATTAGAACAATACAAATGTTACAACCTGCAGATTATTTGACTAGAACAATACAAATGTAACAACCTGCAGAATCTTTGATTAGAACAATACAAATGTAACAACCTGCAGAATCTTTGATTAGAACAATACAAATGTAACAACCTGCAGAATCTTTGACTAGAACAATACAAATGTAACAACCTGCAGAATCTTTGACTAGAACAATACAAATGTTACAACCTGCAGAATCTTTGATTAGATAGAACAATACAAATGTTACAACTTGCAGAATGACTAGAACAATACAAATGTTACAGAACCTGACCAGCAGAATCTTTTTGACTGCAATGAACAAATACAAATGTTACAACCTGCAGAATCTTTGATTAGATAGAACAATACAAATGTTACAACTTGCAGAATGACTAGAACAATACAAATGTTACAACTTGCAGAATGACTAGAACAATACAAATGTTACAACTTGCAGAATCTTTGATTAGATAGAACAATACAAATGTTACAACTTGCAGAATGACTAGAACAATACAAATGTAACAACCTGCAGATTTTTTGATTAGAACAATACAAATGTTACAACCTGCAGAATCTTTGACTAGAACAATACAAATGTAACATCCTGCAGACTTGAATCAGGCATTAAAAATTGAACACAATCTGTTGATAATTGATGTAAGTATTATTACAAGTGCAACAACACAGACTCGTGTAATTATATAATATTCAATAGTTATCTTATTCAAATGTTAAGCCCCTACACATTAGCTTACCGCATCGTGGCTGGAGGGTTTGTGTGTCTATGATCCTTCAGACAATGTAGGCGAGAGTAACTACTGGCAGGTCTAATCAAGTAGAACAGACTGAAGGTGAAAGGCCAAACCAAAGTGCAAGATGAGGCCCCATAAGGTGACAGCGCAGAGCCCAGTTAAGTGGTAAATGCTCTGGCTGCAAGCAACTCATCCCCAGCTATGGGACAAATAGCAGCTTATATACGACTGATACAGATGTGTAAAAATGTCTTGGTTTTTGTGTCTCTTTTTTCCATAGGAAATCAGTTTTATATATTTATATCATAATTTATAGTTAATCTTTCAGTTCACTTGAGCACCGTTAACTTTTTAATTGGAAGCTGCAACATCACAGCGGTGATATGCAATACTGTAGGATCATACAACCAAGTTTAACGCAAAGAGCCATGTCCAGCAATCAAGTTATGAATATCCAGCGGAATAAAGTGTATATCAAAGATGCAACATGCTTAAGAAAACTTCACCCTAAAGATCGCCTGACAAACAGGCAACAATATAAAGGGGTAAATTAAAAGGAGATGGAAGTGGTTGGGATATACATTCAGAAGACTAGGCATTCACATCTGGCTTTGATATGGAATCTGGAAGGTAAGAGAAGACCTAGGGAGACGTGGAGACAAACTGTAGACATAAAAAGAGAAGCAGCAAGAATGGATGGAATAAACTAAACCTGACTTGCTCAAGACAGATCCAGCCGGTGGACATTTGTTGATGCCTTTCCTTCAAGGGTCAAGAGAAGGTGAGAGAAGAAGAAAGAAAACTGAGATCAAAGATGAAACATCTAGACAGACTTAGTTCAAAGAGGTAACATCTGGATAAACAACAAAGCAAGCAATGACAGTACAGACATTTCCTAACATCATAATGACGGAGATGAGGTGCAGTACAAGCAAAGATAAAACATATAAAACATAAGTGTAAGGAATCGTATTCAATGAGCTGTACATGCAGATGTTTGTGAAGTTATACAACACTTGGGTTTCAGACCAGTGTCCTGGCTTATGAAAGCTCATGGTTTCTACTTCTAATAAATATATAATAAACGCACAACGGCATTAATAAAAATATATTCAGAGAAAGCCAATGAATACTTGGATCATGTGAACTGTTTTAAACATAAACAACATTCACTGTTGTGAAATCAAACTATCGGTACAGATTTTAATTAGAAATTATTGTATTTTTCTAGACTGTCTTGTTATTAGTCATTTGTTTGCGTTTGTTCTTCTCAATCAGTTTAATCACTCATTTAAGAATGACTAGATGTTGCACTTCGGTTGATGCACTAGATACATGTGTAGCACTAGATACATGTGTAGCACTAGATACATGTGTAGCACTACATACATGTGTAGCACTAGATACATGTGCAGCACTAGATACATGTGTAGCACTAGATACATGTGTAGAACAGGTGCATCTGAAATCTCTTGTTTTTAAAACCTTCATTCGAAACTCTAGATTTCAACATCAATCTAGATCGGCATTAATACACCTGACACTGAAGCATATCAGATGTGAGGAGGTACAACTATTAGTAGATTTCAATATTATTATATTTTAATATATTTCCTCTGAAAAACAGATCAAGTAGTATAGATTTCAAAATGGAATGAATCTACAATATTTCTATTTCAGAAATAGATCCAACAAGACTATAGCTTAATACTGCAGTATATAACATGACACCTTTGATCCAATAACAAATAGTATAGATTTTAATATGGAATTATTTTAATTGTCATAATCTTGTTCCAAAAACAGATACAAGAGTAGAGATCAAATATGGAATTATTCTTGTTTGTCAAGACTTATCTAAAAAACAGATAAAGATCTGAATAAATAAAAAATTAGAAAAACCAACAGATATTGGTTTTGTCAATGTAGTAAAAAAACCCACCAAACTGTGATACAATAGGGCAATAAGCTTTCAGTATTTATACAAATATGTGCAGCAATGAAAGCTTATGTCAATGTGATACACATTAATGACAACAATCAGGAGCTGTAATATGACATGCTCACAAGAAACAAAACAATGTACACCACAAGAGACGGAAGGAAAAATCGGTCGGGTTATGTTTACCACATCACCCACCATGTGTGCAGATGGTTAAAAAAAAAAATCATATTCTTGAAAACACCTCAAGGCGTGCTGTCCGTTGTTATATATTGGGATGCATCTGACTGATGGCTTAGGAGACGCGGGCTTCATGTGATGATTGTAATACTACTAATAATAAAAAATAACCATAGTAATGTTGCTGTGGTTAAGATGCTGACTTTCTCCAGTAAAAAAAAATAATTAAAAGGTCGGTGTTAGGGGGCAGTAGAATTGTTACAAATTAAAACAAGAATGCTAAAGAGGTAATATAGTGTTCATGGAGTGGAAAACACTGAAAATCGTTTTTTAAAAAATAAATAAGATCACAGTATCTGAAGAATCTGACCAAATTAGGCTGCAATGAATATGACATGAGCGTCATGGAACCCGCTGGCCCTGCGTTGGACAGCACTACATCAAGATTTTGCTTGCTTATGTGATACCATACATACATGTTTTTGTCATAAAACGCCAATTTATTAAGTATCGCCGCAGCCACCCCTCGGTTTTCTCCAGATCAGATCCGATTTGATCACACATCAGATTTGTAGGTTTCTGTACATCTCCAAAGTATGACAAAGGGTTCCTATTCTTACACCACAAGAGTAAACAGTTGACATTTAACTGAAGAGATCACAAAACTGAATGTGTATCCTATTTCAGGTTTCATAATGAGTGCAGACTTCTTTGCCATCATTGTGTCTCTGCCCCCCCAAAAAAACAACATAGAAGACTACAATAAGAATCCCAAACATATAAAAAATGAGGATGTAAGGATGAAGGACTTCAACAAAAGTAGTGCAGTAATTACAAAATATCAGTAGTACTTCACAACAAGAAAAAGGTGGATGAGAATGGCAAGATTGATACAGGTCAAAGTTGAAAATAAATTAATGACTTTAATTATACAAAAATGCTATATAGAATTTTAGCAATATTTATTAAATATACTGACCAGCGTTAAAGAAAAATATAAATTAACTTGAATAATTATGTTAATAAAGAAAGTATTTTTGATGAAAGCATTGAATTTGTATGCTTATGACAGGAATTTAATCTTTTTGTTTTGTTTCCGTCTTAAAACAAACAATCTGGTATATTTAGGCTTGACACTTCAAAAGTCAATGGGAACATTCTGATGGACATGCCACATTAGAATATAGGAATACATCAATATTGTAATAGTGATAGCAACAATGACTGCATGATAAACCAGTTTAATGACAAGCAAGAAATATCCATCAGAGAAGAGAAAGTGATGTACATCCTGAATTCTATATTAATCACAATATTAGCTCACAATCAAAAGAAATACGGTTAAGTTTTTTAAATTCCAAAAATGTCTCCAAAAAGGTAGTAGATTTAAAGAAAACTGGTCAGGCCGAGCAAGTTTAAAGAAAACTGGTCAGGCCGAGCAAGTTTAAAGAAAACTGGTAAGGCCGAGCAAGTTTAAAGAAAACTGGTCAGGCCAAGCAAGTTTAAAGAAAACTGGTCAGGCCGAGCAAGTTTAAAAAAACTGGTCAGGTGAGTCTATGCTATTTGTGCTATAGTTATCCAAAAAAATATAGAACCACCTAGAGAATTTTTAGCTTTAATATGGTTTTTAAAAAAACTAGAGGTTTGTTAAAATTAAATACGGTTCCTAGATTGTGGTGCTTGCAACTGTGGTGACATTTGAATGAATGAGTCAGGTTTTATTTTTGTTAGAAGATAGAACTTTATAGTGATCTGCTATTGACTAAGCAAATTTGTTTTTAATTGCACAATGTAAGATCATATGTTAACAACAAGCACAGATTGACATATATACGTTTGCTCAAAAAGCACATTTCAGATGGTTATTTTTTTGTTAAATAAATAAATGATGAACTGAAAAACAATAACACATCAGAAAAAGGATGGATTTGCACACAGCATTGCAATTTCAATACTGACACTAGTAAATGAAAAATAATTAGACAACACATGAAGCTGGTATGGTAGTGTAGGTGTGGCTCCCATCAATTTGTTGTGCCTCCACAATAAGCATGTTTATTCCAAGTCGCCACCACGTACCAGGGCCATCACATTAAAGTTGACATTGTCTGGATCTCGAGCCATGAACTTTTTAATGACTTCAGCTGTATCCTAGCAACAGATGTGATATAATTAACACATATTAAGGTATCACATTACAGAAGTATAAATTATATTACATGGTGGAGAGATAGAGTATAAAGAGAAAGAAGTAAAAGGGAAAGAGGAAGATAATCAAGGAGTGAGAAGTGTATGTAAGTAGAGAGTGTGCGAGATGGGAAGGAGAAAGTGAAAAATGCGAGAAAACAGTCTTTCTTTCTCGAATCCTGTTTGCCTTACAGCGTCAGGTCAAGAAGAGATTTCTAAAACGTGCCCTTGTATACGCTTCGTAGATAGTCTCGTCGCCTGTTATCTCTGAGGTCCATCTTTTGCGTGGCCGGCCTTTTGCTTTGTACCCATTGTATCGGAGCAGCATTGCTCTTTGAGGTGCACTGTCTGTTGGTAATCTGCTTACGTGGCGAACCATTTAATTTGTTGTTTCTTGATAAGTCTAGTACTGATGTCTTCATTTCTCAACCAGTCTCTTCTTGTTACACCCAGCATTCTGCGTCGACACTTTCATCTCTGTCGTGACTAGTTTTCTTTTATCATTTGTTGTCAGTGTCCAGGTTTGGCACTGATAACATAATGTGGGGAGAAAGATTGTGTTGAAAATTGCTCTTTTTGTGCTCATGGTGACATGTTTGCATCTTAAAATTGGCGCCATTTGCCCTATCATTTGATTTGCTTTGTTGCATCTGTGTTGAATTTCATTAGTTATTCTTCTGTTTGCTGAAAAAATGCTCCCAGGTATGTGAAGTCTTTTACTTGTTTTAGTGGGTGATTGTCGATAGAGATATTGGTAGTGCTTTCCTCTCTGGCAAATGTCATTACTTCTGTTTTGTTGATGTTTATTCTCATGTTATATTCGTTATATGCTAACTGGAGTCTGTTAATGTGTTGTAGATGTTCTGTTGTTGATATGATTGCCTGATCGTCTGCAAAAAGAAATTCGTTTAAGAGTTCTCCGAGGTTGTTTCCTTCGCTGGTGTTAGCTATTTTACAGATGTGGTCAAATACGTGATGAACAGCAGCGGGGAGAATATGCAACCTTGTCTTACTCCTGACCCTACGTGAACATTTTCTGATAATCCTGTGTTTGTTCTAATCGTACATTGGCTGAGAAAACAATAATGAGATAAAGGTGAGAGGGACAGAATATCTTCTGCGTTCTCACTAGATTGGGATTTTGGATTCTCTAATAAGGACAGCTGTCTGCCTCAGATTATCAGCCACACCATTCAGTTTGTCTTGGACTCTAGTGTAAGTGGGCCACCTCTTTCTTCTCAAGTCTGCATACTGGGGTAGTTCTGTAGGATATAATTCCTATGATTTCTGCTTCCCCGTTTGTGCCGCCTCTTCCCGCAGTAAGTTTTGGCCACCCTCGTGATGGTAGGTCTGACTTTCTTACTGCGTGGCTAAATCTCTGAGGCAAATTGGCGACCGTAGAATCCGTTATCCCATTCCTCATTGTGAGGGCCGTTGCACCATGTTATGCGCCTTACGGTCTGGTGCATCCGTTTTCTGCAAGCATTTGTTTTGGTTAGCATTCCCTAGCGGACACGCATCCGATTTCAGCCAAACCTCCTTAGTCGCCTCTTACGACATGCGTGGCAGGTAACAGTGATTCTATTCTTGATACCCCAAATTTGGGCCCCGGTAACCACTCGGGCGGGACAGAATATAAAAGTGAAAGAAAGTGACAGAAATGAATGAAGGGAGGGTGAATGAAAAGTTCTTCGAGAGATTGACTGCAGTTAGTAGTTTAGTTAATTTTCTTCATGCTCTGGTAGCATATGAAGCTTCTACAAGGACTCTTCATACTTCTGCCTTTTATGACTTTCAGTACACGTTATGTTAGAGATACCATGCATTTCAACGTACACAATATGTACACTTTGCAAATGAAAATCGCAGCATATCCGTCACAAGACATAGCCATCAACAACAGTAAACAAGTCAATTTTTTAGGTTCCACTTATACCATCAGTAGTTTACCATTGCTTTATGAATGGTGAAGTCTATTTAAACCTTTCATAAAAATCCCACGGAATCGAATTTGCTTCCAAACTGCTTGCCGCAGAGTTTGAACCAGGTACGCTTGGGTTGTGAATCGAGCTCACTACCGCTTAAGCTACAGACGCTCACACTATACTTGTACTCATGTACACTTTAGAACCCGTTTAAAAAAAAAAAAGGAAATGCTAGTATGTACATTGTGTTTTTTTTCAGTGCCTAAAAAAATGAAAAACTCACAGTACCTCTCAAATAAAATAAAAATAGTAAATTTTTCAGATGATCATGTGGTTTTTTTCAGTATCTAAAAACCACCAAAAAATAGGTGCACTCTAGCATGCTCATGTGTTTTTCAACCGCATTTAACCACAAGCAATTTAAAAATAAAACTGCCAGCAGTTACATAATATGTATATATCTAAAGATAGCCCATTTCCTGCCTTTTCATTTACTAAAAAATTAATTTTCTGTCCTGTTTTTCAGTCTAACCAACTCCATTTCTCATGAATGTGCATAACTTTTTTCAGTAGTTAGTGATTGTATAGCTTTTGAATCCCCCCATCGCCCATCATTAGTGAAAGAAATGTTTATGCTTCTGGTAAAACTATCACACCTCTTTCTAGTAAAACTGTCACGCATGTGATTTGATTTTCCCCTCAAGCATGCTTTCATTATAAATAGGTGTCACATGTTTGGAACCTTCTAGAACCATGAGTCAGTGATATTTGTGATTACATCATGCTAAATATTCTAGAAGACAGGGGTAATCCAGGTGTGTCTAAGAAGAGGTCATGGCCATCTTGAAAAGGGACCATCCTTGAAAAGGTTTGTTATGCTTGAGTGAAGCAAATAGCTCAGAGTTGCCATTCGCATTCCATCTTTGATGCTGAGAACACATACTCTGCTTTTTTCATAGATTAATTTTTTTAGCATTAAGCAGTTCATTACAGGTTAGTAAAATTTACTATCTCTCTTCTTAAATTAATTTCCTGATTTCAATATTGATAATTTAACTGATGCATAAGTGTTAATGACATTACAAGATGCACTGTTTCTTGATACCAACACAAGATGACTACTATAATATGAGCAGATTAGAACAAGTTGTCATTCTGCGCCTTAGAACAGGGCACAATCAACTCCGCAGCCACATGTATACAAATTTCGAGATTGGCAATTCAGCCATGTGTACATGTGGACAGGCATATCAGACTGCAGAGCACATACTTCAAGACTGCCCTGAATATGATATAACGAGGCAGAACGAGGCAAACGCACTGGCCAGACAAAACAGCACTTGACAGGTAACTATACAGACATCTGTATGAGCTACAAAAGACAGTGAAAGTTATACAAGAGATAACATTGAATATATAGACAATATTTCAAGCAAACAAAAGGACTGTTTCTTGAGAGTGAAATAACATCAATGGGAACTTAAAATCTTAATGCCAATAATACTAAACATTTCATAAATTAATTAACCTTCTGAAATATGTTAGTAAAGTATCTCACCCAAATGGTTACCAGGTCCAAATTTGGGGTGTAAAGAATAGAACCACTGTTACCTGCCCTGCATGTTGTAAAAGGCGACTAAGGAGGTTTGGCTGAAATCGGATGCACATGTCCTAAACGTATAGAAGTCTGTGCGTTGAGGGGCCTATCAAGCCAATGTGCAACGTATACACATTCTTGGCAAAGATCAAACATACCACAAAGGGTGATTAAAATTGGTTGTAAAGAACGAACGCAAAGAAGACGAAGAAGAAGAGAGTAAAGTATCTCATACCATTGCTTGTTCTCAGAATTTTATTAAATTATCAAATGGATTTCTTTTTACTTTTACAGCGGAATTTAGAAAACGAAATATTAATTTAGTAATATAATTTACTGATATGACAGTAACAAGTAAATTGCATACCTCATTGTTGAAAAAAATCTTAAATCTTAATGAGACAGAAAATAAAATTATGAATATTTTTGTTAAACAGATGGAACCCTGGGCAGGTGATTTGAGTGATGTTAACGATGCGTGGTGGGAAAAAGCATACCAAATATTTCTTACAAAAGAACCATTAAGGAAGATTTTGGATCTTCAGACAATCAGAAACTGGAATGATTTTGGGTTTGACACAACTTCTGTCGTGCCTTATTATGGCGAGATCCATGATGTTGATAAACGGGCTATTATTGTTGTTCTTGCAAAAGCACGGCTGTTTGAGGATGAAGCAAGAAGGTATTTTACCACCTTGAAAGACTACATACAACGTCTTGTAGAAAATGGTACTGCCCCGGAAATGACCAGCCCACCTCTATATCCACGGATGATTGTCATGATTAATGTCATGATGAAGTTAATGTACAATGAGGACGGAACACCTATACGGAGAAATGAACCTGCATTGGGTTTGTCTCTGACTAATGCTCAGATGGAGTTGATTTTTGATCCGATTAACGAAAGCATGACCCAAGATTGAAATGGGTATGAGTGTTGTATAGTTCTTTATGAACACAATCTAAATTAAAAAAATTGAACTTTATGGTTATTTGAACTGTGTAAAATTCAATGTCTATCTGTTTGTGTTACTATTGATTGTAAGCCAGACTCTACACATTAAAACATTCAAGAATTATTTTTTCTGATGGGTCTAGGTGCTGTCAAGATATTATTACATAGTATATCCAGAGAGGTGCAACAGTACACGGCTGAGATTGTTGTCATCATCGCTTGCGATGGACGGCTATTACATAGTATATAATATTTATCGCCCGAGTGGTTACCGGGACCCACATTTGGGGTGTAAAGAATAGGACCACTGCTACCTGCCACGCATGTCGTAAGAGGCGACTAAGGAGGTTTGGCTGAAATCGGATGCATGTGTCCTAAACGTGTAGAACTCTATGCGTTTAGGGGCCTACCAAACCAATGTGCAACGTATACACGTTCTTGGCAAAGATCAAACATATCACAAAGAGTGATTAAAATTGGTCGAAAGAACGAATGCAAAGAAGAAGATAATATTTATGTATATTCTAAACTCCTAAGGAGAAATATTGTGGCAGCTTTTACTGTTTACCTGTTGCTATGTGTATCTAAGGGCAGTTCTTCAAGCTATCCTTTTTGCATTAAACACCATAAAGGAAAAAGACAGCGTTTGATGTTTTTATATTATAGCTTTTGTACAACATAATTATTTCAAATCTTTATAACTTGTGGAGACTACCATCTCAAACTTCATTTTAGCTTTAATAATATTCTGCACAATACTTTTATCTATTCTTTCTCACAATGTAGTATTGAAAATATTTGAACTCTTCCAACATTTTCTTATCACATAATTCATTTCTAGTTTTTTTGTGTATCCTCATGTTGTAAGTAACAAATATGATGCATAGCAGCTTCATTAATTCAATTGATTCTTCTTCACCTTTCAACACTCCAATGGAGCACAGGTCTTCAACAAACTTCTTTCAGCTCTTTCCCTCTCTTGCCATCCCTTCCAATTCTTTCCATGTTTTAATAATAATAATAATTCCTCTCGTACCGTTATACATTACATAGGGTCTGCAAGTAATTTCTCCATACCGCTATATCCTGGGCAAATCGCTCAATCTCCTCCATGGAAGTGAGACTGATATTTCCTGCCTCTTTCAGCAAAGTTCGTTTCAGGGTCTCCTTAGGTCGACTTCTCTTTCTTGAACCCTTTGCATCCCACTTCAATGCCTGCTTTGATATTCTTTGATCATTTCTCCTCAAGGTGTGCCCAACATATCTCCATCTTCTCTTTCTTATAACAGTTGTCACTAGTGGTTGACCAGATATGTCTCCGATTTCATCACTTCTGAATTCTCCATTTTATATTCATTATTTTTCGCAGACATCTATTTTCAAATGCATTCAACTTGCTTTCTATATCTTTAGTCATTTTCAACTGTCGCTGGCATATGTTAGAATTGATACAACATTTGAATTGAAAATTCGTAATTTAGTTTTAATACTATATAACTTGCAGTTCCATATTTTATTTAGATTTTTAAAAAGCTGATGTTGCTTTGCCAATTCGTATCATAATTTCTTTTTTAACATTTCCTGTGCAATCAAAATTCCTACCTAAATAGGTGAACTACTCTGTTATTTTTATCATTTTAGATTCCAGTGTGATATCTGCATTACTTGCCATAGGTGTCTTCATTATATTTGTTTTTTCATAGCGTATCTGCAGTCCAACTTTGATGCTATAGATGACAAGTTGTCTGTTTTTCTTTGCATATCTTGGTTGTTTCTACTTAACAAGGCAATATCATCTGCAAAATCCAAATCTTCTAGTTGACTATTTTCTACCCAATCAATGCCAGTTTCGCCTCTGCAACATTTTCGCATCACCCAGTCAAACTGCACACTGTGAACCATTATAGAGGCTCTTTATAATGTTTATTATTTTGTTTGGTATTCCATAGCATCTCAGAATACTCCACAGAGAGATTCTGTGTAGACTATCAAAGGCTTTTTAAAATCGATGAAATTTAGTATGAGTGGTTGTTGCTTCTCAATATGTTCCTCCAAAATTAGTCGTAGGGTAATTATTTGGTCTAAGCAGCTTCTCCCAGGTCTAAAACCAGCTTTTTCTTCTCTCAGGGTTGTGTCCACTGCTCCTTTGATTCTATTAAGAATGATTTTGCAGAAAGTCTTGGTCATTACTGATAAGAGGGTGATCCCTCTCCAGTTGTTGCACTCTTTGAGATCACCTTTTTGGGGATCTTAACAATTATTCCCTTCTTCCATTGATCTGGGACAGTTTCTTCTTCCCATACTTTATTAAATAGTTCTTGCACCTGGCTAATAGTTGTATCACCAGCCGCTTTTAGCATTTCTGCAGTAATGTTATCACCCGCTGCCTTATTGTTTATCAATTGCCTCCTTGACCTCAATTACACTTATCATTTCTTAGAAATGTGGGTTTTAATTTGCCTTTTGTCACAACTGAGTATACTTGGATAGGCTCATTTAATATTTCTTAAAATATTCTGCCCAATCTTTTCTTTCTGCTCATCTGATGTTAGACCATCTTTACTCTTATACATCTTATCACACAACAGTTTCTAGTTTTGTTATCTATGTTGTAGTAAAAATTATGTACTTTTCATTAATTAAATTGCCTTTTCTCACCTTTCAACACTCAATGGCACAGTCTTCAACAACTTTTTCAGCTCTTTTCCCTTCCTTGCCCTTTTCTTCAATTCCTTTAGCATGGTTTATCATCTTACATTCCTTCGATCGTATCTACAGGGTCTGAATCATTCTCATTGTATATATAACTAGCCAATCATCCCATGGAACTGAACCGATATTCCTGCCTTCAGCAAGCCTTTGGGTCTCCAGTCGATCCTCTTCTTGAACCTTTGCATCCACTTCAATGCTTTTGATTTACGTTGATCTTTCCCTAGGTGAAGATATCTCCATCTTCATTTTCTTTAAATTGCACTAGGGACAGTAGTTCCGATTTATCACTCTGTTCTTCATTTCAATATTTCTGGCATTCAAGCTTTTATCCTCAGACTGCGCTCTACTGTATAAGACAACTTTGATTTGAAATTCGAACTTAGAACAATAACTTGCAGTTCTATATTTTATTTGACTTTTAACTGATGTTGCTTGCCAACCGTACATAATTTCTTTAACTTTCGGGATCAAAGTGCAATGGAACTACTCTTTATTTTTCTAGACAGTGTGATTCGCATACTTGCCTAGTGCAATTTGTCAATTAAATCTCAGTCACTTGGATGCTATAGATGACAAGTTGCTGTTTCTTTGCATATCTGGGTCACTTACAGGCATAATCTGAAATAATCTTCTGTTGCTATTTGCCATCGACTGCCAGTTTCGCCTGAAACTTTAGATACGTCATGCACTCAAAATCGAAAACCTTGCCCGTTTCCCTAACCAGGCTGTGTCCCTTTCAGGCAAATCCACCAACCTCAAGTGTCTTTAAATGTTATTATTTTAATTCAAACAGATACCTTCACAGGTTTCCCGTGAGACTATCAAGGCTTTTTAAAATCGATGAAATTTAGAGAGTGGTTTTGCTCTGCAACTTGCCTCAACATTATTGCAGGGTACAATTTGGTCTAAGCAGCTGCTCCCAGTCTAACCACTTTTCTTTCCAGGGTTTTCACTGCTCCTGTTCTATTTATTTTGCCGAAGTCTTGGCAACTGTAGTGACCCTCTCCAGTGCTTGACACTCTTGGATACCTTTTGGATCATGGATGTCCCTTCTTCCATGTCTGGGACGTTTCTTCTTTCTTTTTAAATGCTTGCATGGGACTTGAAAATATCTTTTACATCTGCAGTAGATTTGTGCATTTTTTTGATTTCTTTAATACACTTATCTTTCTCGTAATTGGTACTGTTCTACTCTTCTACTAGTAGTTTTACTCTTCCATGTCTGCCCCTTCTTCTGCTCGGTATCTGAGAACCATCTTTTCGAGGGCCACCCTTGAGTTAGGTGTTAGTGTGTTGTTGCATTTACTGCCAGTCTACTACTTTCCTTCTGGTCATCGTTGACACTATGCCTCTTTTGGCCTTTCTTTTGACCCCTAGTGATTTCATCTGTTGCATCCTTAGTATTAAATATCGCTAGTTTCATCTTTCTTCTTTCTTGAATACATTTCCAGGTGTCATCGCTTATCCACGGTTTTCTGTCTTTCGTCTTTAATCCTGCGCTACTATTTGCTGCCCCTATGTTTTATCTTAGTCCATTTGTCTTCAATGTTCTGTTCATTTTCACCATTGAGTAACTCGAATCTATTAAGTTCGAGCTGATATTCCTCTTTTATCTCATTATTTTGTAGTCTTTGACTGTCTATTCGCAGTTGTTCTTTTTTAGTATAGCGAATTTTAAATTTCAGTTTCAATTTACTTATGCATAAATTATGATCAATTCCTACATCTTCCCCTCTTAATGCACGGACATCCAGCAATGATGTTCTAAATTGTGTATTTATGCACATATGGTCAATCTGATTCCTGGTCACTCCATCTGGTGAGTGCCAAGTAAGTTTATGAATTTCCTTATGTGCAAAGATGGTACCTCCAATTACTAAGTTTACATTACTCCATGATCTTTCTTCATTCTCATTCATTGTGTTTATTCCTTGTTTTCCTATAGCTCTCTCTACCCCTACATTATCAATTCCAACCTTGGCATTAAAGTCCCCATTACTACTAACAGGTCATGTTTTTTGGTCTTGTTAATTTGATCTTGTAGTCGCTCATAAAATGTGTCTTTCTTATTATCGTCAGCCTCGTTTGTTGGTGCATAACACTGCAGTATTGTCATATTGACATGCCTGGTACTGAAGTGGGCTCTGATTATCCGACTCGAGATGGGTTCCCATTCTAACATGCTCTTTGATACTCTAGGTGTCATCATTATACCCACTCTTCAAAATGCTTATCATCCTCTCTCCTGAATATATGAAAGTTAATCCACTAACTACTCTTCTATCTGTTCCAGGCCATCTCACCTCACTTAACCCCAGTATGTCCAGCTCGTATCTCTTCATTTCTTCTGCAATTTGGGCTGATTTTGTAGCAGTGGCCATCGTTCTCACATTCCAAAATCCAATTTTAGTGTGTGTTTTTGAGCCAAGTAATGTATGAGTCGGGTTGCTGACTTCTGCAAAGCGGCTTTCATCAGCAACCATCATTGATGCACTAGGTACACCGCACACCACCTGGCTGGTCGGTTTACCGGTATGGCGTCCTTTCTTACAAGTTTCTGTAGCTATTTTAATTTCTTGTGATGAGGTAGCTGGCCTCATGCACAAGTCCTCCTCCTTTTTCATCCGGGCTTGAAACCAGCATTGGCAGAGTTTTTCCATGTTTTACCTATCCTTTTAATTTCAGCATCCAGCTCTCTTCTCCAGGTCTGTCCAGGCATTCCCCTACTCCTATTTCCCTGCGGGTTTCAAAACAGTGCCTGTCTTGTAATGCTTCCGGTCGGCCTTCTCAATGCATGTCCTATGCATCGCCGGCGTCTCTTCCTTAGCTTTCTCCACTGGTATCTGCTTAGTTCTTTCTCTGAGTTCCTCTTTCGCAATCTTATCATACCATCTCAGTCCCTCTATTCTATGTAAACATCCATTTATGAAGGTCTGTAGTTTCCTGCTTTTGTTGTCTTCCATGTTTCCGAACAATAGAACAGTACTGACTTCACATTTAATTGAAAGATTCTCAGCTTTGTGTTTATTTTGACCTCCATTGACTTCCATATCTTACTCAATGCAATAGAGTTTCCTTGTTTTTGTATTCTTATCTTGACATCTTTGTTTGTTCCTCCTCCTGTGTCTATGTTACTACCAAGGTATGTGTATGATTCTACATCGTGTAGAGCGGTTTCCTCCTGCATAATCTGGTTTACATTTACTGCCTTTATTCTCATTACCGTAGTCTTTTCCTGTGTATTTTCAAACCTAGCTGCTGAGACTTATTATTTAGAATATTCATTTTATCTTTAATCTGTGCGTGATTGTGGAACAGCAATGCCAGATTGTCTGCAAAGTCCAGGTCCTCTAGTTATTTCACAAGTGTCCATTGTATTCCCCATCTGTTATCTACTGTTGTTGATTTCATGATCCAATCTATGGCCAGCAAGAACGGAATGGTGATAACAGGCATCCCTGTCGCACCCCGTCTTATATTAAAGGATTCCGTCAATTTGCCCTGTGTATGACTCTGCATTTCATTCCTTCATAGGTTTCCTTTATTAGGTTTGCAATCTTGGGTGGAACTCCAGTGTTTTAATAGTTTCTACAATGACTCTATCTAGGCTATCAAACGCCTTTTCATAGTCCACAAAACCTATGTATAGTGGTGAGTTCCACTCTAAGCTTTGTTCTACTATAATGTGCAGTGTAGCTATCTGGTCTGTGCTTGATTTATTCTTGTGAAACCCTGCCTGTTCTTCACCCAGTTGTTTATCTATAGTCTCTTAAGTCTATCAAGTATTTTAGTTTAGTTTAGTCGTCGGATCACCATCACTGCACGTCGAACAAATTAGTCCATAAGTGCTCCGATCTCTCCTCAGTATGTCCATCAGCGTGGTACACTAACGACACCGGTTCTTTGTTCTTTACAATTCTTCTTTGTTCTGCCAGCATAGCTGGCCTCTGCAAGCTCCTCCTTTTTGAGCTTGCCAGCTTTGGAGGTTTTGTGTTTCACCTATCCTTTTGAATTTCAGCATCACGCTCTCTCTCCCTGTCAGGATATTCGCCTACTCCTATTTCCTGCGGGTTTCAAAGCAGTCCATGTCTTGAAGCTTCCGGTCGGCCTTCTCAATGCATGTCCTGGCACAAATAAACGTCTCTTCACTTAGCTTCTCCACTGGTATTCTATAGTTCTCTCTAGTCCTCCTGTTTCAATCTTTCCAGCATACTCAGTTCTCTACTAGTAAAACATCATGGATAAGGTCTGTATTCTACTGCATTATGTTTCATGTCAACAGCAATAGTATTTCATTGATTGAAGACTCAGCTTGTGTTGTCCTCAGCTTCAATCACCATGCATAGTTTCCTTTTTACACGACATCTTTTTCCTCCTCCTGGTCTATGTTACTACGCAGGATGTGAATTCACTCGTAGAGCTTCTCCTGCATAATCTGTTTACATTTACTGCCTTTATGTCTCATTACCGTGTCTTTCCTTGCTTTCAAACTAGTGGGTTTATTATTTAGAATATTCTTTTATCTGAACTTGCGTGCATGCGAAAGCAATTCCCGATTGTCTGAGTCAGGTCACTCTAGTTTTTCACAGGTCAATGTATTCCATTGTACACATTGTATTCAATCATCCTCGGCCTAGACCGAATTCAAAAGATCCCTTCGCCCTCTTATATTAACCTCAATTTCCTTTTGTTGCTTCTCTTTATTTCCTTAAGGTTGCAAGGGAATCAGTGTTTAATGTCACATGACTCTATCAGGTATCAAAGCTTTCATAGTCCAACTGTATATTTATTCTATAGCTTTCTATATAATGTCAGTGAGATCGGTCTGTGCGATTTATCTTGAAACCGCTGCCTGTTTTGCACCATTGTTTAATCATGGCCTTCTTAAGTCTATCAAGTATAATCCTGTTTAGTATTTTACCTGGCACTGATACTATAATTAAGCCCTCTATAGTTTGTACATTCATGCATGTCTCCTTTCTTTGGTAGTTTGACCAAATGACCTTTCCACTCTAATGGTATCTCTTCTTTCTCCCATATCTTACTTAGTAATTTGTATAGTAACTTGAGATATCTTTATCTGCCTTGATGGCCTCTGCTGAATTTAAGATAATTTATTAACATAATTTACTGATATGACAGTAACAAGTAAACTGCATACTTTATTGTTGAAAAAATCTTGAATCTTAAAAATGAGACAGAAAATAAAATTATGAATATTTTTGTTAAACAGATGGAACTCTGGGCAGGTGATTTGAGTGATGTTAACGATGTGTGGTGGGAAACAGCATACCAAGTATTTCTTACAAAAGAACCATTAAGGAAGATTTTGAATTTTGCTAAACAGCATAAGACAAAAGACAACGGGGGTGATTTTGGGTTTGACATAACTTCTGTCGTGCCGTATTATGGTGAGATCCATCATGTTGATAAACGGGCGATTATTGTTGTTCTTGCAAAAGCACGGCTGTGGGAGGGGAGAGCAAGAGAGAATTTTAAAGACTTGAAAGACTACATACAACGTCTTGTACAAAAAGGTACTGCCCTGGAAATGACCAGCCCACCTCTACAATCACAGACTATTGCCATGATTAATGTCATGATGAAGTTAATGTACAATGAGGACGGGACCCCCATACAGAGAAATCAACCTGAATTGCTTTTGTCTCTGACTAATGATCAGAAGAAGTTGATTCTTGATCTGATTTATGATAAGCTAGACTTCATATTGAAATGGATATGAGTGTTGGATGAGTTTGTTATGAACACAATCTAAATTTTAAAAATTGAACTTTATGGTTATTTGAACTGTGTAAAATTCAATGTCTATCTGTTTGTGTTACTATTGATTGTAAGCCAGACTCTACACATTAACAAATTCAAGAATTATTTTTTCTGATGGCACTTGGTGCTGTCAAGATATTATTACATAGTATGTAATATTTATGTATATTCTATTTTTGTGGTAGCTTTTATTGTTTACCTGTTGCTATGTGTATCTAAGGAATGGTTCTTCAAGGACCACCAGAAGCTCAGCTATCCTTTTTGCATTAAAACCATAAAGAAAAAGACTGCGTTTGATGTTTTTATATTATAGCTTTTGTACAACATAATTATTTCAAATCTTTATAACTTGTGGAGACTACCATCTCAAACTTCATTTTAGCTTTAATAATATTCTGCACAATACTTTTATCTATTATTTCTCACAATGTAGTATTGAAAATATTTGAACTCTTCCAACATTTTCTTATCACACAATTCATTTCTAGTTTTTTTATTATCTTCCTGTTGTAAAGTAACAAATATGATGCATAGCGGCTTAATCAACTCACACTATATCCCCAATATACCTTGATGTATGAAAATAGTTCCTTTGTCTTTTATACTAACAAACTATCTCAGCTTGGGACAAAGTTCACTGGTTCACCCCCACACGCTCCAACCAAACTGCAGCAAGGTAATTTGAAAAGGGTGGAGAAAGAGAAGACTATTTATAGTATTAGCAATAAATTCTAACAAACAAAAAAAAACAGAAAATTGTTCACATATTGTAAATACAAGAGCACATACCAACAAGAATGTATCTGGGCTGGTCTTGCCATGGATAACTGGTGAATCCTTTTTGCCATCTAATTACACACAAAAAAAGACAAATGAAAATTAAGAGTATATCTGGAATATTCTTTCTTGCATATTGTATAACCACCAGAAAACAGGATATAACTAAGAGCAGGACAATAGATAAATAGATAAAACAGAAAAGCGCAGACCAGTGTCTTTAGACTTGAGCGGGACACTGGTCTCAGAGCACACCTCCATAGAATGGGACTCAGGGACTCGGCTGTCTGCAGCTGTGGAGCACCAAAGCAGTCCCCAGAGCACATCCCGCAAGACTGTCCCAGCCTGAGCAATATGAGAATGGAAATCTGGCCAACAAGGAACAACCTTTCAAAATAAACATGGTGGACCGGTGAAGACCTCAAGCACACCACCCTGCATATAACACATACCGGAGTAGTCACATAGCAGAGGTTGATCACAGAAAAAGAATTACCACCAGGATGATACAATTTGTTGTGAGAACAATTTATATGCCTTTAAAAGACCCTTGGTCTTTCACCCTTAGACAAGACTGGAAACACACAAAGAAGAAGAACAGCCAGTATAAAGATATGTGACATTACCTCTTGCCTACAGACATCTACTGTCATGTTATCTCCAATAGAACAAAGTTCAGGACATTCAGCTCAAATGTGAAATCCTTGTCTTATGTGGTTCAGAAATGTGACGAGTTACCAAGTTAAATACAAATAAGATTCAGACCTCATTAACAAATTGTGTCTTTTGTGGATTCTCAGACTGAGATGGTGTGACAGAGTAGCAAACACAGATATGTGGATAAGAACAGGGCAGGAATTCATGATCACCCAGGTTAGTAGGTGAAAACTGAGGAGGGCTGGGCATACTCTGAGGAAGACACAATTCAGTGTCACAAGACAAGCACTTAAGTAAAACCCGAATGAAAAAAGGACATACTAAATAGACCTTGAGATGAGTTTTCTCGAGGAACGAAAGGATGCTACTCTATCATGGAAAACCATAAAACATTGGGCAGAGACTGGGAATAGTTGAGGACAACTGTTCAGGGCCTATGATTCATGAGGAGAGGAGTAAGTTAAAAGACCAAGAATGAGACAGGAATCAAACCCACAAAAGAAAAGCCGATATAGAGATGTGCATATAATTGTCAACAAATATTCTTTCTTGATGAATTCCCTCGTATTTAACAATTTGTTTCTCGTGTGCCCGTTATGAATTTAAGGGCAGTCTTTGTTTTTCCTCTCTTTTCGTCCGCTTTCAACTCAGGCGAAGTTTCATCTCTGAAATTGATTTTTGCGTGAAAATCCGTTTTCCAATTTCTTACAATGGCAGCAGAGTGCACATTGTAAATTACTTTACACTGGCAGCCGTGTGCTCAATGTACTCGTAATTAGTATTCCCTCGCCATACAGACAGATTTTCTCAAGACTTCAGAGGTACTCACGTTATTGTCCTGAGTAAGACCAGGAGACTCGAACAAATGCCGGACAGTAGGTTCGAACCCGAGCTATGAGGCGTCTCACAGCTAGCAGGCCGAGCTATTATGAACTACTCTAGGCAGTCCCCCTAAGGGCAGTCTAATATAGCACCCCTTGATTGTTTGTTTGTTAAGGCTTGATTTCCCTATCATCTGTGAGCCTCATCATTCAGGTGAGCCTTACTCCGACTTCTGAAGCACTTGTAATTTAGATCCCCAAGTAAATGATCAGGAAACCTGTAGTCCAACCGTGTACAGTGTGCACACAATAATGTTTTTGTTTTATCCAAGTTGGCCTCGAGCCTCAGAATTAGCATAAAACATGGTTACTAGCAAAGTGTGTTATCAGCACCCTTTCATTTTATGAAACCATCTATTTAGTTTACCGGAGATTCAGACTATAAGAGCGGTTAGTGTACTTGCTTTCTAGATGGGGTGGTCTTAAATCAATTCCTACTGTTGCCTTGTAGTTGATTGGGGACAATCAAAGGCTAGCGGAGCAAACCGTAAACAAACCTGGCGGGCGGCAAATCAAGGTGTTCATTAAAACGACCGGTTTTGCTGGGCAGATGACGTTCATAAGTCCGGGAGGGCAGGCCGTCTAAGGGTCGCTGCCCTGAAAGAAAATAGCAACCCACTGCCTTGTGGGTTACGGCTGGGGACAGTCATAGGCTAGCGGAAGAGTGAACCGCACACAATAGCTGGCTGAAATCTAACACCCCACCAAAGGATAAGCAAATGTGCTCAAATAGGCGCTGAAGGTTGGCGCATGTACATTACGTTGTGATGTATGGCAGTTTATACATCACAATAAGAATTGATAAAAACTAGCCTAGAACGATTGAAAGAAGAAGAAAATCAATTCCCAGTTGGAGTGGATTTTCCAGACTGCAAACGAGCCTTAGGACAACTCAGCCTTAATTGGGTACTATAGAAACACAGGAATGTGTTGGCAATCTGTGGGATCACATCCTCCCTTCATACATTCCTCCCATCAGGCTGATCAAAGAAAAATAATGACATAAGTTTCCTCCAATAAAAAAGGTTTTAAAAATAGAACTTTGCTGAGAGAGGCAAGTAATATCAGTCTCAGTTCCATGGAGGATATTGAGCGAGTTGCCCAGGATAGAGCGGTATAGAGATATTGCTTGTATGCCCTATGTAACATATAACGGATCGAAAGGAATTATTATATTATTGATTTAAAAACAGGATCATTTCCTTTTTAAAAACTATTTAGTTCAACTACAGAAAACAATTAAACTTACCTAATTCATACAAGTATCCATTAAAAAGGACAAATGCAATGAAGTGGGATTTGACTCTTTCATCCACTGGTGGAGCCTAAAACACAAGCAAAAATTGATATGAAATAAAAAGAATGTGAAGGACTGACTTCAATGCAGCGGGTTTCCCCATATGGTACAGTCTTTCGGCAGAAATGGTACATCATCTACACAGAGTGTGTTGCACCCTGTAGCTCCAGCAACAATCCTAGGGATCTTCGGAAAAAATTGCACATGTGACTCAGTCCTGATTCGAACCTACAACCTTCAGATCGCCATGCAAATATCTTAACCACTTCGCCATAGACACCCCAACAGATCTGAAATATTGCATACAACTTGCAGTCTTGCTAGTCTTCATCTGTGCATGTTCAAATAAATAAACAAGGTATACTAAAAATGGAATCATCAAGAGGAAGGGGCAGACCAAGAAAAAATGGATTGATGGAGTTAGACATCTTAAAACTCCACAATATCACATATCAAGCAACCGAACGTGCACTATCTCGGAAACCATCATCAGTTAAACCTGCTACACCTAACAGCAAAAAAGAGCAGAGAGGGACAAAAGAAAGAAGAAACACCTTTAAAAAATATTTTCTTTTTACAGAATAACTAACGGGTACTATTAAATAAGATCAAGTGCCATCTCCACATTGAAGGTTGCTTGCAGTTTAATTTTATGTCTCTTGCAATTGTGATATACTATACGCTTAGTATGTTGATGTTTTCCACTGTTATTGTAGCCTTCCTCTTAGTTGAATATGAATTTAGTTTCTTAACTCCTTGTGGACCAAACGCCACACTACGTGACTTTGGGTTGGACACATTTTTACCAAGTCACACTAAAGGGAGTTTTTTATTCTAAAAACAAACGACTTGTAAAAACATGGCTTTTGCCCTGGTCCACTAAGAGTTAATCTCTAGTATGGTTATAAACTGTCAGATCACTTGTTCAAACAAATTGTCAATTTAATTTTATCTTTAAACAAATCACTGTCAATAATTACAATTTTTAAAAGTTTTTGTAGAATTATTTTAAATTCAGAATACGATTCATACACCAAAACACAGTACAAACATCAGATTTACCTGTGTATCTCCCTCCTGCGCACAATCATCATGTGCAGTGCCCATTTTCTACAAACACAGATAAAAACAACATGATACATATTGCTTATTGTTAAGCATATAAGAGGAAAAACAAAATACATTCAAAGGCCTTTTTACCACTACCAACTGGCCCCAACACTCTTTAGCATCATGTTTGCAGCTATGTTCACGGATGTCTCTCTGGAATGTGATGAAATGGGGTAAACGTTAGATACAGGACATATGTTTATATATTCATATCTCAGGAGCGCCTGTGTGTTGCTGGGTCCAGCAAGGGAGAAAAGAATAGTAACACTGCGACCTACAAGGCATGTCGTAAGAGGTGACTGATGTAGGGGCCTAGGGAATCTGCATTAGTAAATAAAAAGAATCGCAGAAATCAGATCTGCTGGCCTACTTGTAGGTGCATAACGGTACAACGTACAATCGCTCTCAGGCTCAGATTACATACAAATCACTAGGGTCAATATGGATCGCTGGAAGAAGATATCTCAGGAGGTTTAAATTATCCACCAAGGTGAAGGAATTGACCATCCTAAATGTTGTTTGCAGACTGTACCCTCACTACTAACTCTCAGGAAGATATGCAGACTTACATGGGTAGATTTTTTAATAGCCTGTGATATTTTTGCTTTACTATTAACACCAGGAAAACAGATCAAATGCTGTAACCTACCAGCTAGCCCCATTGTTAAGGCACCCAAAAATTTCACAGGCAGCTAAGAAACAAATGATCAACAGCATTTTTATACCTACTTTGTGTTACCAGAGCCAAACATGGACATTGAGCAAAGCGCAGTCACAAAAATAACTACATGTGAAATGCGTTGCCTGAGAAAAGTTACCAACAACACAAGAAAAGACAGAATCACCAACATCAGCATAAGAAAGAAAGTTGGCACAAAACCGTGCTTGAATTATATAGATAAACAAAGAATGAAGTGGTTTGGCCACTTAATAAGAATGCATCCAAACTCCACAGTATACAGAGTCTTCTACAACAGAACATCGGGAAAGAAGGCAAGAGGAAGACCACGGAAAAGATGGTTAGATGGCGTAGCAGAATCCTGTGAAAGAGCAAAGATAACAATCACACAGGCCACCAGAACAGTGCAAGACAAAAACAGAAGGCCACGACACTGGGCAACAACCCGGTAGCAGTGTGACGACAAAAGAAGAAGAAAGAAAGAAGAAACAGATCATGTTTCAGCAGACTTCTAAAAAAGCAGTACCATGACTGGTCAATATTAAACACCAGCCTCTCTTGCAAATGGACAACTTTTCTATTTTGACAGTATCTAACCCAGAGCAGCATCATCGAGTGAGAGAAAACAGAATACCCAAAGCCAGTGTTGTATTTGGAAGATGTGCGTCACTTTGTGGGAAAGGAGGGGCATAAGAATCGTCCCAAAACAGAATTTACTGTTATTAAACCCTATTACTCTCCAGCCTGTGATATGCCAATAAGACATGGACAGTGTATAGTAGACACACAAAAAAAACTAACCACTTTCGCACAAGTCTCCATAGATTGTTCATGAAAACGACAGGACACATTTCCAGATAACAGTTCTCACAAGAGTCAAGATTCCAAGCATTCACATTCTGTTGCAGAACACCTAAATAAGATGGGCCGGTCATACTGCACAGATGTCTAAGAAGCACATCCAAAAACAAATGATGTATAGTGAACTAGAACAGAGCAAATGACCGCTTCAATGACAAAAAAACCGTTTTGAAGACTTTTTTTTTTACAAGATCACTAAATGTGATCCTGTAACCCCACAAAAGGAACTTGCTGAAACTCAGCATACTGCCAAGCGCAGATAAAACATGCTGTGAAAAAGACAGAACACACAACACCCACATGTCCAACCCTGATGTCCTACCTGTGGTAAATAATAGCTTTTCAGGATTGGACTCTACGGTCACCTCTGCACAAACTATTATCACCTCTGCACATAGTGGTAGAACCCCTTACTTAGAAAGGCATCTTGTTCAGCTACATTACATAGTGGTAGAACCCATTACTTAGAAAGGCATCTTGTTCAGCTACATTACATAGTGGTAGAACCCCTTACTTAGAAAGGCATCTTGTTCAGCTACATTACATAGTGGTAGAACCCCTTACTTAGAAAGGCATCTTGTTCAGCTACATTACATAGTGGTAGAACCACTTACTTAGAAAGGCATCTTGTTCAGCTACATTACATAGTGGTAGAACCACTTACTTAGAAAGGCATCTTGTTCAGCTACATTACATAGTGGTAGAACCACTTACTTAGAAAGGCATCTTGTTCAGCTACATTGCATAGTGGAAGAACCACTTACTTAGAAAGGCATCTTGTTCAGCTACATTACATAGTGGTAGAGCCCCTTACTTAGAAAGGCATCTTGTTCCGCTACATTACATAGTGGAAGAACCCTTACTTAGAAAGGCATCTTGCTCAGATAGTTATATAGTGGTGGTAGTTACCTACTCAGAGAAAGGCATCTTGCTCAGATATGTTATATAGTGGGTGGTCGAGTTACCTACTCAGAGAAAGGCATCTTGCTCAGATGTTATAAGTGGGTGGTCGAGTTACCTACTCAGGAAAGGCATTTTTGCTCAGATATTGTTATATGTGTCAGTTACCTACTCAGAGAAAGGCATCTTGCTCAGATATGTTATATAGTGGGTGGTCGAGTTACCTACTCAGAGAAAGGCATCTTGCTCAGATGTTATATAGTGGGTGGTCGAGTTACCTACTCAGAGAAAGGCATCTTGCTCAGCTATGTTATATAGTGGTTGAGTTACCTACTCAGAGAAAGACATCTTGCTCAGCTATTTTATATAGTGGTCGAGTTATCTACTCAGAGAAAGACATCTTGCTCAGCTATGTTATATAGTGGTCGAGTTACCTACTCAGAGAAAGGCATCTTGCTCAGCTATGTTATATAGTGGTCGAGTTACCTACTCAGAGAAAGGCATCTTGCTCAGATATGTTATATAGTGGTCGAGTTACCTACTCAGAGAAAGGCATCTTGCTCAGATATGTTATATAGTGGTCGAGTTACCTACTCAGAGAAAGGCATCTTGCTCAGCTATGTTATATAGTGGTCGAGTTACCTACTCAGAGAAAGGCATCTTGCTCAGCTATGTTATATAGTGGTCGAGTTACCTACTCAGAGAAAGGCATCTTGCTCAGCTATGTTATATAGTGGTCGAGTTACCTACTCAGAGAAAGGCATCTTGCTCAGATATATTATATGACTAGACAAGTAGACAAGTTTAATTAATCAACATACATTATCCTGCTCCAAAAATTTTGCTCTATCAAGTGGGCTCAGTGTAGATGTCATCTCCAGGAAAGTTTTGAAGTGTTTAGTATCTGGAAGCAGAATATATACCATGTAACATTATTGCGTGTGGTCATATTTAAATAAAATAAATCGTACAACTGTATTTAACATTAAAAAAAACAAAGATTGTTGTGTTGCAAAATTTTGCATTTTTTTTTTTATTTACTAATTGCATAAATTTGTATGGGACTGTTTCCAAAGTCTTGTACAATTTTTATTATTCTTCTTCTTTAAATGCTCCATATTGACCACTTTCAACCACTGTGTGTGATTTGTATGTGATCTGAGCCTAAGAGCAATTGTACGTTGCGCCAGTTATGCGCCTACAAGTAGGCCAGCACATCCAATTTCTGCGCTGCTTTTTATTTACTAGGGTAGCATCCCTAGGGCCTACATCAGTCGCCTCTTACGACATGCATTGTAGGTTGCAGTGGTACTATTCTTTGCTTCCCTTGCTAGCCCCAGCACCACACGGGCGTGTACAATGTTCAAATTACTTGCAAGTTGGCAACAATTTATAATTTATGCAATTGTTTATCCACTCTGTTGCCAATAATTTTATGGGAGGGGGCCTCTGTAGCAATGTGGACAAGCTGTTGGTCTTGCGTTGTAAAGATTGCTCGGTTCACAAGATTTCTCAGTTCACGAATTCATTTCTTTGAGATCTCTGGAATTGTTGCTGGAGCTATGGAGTTTGTACTTGGTGGACGGCTTGTCATTTCTGCTGAAAGGGACAGAGCCTTATAAGGAAACCTGGTGCAATAAAGTATATCCTTCACCCCTAGACCTTGTAGCTAGCATTCAGTCCAGAATAATCCCTTGTTAACCACTCTTTATGATCTGTATATGACTAGTACTGAAAAAATAATAATTTCTCTTGTACCTTTATATGTTACATAGGACCTGTAAGCAATTTCTCCATACCACTCTATCCGTGGCAACTCAATCTTCTCCATGGAACTGAGACCAATATTTCTTCCATCCCTCAACAAAATTTGTTTCAGGGTCTCCTTAGGTCATCCTCTCTTTCTTGAACCTTTGCATCCCACTTCAATGCCTGCTTTGATATTCGTTGATCATTTCTTCTCAAGTAATGAAATGCGTAAGTATATAATGTCATGTTTTACATTGATTAACTCTTTCCATACTATAAATGTTGCAGAGTTCTGACTGCAGTCATTTTGATTTGAATTCTGACTGCAGACACCAGAATTTTGATCACACTAATGTTTATGTTTATACAGTTTGGAGGGGGTATCACATCAATATGTATAATCAATATACTATTTATATACATGCATTGCAGCGGACACAGCAGGGATAGTGGGAAAAAAGGAAAGCATAGAGGTACTGTATGTGAACGTTAGAAACAGAGATCAAACCCATGCATGGGGGAGTCAATAGTGAAGTCGATAACAAGGTTCTCTAGTAAGCACCAGTGATTAACTTTACGCCAACTATTGATTGATTGATAGGATCGTCATCATTGCACTTCGATGAATAACCATGTGTGTTTTATTTTTTTCTAAAACAGGAAGATCTCAGTGTCAGTGCACAAACTCCGTAGCACCAGCAAGGACCACCGATGTAACTTTGAAGATGGTTGGTGAAATTTTGTAGGATATCTGTATTTTAACATTTTAAAAAAATGAATTTTGCCAGGGCAGCATCTTTGCAATCTACTCTTAGCGAGTTAAAACTGTCAAGGGTTCTTTTACGTGCTAAACTTGAACAAAGGACCTCTGTTTTAGTGTCCGTCTCCAATAGGACTAGGAACTTGATCTTAACTATATTGAGATCAGGGGTCTCTGAGAAAATATCCTGATCGCTCCACACAGGAATCAAATCACGATATTTGTAACGAGAGGAAGCGCATACTCTACGCCACAGAGACAAAATGGAGTGTGTAAGACGGGCATAAGATGCAATTAAAATTGTTAATGGTTATTCAATCGTAATCCACAAAAAACTCCCCAAATGCTTCTGAACCCACTATCGCCCCCCTGGAAGGCTTCAGCGCTCACGGGAGGGGGGTGTCTATGAGGGTACCACCCACTTTGGGAAACGCTCATCTAGACTTATAGAACACACTGTACATGGTATATAATGTAACAAATTTAATCACCATCAAACTTGATCTGGCTGCGGTTATTAGCCAAGGCATGCACAATAGCCACTGTACCACATGCATTATCAATTGTTTGCTTAGTGTAGTAGAGGTCCGATGGAAATTCTGTTTGTAACTCTCCTATAGTATCTGCAGACTGAAACAATAGAACAAAATACGGAATTGTTTTTGAGTGATAAACATTTTATATATATATTTCTTCTCGCACCGTTATGTTACATAGTGCCTGAGAACAATTTCTCCATATCGCTCAGTCTAGGGCAACGCTTACAATCTATTCCATGGAATTGAGTCTGATATTTCTTGCCTCTTGCAATAAAGTTTGTACTCAGGGTTCCTAGGGCGTCCGCTCTTTCTTGAACTCTTTGCCTCCCACTTCAATGTTTGCTTTGATATTTTTTGATCATCTCTTCTCAAGGTATGCCCAACATTTCTCCCTCTTCTCATTCTTATAACATTTTTTACTAGTGGTTTTCCAGACATTTATCTGATTTCATCACTTCCCCTGAATTTGTCCCATTTTGATAAACATTATATCAGTACTATTTTTTTCCCCCTGATCCAGAAGCACTTGAGCTTTCAGTTCTGCTTGGTGCCATGAACATTGTAACCCTTCTGTTCGGTGCCATGAACATTGTAACCCTTCTGTTCGGTGCCACGAGCACCATAAATCTGGAGAACCTGTGGCTTTTCTGCCAGCCCGCGGAATTGAACCCGCTCACAGGAGCTTGTCACCCGTCGTCCAACGCGCTACGAACACGCTGGACAGGCGGGCATATCAGTACTATAAAATACACTGCCTTACTCCTACAGAAGTGCAAAATTTTTGGTATGGGAGAAATTCTTTACAAAAAGCATGGGGACTCTTTATTGCGTTTAGTAAGATATGGAAGTCAAAGGAGATCAAATCAAGTACAAAGCTGAGAATCTTTCAATCAAATGTGAAGTCAGTGCTGTTATATGGCTGAAAGTACATGGAGAAAACAAAAGAAACCACCAGAAAACTACCGACCTTCATAAATGGATGTTTAGGTAGAATAGAGCGGCTGAGATGGCATGATAAGATTACAAACAAGGAACTCGGAAAGAACTAAACCGATACCAGTGGAGAAAGAGCTAAGGAAGAGACGGTGGCGATAAATAGGACACACATTGAGAAGACAGACTGAAAGCATTGAAAGACAGGCAATTCTTTGGAACCCACAAGGAAAAGGAAGGAAGGCATAGACATACCTGGAGAAGAGAGCTGGAGACATATTAAAAGGATAGGTAAAACATGGAAAGAATTGGAAGGGATGGCATGATAGAGGAAGAGCTGGAAGAAGTTTGTTGAAGACCTGTGCTCCGTTGGGAGTTGAAAGGTGAAGAAATTATTGTATTATTTTTGCAAAGGTTATGTTTTCTGAACTGACGACATAGCATTCCAGGCAAACTTATAAGTACTCAGTATCCCCCAACAGATGAAGGGTATGTATACTGATGGTTCCCATGGCTCTCTTGTTAAATACTCCTCACTCTGCCCTCAGGCAACAACAAATAATATGTTAATGCAATGGACCTTGCCGGTGCTACGGAGTTTGTGCACTGCAGCTGAGATCTTCATGTGTAAGAAAGAGATCGGAGCACACTCACCAAAGTGCAATGACGATGGACATGTCAATCAATCAACTAATCCAGTTAATGCAGCGATATATGCTTTAAGACTAGCAATAATATACTCATAAAACCAGCATTGCTCACCTTGTCATCTGGAAACAATAAAATAACTGCAGCTACTGGTTTTGGTACAGAATCAAGAAGTTCTGGCTCAAGGGCATAAACATCAATAAAGTTCCAGGTGGACTCCATTCCAAGGTTATAAACATACTAGTAATAAGAAAAGGAGACGATCACATACAATTATATATACATATATATGTGGCCTTATTCGTCTTTACAGACGGTCAATTGGCAAGTGTTTTACTGTGATAACTTCTGAGTTTTCACTTTTCTCTCGTCGCCAGCTCATACATAAGTCTCTTCTCAAAAGATTCTGAACTTTGCAATTTGGCTTTCCACACAACTCTGTCATCAGCTAGTTTTTCCCATGTGCTGGGACTTATAGAAAAGTTTTTCATTGAGGCTTTGCAGACATCTTTATATCTGAGCAGTGGTCTGCCCTGGTGCCTCTTCTCCTCCGAAAATTCACAGAACAACATTTGTTTTGGTATGCAACAAGTTTCCATTCTTCTCACATGCCCCAACCATCTTAGTCGTCTACTGCTGAACATGCCCATGATGGAAGACAGGTATATATTGGATACACACACATGGAATATATATATATATATATATTCCGGAACGTGTATATATGTGTATATATACATATATATATACATATATATATATATATACACATATATGTATATACACATATATGTATATACCATATATGTATATACATATGTATATAGGCATATAGGTATATAGGTATATACACATATAGTGATATACACATATAGGTATATACACATATAGTGATATAACATATATGCATATACGCATAATGCATATACCATATATGCATATACGCATATATGCATATACGCATATATATATATATATATATATATATATATTATATATATATATATATATATATATATATATATATATATATATATATATATATATATATATATACACACACAGTAAACTGATACAAACAAAGTACTATAGTTTCACTATTTACCAAGTTTTACTGCAGTCTTCCCTCTATTTCGATATATACACACACATCATACATGTATCTATGTATATATACATACATAATGTATATATAATACATACATGTATACATACCTGCATGTATACATACCTGCATGTATAATACCTGCATGTATATATTACCTGCATGTATAATACCTGCATGTATATTATACCTGCATGTATACATACCTGCATGTATACATACCTGCATGTATACATACCTGCATGTATACATACCTGCATGTATACATACCTGCATGTATACATACCTGCATGTATACATACCTGCATGTATACATACCTGCATGTATACATACCTGCATGTATACATACCTGCATGTATATATACGTGTATATATACTGTGTATATATATATGTATATGTGTATATGTTGTATATGTGTGTATATTGTGTATATATGTTATATATGTGTAAATATGTGTGTGTATATATATATATATATATATATATATATATATATATATATATATATATATATATATATATATATATATAACTCAGAAGTTGTCACATAAAAACTTGCCAATTGACCATCTATAAAGACAAAAAGGCTATAGATATATATATATATATAACACACACACACACACGCGCGTTCATACATACAGTATTAATTACTAAGAACCTATGGTACAACAACAACAAAAATTCTTACAGATTAAGCTATACAAACTTCTTTAAACTAAAAAATGTATCACTGATGGCTTAAAAACAACTTGCTATGTATTAGGAATTTCAATAAGGGGTTAATTTATTATTAGAAGTAACAGACGTTACGAATGAATTTAAATTAAAAATATAGTATTTAAACTTAGTTCACATATTTTTGTTTTAAAATACCTTACATGGCTTTTCGCCTAAGATCGTAGTGGCCCGCTTGATTGCGGCCAAAGGTGGAATCCTTCATATAATGCCAACTAAATACACTGAAAAAAGCTCAGAATGGCTCTCATTGTAAAGAATGATGTCGTCGAGTATACATATTCACAATTTAAATATGACACACAAAAATACTGTTCAGGGACTAGTAAGTATATTATATATAAGTATATATATATATATATATAGTATATATATATATATATATATATATATATATATATATATATAAGTATATATTATATATATATACTTTAATAAAACATTCAAACTGATAAAGGTATTGTAGTTATCTATAAATTATTCTGATTATCCATATTTTACCTTGTTCAGGACCTGAAAGAAATCAGAAAGAAATGAGAATAATTAAATTACTTGGTGCAAGAAATTATGAAATGCTTAATGTATTTATAATGTTACACTTTCGGAAAATAAAATATATGTAGCATTCATTATCATCAAGCAGCTTCTCCCTTCTGGAACGTGGCTCCCATGACAGCAGTCCTGAAAAAACTATGTTGTGCAAGTTGAGCAGAGTGAAAAGCATTCTCAAATCGTCATTCGGAGTCAAAAGCATTCTCAAATTGTCAATGACATCTCTCTCTCGATCACCGCCCAGACCGATGTACCAGATCTCTCCATAAATTCTATTAATGTGGAAATCTGATTCATGCAGCCTTTGCATTGGTGTGTTTTACGTCACATTTTCAGCACCATTTGGAGCTCTGGTGCTTATCGTTCGGTGAATTTCCGGTTTCAGCCAACATTTACTAGGTTCGCTTTCTGTTCTGTTGCCATCTGGTGCTTTTTACGGTGTGGGTAGCAGCCCACACCCAACCTGCTTAGGCGCCTCTTACGACATGTGTGGCAGTTAACAGTGGTTCTATTCTTTACACCCCAATTTGGGCCCGGTAACCACTCGGGCGCAATGACATCTTGCACTCATCATCTTCTAGGTGGTCCTCTCATTCTCCCAGGCACCATTTTCTCCAAAATAATCTTTTCTAGGCACTCATGTCGTTTGATGTGTACAAAATATTTAAATTTCTTTGTTTTTATGTTCTTTAATAGACAAATTTCTTTATCAAGCTGTTGCAGAACAGAAGTCTTTGTTCTATTCTCTGCCCATGATATTCTAAATACTCTTCTGTATATCATTTGATATGTTGCATTACAGAAAGAAAAACAAGTTTCATATGTATAAGTTGAAAAAACTACACAATAATATACTCTACTACAATTGTGGAGCATGATGGCACAATAGTTAAGGCAATGGTCTTCCAGATGAGTGGTCTGTCTCTGAATCCCAGCATGTGATTTATTCTGACCAGAAACAGCCTAAATTGTGGACCAGAAACAGCCTAAATTGTGTACCAGAGCAACTCTTGAGAAGCAAAATATGACCTGCGTGATGTTGACTAAATGTGAGCCTTCAGTCAAAGAGTAACACAAATTTAACACCATAGGGTGTTTGCAGCAGCAATAGAGCAACAGACTTGTATTGAAAGCATTGATTTTAAGGAGTTTCAATGAATAAGGCTTGTGAAGGCTGTCTCTTTGATGACATACTGTTGGATGAGGATACTAATATTTAGAATGAACCAATCAGTAATTTTGGAAATCGATGTTGTACAAGCAGAGCTGGATGCTCGAGAGGCAGAGAAAGGAGTTTTAACAGGAACCATCAGCATGCATACCCTTCGACTAAAATAAGTAGGAAATATGTCAAATATTTAAAGATGGGAAACCCAATAACAAAAATATAATAATACAATGTGATGATTATATATGTTGAAGACAAATAATATACTACAATTCAGTTTTAATGAGGAACATATAAGTAATGGAAATAGCGAAGTATCAGGCATAACCTGCAGAAGACGAGTTCAGTGTCACTAGACAAACACATAAGTGAAGAAGGAAAAGTGGGCGTCCTAAACAGACCTGGAGATGGATTATTCTTGAGAAACTGAAGGATGCTAGACTATCTTGGGAAGCCATAAGGAAAACAGCTAGAGACAGGAAAAGTGTCCAGTTGTTGAGGCTCTATGCTCCATAAGCGAAGATGAATAAGTAAGAAGTTTAAAAAACCAAGGATAAGACTAGAACCAGATCCACAAAAGAACATAAGAGAAACTAGAGAGGTTTACAAACATGGCTCAAATATAATAAACTTAAGGGAATCTTGAGATTTTTGTTGTTAGGATCACTGATAATGGGATATAAACACCTAAGCATTAGCAAATGCTAGTCATAGGATCACTGATAATGGATATAAACACTCTGCAAGCATCTAGCAAATGCTAGTTCATCAGTGATCACTGATAATGGGATATACACACCTAAGCATTAGCAAATGCTAGTTATATGATCACTGATAATGGGATATAAACACCTAAGCAATGATTAGCAAAATGCTAGTCATAGGATCACTGATAATGGGATATAAACACCTAAGCATTAGCAAACGCTAGTCAGTCTTGTTTCATCTGTCTAAACTATTCTGGTAACAGACAAGTGTGGCTAATGAAGCAAGAATTATTAGCATCTCCTATGGAAACAGCCCTGTCAACATCAGCTGCCTTCGAGGTTCTAAGAAAGTCACAACTGGGAACCCTGAGAAGTAGAAGATTGCATTTCCCCCAACATTGCTAGTTGCACCCACCGCCCCAGTGGTGAGTCGATATGATAATAATAATTAATATTAAATATCAAACTAAACTAACTTTGCTACAATTGTTATACAAAATGTTTGACCTTTGCTATGGCCTTCAAAATGAGAGACTGATTACAATTGTAGAATTGATATATCTACAACAAAACAAAACATCTAGAGAGAGAATGTGTCTTGCTGGACTGTTCGTTGTCATAGTCATAGTGAGAGAACTAGACAACCATTCTGACGCAAATTCTGGAATGTTACCAATCAATGATAATAATATATAAACATCCAACTGACTAAATTAGCAGTATTTAACCGTTAAAACTCCTAAACACTACAACGCTACGATTAAAAAAAAACATACTTTAGGGTTAGATTCAAGTGGAATCCATCGCTGCGCAGTTTCAGCCATGATTAGAAATCGAAGTGATATCTCAAAGCGCTATGTTATAGGATGAACGTACGACACAAATGTCTGTTAGATCACCACTGCAGCCGGTAGAAAATCAATCAATATATCATTGTTATCTCCCTTAGAACGCACGAAATACTCGACTATTTCCGAATGAACGAATTCAGGCAATATTTTGCGACGAAAAATAACACAATTATCACAAGAAATATGCTGTGTTTTTACCCTCCAAACAGCAATAAATAATTAAAAATGCTATAAAACCGCTCGTGATAGAACCAAACACTAATCGTGAATGATGTATAGAATCGGTTTTTGTCCTTAAATTACGTTTGTCATTGTGTTGTGTGAGATCTGTTACTTCATCATCGAGCATAAGCTCCCCTTTTAACACTTGATTTTTCTTCCTACTCAAAGAATTGGGAGAAATATAATTTTGATCACACTAAAAGCTGTACAGTATAAAAAAATGATGTTCCTACTTATCTTTGATAACCAAGCCCCGTAGTCAAGATATGAATACTGAACAAATATGATTTTGTAAGTGTCGAGTTATAAATCAATGACTGCGGGTGTAGAAATTATTTGTTATTATTATTCCCTGCAAGAAGTTATTTAAAAAAATGTTTGTTGGCCTACACACTGTAATATAACCAAAAAGACTCGTTTTAATTTTGAAAGCGACGTGTCTCGACTTAAAAAGGCTTTAAATACTTTAATTCCCTATATATCAAATTTATAGGCCCCCGTCCAATGTACTACTGCCGTATTTCTACTGACTCGCTATTTTAGTATTTAAAGTGAAAACGAATGGTACTTGAAATAGCAACTTATCTCTATCAACTTGAACTCTTGTCCTCCATGTTTAATTGTGTGTTAAGTTTATCCTGTTATTTTATCTTGTTGTTACATTTATCTGTACCAGGACTTAAGAAAAGAAGATAGTTGAATCGTATTGAGACAAGATACACTGAAGTCTGGTTAAAGTGGAACAAAAGTTATACAATCAACATAATGGCACATTGGACATTCCCATGCATACTTCGTACTTCACTGCAGCAGCCATCCCAAAGTCCATATACTCACCATACCCATGAGAAGTTGATTGTTATATAATTTCTTTTTACCACAAAGACCAGACCAGATATGGCATATCCAGATTCTCTCAATCGTTCTAGTGTCTGAGACTCACTCATATCCCATAACTCAGTGTATACTGCATTAATGACAACAGCTCTATTTATACTTCTGCCAGTTTGAATAGGGACATTATTTGCAAACCGTAGCACATTTGTTGCCCCGAGCTCAGCATGTCCCGTATGTACATGGGCATCCACATAGATTTTTCAAGAGGGTGAGGATGAATAAAAAAATGGTTGGTAGTTTACTCTACACAGAAACTGATAAGACCAGATTCACTTTAAACTGTTTTACAAAACAGTCATTTTCCAGGGGTGGGGAGGCACTTGTTCCCCATTGCTTAACGTATGGACCCCCATAGATGTGAACATGTCAGGGTCTTGAGATGTGAGCGCTGAATGCTGTTTACCCATTTCGTACGGATACTTCTAGACTACATCTTTTGAAGCATATGTATGGAGTCTGATATGATAAACAACAAATGTGATCTGTTCAGCGGCCCACAAGAAAACCCTGGATGCAGTGATCTCCATAGTCGTTCTCAATGTTGTTGTCTTGAAGGCGCCACAGTTCTCATTAATTATCTTCCTGTTTCTTCAAGCAGATTAAGCTTACACTGATCTACATCTGAATAGATTAATGACAATGGATAAAACAAGCATTACCAATATATCTTCATGATATTCAAAATTACATCGGGGACCCTAGACGGTGCTACATAGTCCGTGCACTGCAGCTGAGATTTTCATGTGTAAGAAAGAGATCGGAGCACATACAGTTACTCATTGAAGTGCAATGATGATGGTCCAATCAACCAATCAATCAAATCATATATGCAGTATAAGAAGCCTGAATTTCTTGGCTGCTTTTGTATCTTCACAGAAACAATAACAAAAGTAAACATAATTGACTTCTAGAATATATTTTACTGCAATGCTGTATGTTAGTCTCGTAAGATATTCTGAATTATGTGTAGATCAATTTGATGCATTGTTTTGTATCTGTTTGCAGTGTTGAAAAGCTGAACACATTCTGAATTGGTCCAGTACACATAAAGGAACTCAAGAGCTGTTATTTGGTGAGTGCTGTGAATGTTTTTTGTCACAAACTTTTGAGGTCATTCATTTTTCACTCTTGATCGTTTATCTCCGCCTGTGTGTTGCTGGCTAGCAATAGGAGCAAAGAATAGTACCACCTCGACCTACATGGTAAGTTGTAAGAGGCAACTGAGGTAGGGGCCTAGGAAGCTACCCTAGTAAATAAAAAGCGTAGCAGAAATCAGATATGCTGGAATACTTGTAGGCGTGTAACTGGCATACCATACAATTGATCTTAGGCTCAGATCACACATGGATCGCAAAGAGTGGTTTAACGAGTGGTCGATATGGAGCGTTCAAAGAAGAAGCTTGTTTACTTTATAGTAGTCTACTTATTCCGAATGCTCCATCCGTTACTGTTTTCATGTAATTTCACTGTATCTTGTAGTACTAAGCATCAACGGTCAAGGTCGCATCATAAACCTTCACTAAGGATGTGTAATCAAATTAGCATGCCCAGAATACAGACCAGTCCAAATCTGTACTACACAAAAGGGTCTAATGAAGGATTTACTTCATTGCTCGGGATTCCCATATGGCTCTGTCCCTGTTAGCAGAAATGACAAGCCACCTAGCGAAGTGCTGCAGAAACCATGAGCCCCGTAACTCCTGCAACAATACTAGAGATCTCATGAAAAAAATTACACATGTGACTCGGTCTGAATTTGAACCCACAACCTTCAGAACGATATGTGATTGTTTTAACCATTGAGACCCCCAGACTATACAGTTGCTTTACAGTTGCCAGGCTGACCTTTTTCACTTGGGGTATTATTCAACCTTTAGTGAAATGTACCACATGCGAAATGAGATACTTGAGGAAAGCAGTAAATAAAACGAGAAGAGACTATGTAAGAAATGAGAAAATTAGAAGAACAGTTGGAACAACACCTGCTATTAGATTTATTGAAAAACAGACTTAAATGGTTTGGCCACTTGGTGAGAATGAACCTGAATACACTAGTTGCAACAGCGTGCAACCTGAAAATGGAATCATCAAGAGGAAAGGGCAGACCAAGAAAAGATGGGTTGATTGAGTTACAATCTTAAAACTCCACAATACCACAACGTATCAAGCGACCGAGCGTGCATTATCTCAGAAACCGATCATCAGTTAAACCTGCTATGCCTAGCGGCAAAAAGCAGAGAAGGACAAAAGAGAGAGAGTGAAATGTATGATTCACTTCTTCTACCAATCCTTTAGTACAACACCAACAGCTTCACTAAAATGTATGATTCACTTCTTCTACCAGTCCTTTAGTACAGCACCAACAGCTTCAGGAAATGAGTGATTCACTTCTTCTACCAGTCCTTTAGTACAACACCAAAAGTTTTACTAAAATGTATGATTCACTTTTCTACAGTCCTTTAGTACAACACCAAAAGTTTTACTAAAATGTATGATTCACTTCTTCTACCAGTCCTTTAGCACAACACCAACAGCTTCACTAAAATGTATGATTCACTTCTTCTACCAGTCCTTTAGTACAGCACCAACAGCTTCAGGAAATGAGTGATTCACTTCTTCTACCAGTCCTTTAGTACAACACCAAAAGTTTTACTAAAATGTATGATTCACTTCTTCTACCAGTACTTTAGCACAACACCAACAGCTTCACTAAAATGTATGATTCACTTCTTCTACCAGTCCTTTAGTACAGCACCAACAGCTTCAGGAAATGAGTGATTCACTTCTTCTACCAGTCCTTTAGTACAACACCAAAAGTTTTACTAAAATGTATGATTCACTTCTTCTACCAGTCCTTTAGCACAACACCAACAGCTTCACTAAAATGTATGATTCACTTCTTCTACCAGTCCTTTAGTACAGCACCAACAGCTTCAGGAAATTAGTGATTCACTTCTTCTACCAGTCCTTTAGTACAACACCAAAAGTTTTACTAAAATGTATGATTCACTTCTTCTACCAATCCTTTAGCACAACACCAACAGCTTCACTAAAATGTATGATTCACTTCTTCTACCAGTCCTTTAGTACAGCACCAACAGCTTCAGGAAATGAGTGATTCACTTCTTCTACCAGTCCTTTAGTACAACACCAAAAGTTTTACTAAAATGTATGATTCACTTCTTCTACCAGTCCTTTAGTACAACCTCAACAGCTTCACTAAAATGTATGATTCACTTCTTCCAGTCATTTAGTACAACACCAACAGCTTCAGAAAATGAGTAATTCACTTCTTCTTTGTTATATTTCTTGTGATCACAGGGAAGTGGTAGAGGGAAGTGGAAGTGAGTCTGTGGGTTGAGGCTGGCTATAGTATTTTTAACTAAACTGATTGACTTAATATAAGAAGTAAGCAACCACTACAGACATGTTTGTATCCAAATTTATAATAAGTAAGATAAAGTACTTAACTGTTGTTACTGGGGGACTGCCTAGAGTAGTTGATAGTGGCTCGGCCTGCTAGCTGTGAGACGCCTCATAGCTCGGGTTCGAACCTACTGTCCGGCATTTGTTCGAGTCCCTGGTCTTACTCAGGACGATAATGTGAGTACCTCTGAAGTTGGAGAAAATCTGCCTGTATGGCGAGGAATACTAATTACGAGTACATTGAGCACATGGCTGCCAGTGTAAAGTAATTGCAATGTGCAGCTGCTGCCATTGTAAGAAATTGGAAAAACGGATTTTCACGCAAAAATCAGTTTCAGAGATGAAACTCGTCTGAGTTGAAAGCGGACGAAAAAACAAAAAAACTGTTGTTACTTCCTGTAGTATCACTTTTTAGGGCATTGTAAGGCAGGTGGGACGAGAGCCTGAGGAATTTAATGGCCGCTTGGCTAGTGCATTCGCCGCAAAGCTGTTCAGGTTAGGATTTTTCATTTATGCCCACAACACAAAAAAAACCCTTGGCCTTACTGTGAATTGAGCACGGGTTTCCCGCATGGAAGCTGCACTCTAATCCATTCGGCCAGATGCTCCTCTTACTTAACTTGCAGCTGAAATATTTGAGCTTTAAAATCCCACTATAAAAACCAATTATATAATGTTTATGAGACCTTCAAGACAACTGCAGTGGAAGGGATACACCATCATCAAATAGCTTGTCCTGAGCAGAACTTTGCCACCCTAACAGTCCTTTGGAATTTCTCTTTCTCATAAAACAGATGTCCCGCCTCTGCAGCCATCATGCTTAAACCATCAGTTACATCCTGAATCCATCTTCTCTGTAGTCTTCCTATTCACTTTGCCGGGATACCTGCTTCCATGATGGTCTCTCCAACACTTTGAGTCTCTTTATATGTCCTGAATACTTCATTGTTCTCATTCTTATTTGTAATCATTCTTATTTGTAATCTTTGATTTTGAGTTCTTTCTGGATAGATCTATATATTCTCATCTCTGTCCATGATATACGAATGACTATTCTGTAACACTTATATTCAAAGGCACATATATGTTTTCCCATTGCCTTGCTAAATGTCATCCAACAAGGAAAATGTGGAAGTAAGGAAATAACCACAATATATACAAATTCCATTTGAAGAAGTCATAAGAGTTCTCTAGGGGAAGTAATTGAAAATATAAAATGCAATTAAGTTGAGGAAAGGACGACTCTAGAGTAGTTATAGAGCTCGGCCTGGTCTTACTCAGGACGATAACATGAGTACCTCTGAAGTCGGAGAAAATCTGCCTGTATGGCGAGGAATACTAATTACGAGTACATTGCGCACACGGCTGCCAGTGTAAAGTAATTTACAATGTGCACGCTGCTGCCATTGTAAGAAATTGGAAAAACGGATTTTCACGCAAAAATCAGTTTCAGAGATGAAACTTCGTCTGAGTTGAAAGCGGACGAAAGAAAAAAAAAAAAAAAGTTGAGGAAAGAAAAAGCACAGGAACGCCTCTTTCAATCTAAGACGAAATCTTTAAAAACAACATTATATCAGGGCGTGTTGACATACAACAAGAATTCATTTCTTGTGGTGAATCCATTTATATAAGGTTGACAAGTTTGTTATATAAAGAATTAAGCCGTGTCAAGCCCATTTCAATTAAAAGAACACAAATAGGTTTACTTTTCTTATATCAGGGTACAAGCTTGCATCAACAACATCGATCGTTGGGGAGTTGAAGATGGATAAGGGGGATATTCTTTTGTGTCTTCGCGACTGCCTGTTGAATGAGAACACTAAAATAGATGTTGAATCGATCCAGAGATTTTAAGCAATTTGTATTTACCTGTTGTACAAGTAGAACTGGATGCATGAAGAGCAGAGTGAGGAGTGTGTTTAATCAGTGAGCCACGGGAACCATCAGTATGCATACTCTTTGATATCTGTTGGGGGAGACTGAACACCTATGAGTCTGCCCGGAGTGCAGTGACGTCAGTTTAGTAACCAATAACTATATCAGGGTATGTTAGCAATGCTAACATGAACAGGACAAAACAAATTAACTCCTTCCGGATACTGTACTAGCGAAATGTAATCACAAAGTACTGTAGTATTACAATATCAAGCAAATATCAAGCAAAGGATACACGAGGTTATTCGTTTTTAGTCACATATTTTCAGTTTAGGTCCATTAGGAACTTGTTGTTTGACTCTACATGTTGTTTATTGTGCGAGAAATGAAATTCTTCACCTCTCTTGTATCCTTTGCTTGATAAAGGCCTTTGGTCGAAACGTTGCTTTGTATTGTTTTTGTATTTTGTAAAACTACAGTATTTTGTTTTACGGTTTCGCCATATATATATATATATATATATATATAATTGAGAGAGAAGAGAGAGAGACCAAAAACCCAGGGCCGTACCGTGCTATGATACAGAGAGGCGGCCGAATGAGGCGGAACCGTAAGGGGGTGGTATAAGCCACGAAATCACAATACAATTTGAATCACTCAATAATTACACATCTTTATGCAACACTTTTCTTTATTGGTCTATGTTATTCCGATATTGATGTATACGATTTATACATTTAAGGGCCGGCATTTCGAAGACTTGCATCATACTGAGAAAATATATCGCAGGCCCTGCAAAACCCCATACTTAAATTGACCTTCAGGGAATAACTTTAGTCATAACGTTTACAAACACTAATCTTGCCGTCAGTACGTGATTGTTTCAACAAAAAAAACGTTATCTAGCCTTTGCCGACCGCAGAGTATCACGCCTGTCGAAGGAACGAGCTGATAGATTTTGCCTGCTATGAAAAAAAGTTTAGTCATGGCGTCTCTGACTGATTTTTGCGCGAAAGCTTGCTTTCGTTATCATCAGTGTCCCTCGCCATTCAGACGAGCCTCACTCCGACTTCAGCGGTACTTGTAATGTATATCTCCGCAAGCCCGTCTGCCCAGCATGTTCGTAGCGCGTTGGACTACGGGTGACAAGCCCTCTGTGATTGCGGGTTCAATTCCGCGGGCTGGCAGAAAAGACACAGGTTCTCCAGATTTACGGTGTTCGTGGCACCGAACCGAAGGGTTACGATGTCCATGGCACCGAGCCGAAGAGCTGAAAGCTCAAGTGCTTCTGGATCCAAAAAAAAAAAAATCTCCAAGTAAAAGATCAGTGTTTTCTGCAGTTTAACCGCTCACTGATAATTTTTTGCCCAAGATGACCCCCCACCCAAACCCCGTAATTTCAACGGCACGTGGTCACTAGCGCAGAGTGTTATCAACTTCGCTGTTGGTGATCCCACATATATGGACATGGCCGGAGTGATATGATAATAATTCCAATATAACTGATAACTAATGCATGCCATTTTTGTAACCCCAAGTAAAGTGTAGGTAGACGGACGTGTTCTTTGTTTCACTTGTGGAACTCGTTTACGTGAATTAAACACACGACCTCTTTTTTGCTTCAATTTTAAAAGCGAACGTTCTATACTTCGCTCAACCCACCCCACCACTTGGATTAACAAAAAATATGTAACACTTGAACTTTATCTAAGTATCTACTAAAGTAATTCCTCAACTTTGGCATACCGACTCGGATACAAGAGGGTTGTGAGTTTAATCTCACACTCGACGTTCCACACGTGAGGGCAGGAATTCGCTCTTCTACCTCCTGCATACTAGGGTCTAGAAATGTGAAGTGAAGTTACTTTATACCATAAGGTCTCGCCCGAGTAGTTACCGGGGCCCAAATTTGGGTGTAAAGAATAGAACCACTGTTACCTGCCGCGCATGTCGTAAGAGGCGACTAAGGAGGTTGGGCGTGGCGCTAGCTACTTCACACCGTAAAAACACTAGATGGCTACAGAACGGAGAGCGAACCGAGTAAACGCTGGCTGAAACCGGACACATCGCCGAAGGATAAGCACCAGAGCTCCAAATGGTGCTGAAGATGTGACGTAAAATACACCAATGCTAAGGCTGCATGAATCAGATTTCTACATGAATAAAATTTATGGCGAGATCTGGTACATCGATTTGGGCGGTGAACGCAAGAGAGAAAGAGATACCCTAAGGTCTGAAAAGGGTACGGAAAATTCCATTCTTCTTTTTCGAACGCTCAATATTGACCACTTGTTAAACACTCTTTATGATCTGTATGTGATCTTACTAAAGACACGTCGTGCAGGGCGATTCGCTATCTACTTGACTATCCTACTATGGAATATAGAACACTGATGAGCCGTGCACGAGCATACCTTCGAGTCAATGCTGACACAACATCCTCTGGACATGGAAATAAAGAGACAAAAGGAAATAGGTTAAAAAGAGGAAAATCTTGGATGGGTCAGGCCGAGGACTGTATTGAACAGGTGTGTACACTTGAAGACATTGATCCCGGTGGAGAATGGATACCAGTGCCAACAGGAATCGATACATCCTTTTCTGTATGCATCAAACTTGATAAAGAAAGCAGACAAGACAACCCACTTGTCGTGGAGGCAGCAGTTCATGCATTGATTTCTGAGAACGCATCTGAGCATGATGTAATCATTTAGACGGATGGTTCGGGATTCGACATGTGCGGAGCTCGTGGGCTTTCACTGCTCAGGTCGGAGGAGATGTTGTGAAGGAAGACAGTGGTGGTTTTGCCGTGACAACGAGCAGTCTCACTATGGAAATCATGGCGGTTACCAAAGCGATGATTTGGCTAGAATCACATACTTTTATCCATGCATGTTTACTCAGTGACTCAATGAGTATGCTCAGGAAGATTGAAACAGGATGGGCTAGGAGACATTGGATGGAGTCGCTGGGGAGGTCTAAGCTGACAAAGATCAGTTTTATTTTGTGCCAGGGCATGCAGGTGTAAGGGGGAATGAACGTGGGGATAGGCTTGCAGGTATGGCTGCTGTACAAAGCGGGCGAGCAATGGACCAGGCTGATATTATAAATTCCTTACGGGAGAGAGGGCGTGTACATGATTCACGTAATAGCGGTGAATCTACAACACTAACCAGACTGCAAGAACTCAAAGTTAAGTGTGGTGTAGCTCGACAAGAACGCAATGCTGGCAGACAAAGAAGAATTGTAAACCAACAAAGAACCGGTGTCGTTAGTCGCCACACGCTGATGGACATACTGAGGGAGAGATCGGAGCACTTATGGACTCATTTGTTCGACGTGCAGTGATGGTGATCCGACGACTAAAACTAAAACTGTATGTGATCTTAACCTAAGAGCGATTGTACGTTGTGCCAGTTATGCGTCTACAAGTAGGCCACCACATCCGATTTCTGCTACGCTTTTTATTTACTAGGGTAGCTTCTATAGGCTCCTACCTCAGTCGCCTCTTACGACGTGCCTTGTAGGTCGCAGTGTTACTATTCTTTGCTCCCTTTGCGAGCCCCAGCAACACACTGGCATTAACCATTTTCATTTATTTTATTCTCGCAGATTCAGCACAAAGTTATAATTATGCATAATTATAGCGGAGTGAAAATTAACATTTGTATGTTTTAGCTCTGCTTTGCAACATTCGTTTGTAATTTAATCTCAGAATTGATTCGATACTAGCCTGCTTTGCAACATCGTTTGTATTTAATCTCAGAATCTGATTCGATACTAGCTCCTGCTTTGCAACATTCTTTGTAATTTAACTCTCAGAATTGATTCGATACTAGCTCTGCTTGCAAATATATTTGTAATTTAATCTCAGAATTGATTCGATACTAGCTCTGCTTTGCAACATTCGTTTGTAATTTAATCTCAGAATTGATTCGATACGCATGCTTGAATTGTTTGATGTAGGTTTTTCTCTGTGATAAACTTGCTCCGAATAACATTAACTATTACGTTAGGTCTTGACCCTATGAACTTGTACTATTTGACGATGTCCCCCCCCGACATCAGACAGTAGCTTTGTGCTGCCTGGTGAAACGATATTCTAGTGACATCTTACCCGTCAAGTTTTTATGAAATGTCACGCGGAGCTAACAGAGAACAGTGGAACTAAAATTTATCATGGAATTGCTCAGACCAGCGGTTCCCAAACTTTGAATTTTCGAGTACCCCCTTTTAAATACACTTTGCTGTGGCTAACACCCAAACGTTTCTAAATATGAAAATGGACAGGGATGAATTATCTGTGTGTTACACTAGTAAACAATGTCTACAATTCAACATTTTAATAAACAGTAAAGGGTTTAATTTTTCCTTGAACAAGACGCGCCCTCATTAGCATCATTAGTATATTTGCGTTTCAATGTCAGTCAGAGATCCACCCTGAAGCTCAGCCAAAATGTACTGTAGCAAAATTCAATGCGCCCCAACGTTATTTATCATATTTTTCCCAAAATCGTTTCAGCCAATTACTTACTTAAATTCCATTCTTCTAGCGATGTAGTTATTATTACACCACACCAACAGTCAAGATGGCTTCAATTTTTCATACTACAGGAAACTTCAAATGATCTTTCATTTTGTCCTTCAGAAATTTAGACTTCGGACTGGTCCGAGTCTTTGATTTCTAAGTTTTGGAACGTCCCCTTCCACTACACACGACCTGAATAATTTTCTAGGGTTTTCCCAGAGTTATAATGTTGGATCAAATTTCGTCTTCTTTTGTTAACTCAGACCATTATCTTCAATATTATTTGTTCCACCGAAAACGGAGCATGTCAACCCTAACAGACGTGGATATCCAGCATTGGAAATAAGGCGTGTACACATCATACAGTTAATGACTATGCTCATATGTCTGTCGCATAATGGAATTACCATTGTGGGTCATGGAGATGTCTCATCTCCCTGTTTGAACTTCTGAACAAGGTAAACTGAAGGCAGAAGATGAATAAGTATCCATTGACTTAAGATAACTCACTCCTGCAGACTGAAAATGAAAATCCTGGCATATCCTTTCACAGGACGTCGTCATCAACAACAGTAAACGAGTCGTTGATTTTCTAGTCACCACTTATACGTTCAGTAGTTTGATTTCTAAACGGATAGGTCCATTTTTTACCGTTCGTAAAAATTCACGGTATTAAATTTACTTCCAAACTGTCCGCCGCGGAGTTTGAACCAGGTACTCTTGGGTTGTGATCAGCTCACTACCTCCAAGCATCAAACGCCCGAAGACTACCCCGTCAATCTGCAAACAATTCTTTCTTTCCCCTCTCTATATCGGGAGGTATCTGTAGTTATTCTCATACGGTTGTCATTCGAATACCAAGTCAAAGTTCGTGGAGTCATTTCCGGGACAGACCAAATGTATATAATGTATGTATAAGATATTCATATTTCCAGAATTAATTTATTAATGATATTCACAGTCAGAAACGTTTTATACAGTCGAATAGAACGCAATTAAAATATATTTCTTATCACATTTTTGTCCCTCCCTATTTCGTTAATTTGTTCCCATTTATGACCTTATAATTCTCCCATTAATTTCATACCAATTTACTACGTTTTCTTATGGTCTTTTCGTAAGTACGGTTCCAACTTCACTGCAACGGGTCACCCCATAATTGCTCCGTTCCTATGCCAATGAAAATCACACGAAGTGCTAACAACTGTGAAATGTTTCTGTGTGAACTAATTCCAGAATGAAACAGCCGCGTATCGCCACAAATTATGGTCTTTTCGTAAGGTCTCTTGTATGTTGGACGTGCACGATATCGTTACAAAAGAACCTTTTTCTGAACCCACAGCGGTGTATATCAATACAGCAGTTACTTAACCTTGGCGCTATAATTACCAACAATGGAGATTGTACAAAAGAAGTTAGAAGTCTAGCCATGGCTTTCCAGAGGGTGGTCAGCATAAAGAAACTATGGCATGACACAAGCAAAGAAACAAAAGTTAAGATTTCTGAGAACATGCATATTCTCTGTGGCAACATATGGATGCGAATCGTGGACCATAACACAAACATTAAAAACAAAATTGAAACTATTGAAAGAAGGTGCTATAGAAAAGTTCTTAGAACATCTTGGACAGAGAAGAGAAGAAATAGACATAATACACGACCTTCATATCAAGGAGCATTGGCTCATAAATAACATCATATCCCGGGAGATAAAATATTTTGGCCACATTAAACGCCACAGCGGTTTGGGGAGAAAGGTAATGGAAGACATGGTTTCTATAATACGAGGCAGAGGACGATCAAGACGACGGTGGCAGCGGGACATCAAAGAAACATTGAACATGACGCTAGAGGAGGCCGGAGGACTTGCAAGAGACAGAGAGCTTTTCAGGCGGGCTGTGACGAATACGACGTTATGAAAGGGACATGCTGCTACTTGAATTACTAATCAACTTTTCACAGGTTTAAAATGTAACCTCTATTTGGATATTTATCGCCCATATGTTTAAATCTCCGAGGGTCACAGAGATGTGGTTTTACAGAAGAATGATGAGAATACCATGGACTGCTAAAAGGACTAATGTTGAGTTGTTGAATGAGATCAAGATACAGAGAAAACTTATTGTCTGTATAAGTAAGAGGCAGTCATCATTTTTCGGGCATGTGATGAGAAAGGGAGGTTTAGAACACACTGTAACAACCGGTAAAATCGAGGGTAGACTAGACAGAGGAAGACAGAGAGATACAATTTTGGATAGCCTTACTTCATGACACGGAAGAGCGTCAACATCTGAGATGATAGCAAACACCAGAGACATAGATTTGTGGGGATGCATGATCGCCTACGTCAGTCGGCACGGCACCTGGTGATAATGATATTTAAAATGTGGAATAATATTTCAGTAATTAATAATGATTATCTTTTCTGTTAAAAAAAATATTTTTGATTTTGTGGTTTTAAAACAAGCCTGCACTCAAAGAAACCATACTAAAATAACGAGAATCATGCATTCGAGGTTATTCGAGCATATAATGCGAAGAGTAGGTTTCGAATATTTGGTGACAACAGGTAACATTCAGGGAAGGAGAGATCGTTGAAGACAAGAGGGAGAATATGTTGGATGGCCTGACATCGTGGATCGACGCCAGAATATGATAACTGCACCAGGGAGAGAGAGAGAGAGTTGGGCAGAGACATGATCGCCTACGCCGGTAGGTGTAGCACTTGATTAATGTCGAAACATCAGAAGTACAATTTATCCGTGCTCAAGTCTAGCGGCAATATTAGAGAAAGGTCATTGCACTGTCCTCTATACATACAGCGACCTCTGTCCTCCTGGTTGGAAATTAGAGCCGCTGCTGCGTCAATGATTGTCAAGTGTCACGGCATCCAGCATAATTATTAATTTCATCTCCACTGTTTAACAGGTGCATGACATGGGCGTATATACATCAAGACAAAGCGGGGAGGGAGAGTGAGATCCACCCCTTAGAAACTGACTTTTTGATAACACAGTTTTGTGCGAATCTGATCTTCTCCATTTCCGCGTAGTAAACTACCAACATTTAAAAAATTCATTTTTCCTCCTGGAACAATTGCTGTGGACGCCCATGGTGCCTGGCATGGGCGTATATACGTTAAAACAATGTAGGTTGGGGGAGGGGGAGTGTAAGATCCACCCCTTACTGTTGCCTTGTAGATTGATTGGGGACAATCAAAGGCTAGCGAGCAAACCGTAAAAAAACTGGACGAAAAGCAAACCAAGTTGTCCATAAAAAGACCGGTTAGCTGGGCAGATGACGCTCATCAACCCGGGAAGGCAGGTCGTCTAAGGGTCGCTGCCCTGAAAGAAAATAGTAACATGTTGCCGTGTGGCTTTGGCTGCGGACAGCAAAAGGCTAACGGAGAGCGAACCCAGTAAACGCTGGTTGAAACCGGACACTTCACCGAAGGATAAGCACTAGCGAGCGCTCCAATTGGCACTGAACGTTGTGACGTAATATTGCGTTCTTGGCAAAGGCTGTGCATATATCACAATTAGAATGATAAAAATGGTCGAAAAGAACGATCGCGAGACATCTTAGAAACCGACTTTTTGATAACACAGTTTTGTGCGAATCTCTATTTCCACATAATAAACTACAAAAATTTTTAAAATTCATTTTTCCTTCTCCTGGAACAATTTCTGTGTAAAACCATGGTGCCTGGTCTCAATATTTGCACTCAACGCGACGGTAGTGTAAACCTGTTATGTGTTGTCGTCACGCTGGCTCACTGAGACGTTAATAGCTTTACAGGTGAGGTGGGAACTTAGAAATTTGGCAAATATCTGACAGCCAAGAGTGGTAAATGGGTGTCACTTATAGCGATGTCATACAGTTTTATTTCTTTGTGCTTCCTATTATTTATTCCTACATCGTTCACGCTCAGACTTCAAGTTTAATATGCTCAAAGAGAACAGTGGTTGCCTTTGGATAGCTAGACCTCAAATGATATTATTCTACAGTGACACTAGTGCAATTATTTCTGTGTGTCTTCTTCTTCTTTACGATCACTTTTTAAATTCAGAGATAAAGAGCAGAATAGGGCAGGCGAAAACATCGTTCCAGAAAATGAGAAGCATGATATGCAACAAGTCATTGTCAATTGAGTTCAGAATGATAGTTATACAGTGCTACATAGAACCAATACTGACATACGGATAGCGAGTCATGGACAATAAACAAACAGATCGAAAATCTCTGGAGGCCACAGAGATGTGGTTGTACAGAAGAATGCTGAGAATCCCATGGTCTGCTAAAATGACTAATGTTGAGGGGATGAATGAGGTCAAGACACAGAGAAAGTTTATCATCAATATAAGAAAGAGGCAGTCATCATTTATCGGACATGTCATGAGGAAGGGAGATTTATAACACATTGTGACAACCGGTAAAATCAAGGGTAGACGAGACAGAGGAAGACAGAGAGAGAATTTTGGATAGCCTGACTTCATGGCACGGTAGAACGTCAACATCTGAGATGATAGCAAACACCAGAGACATAGATTTGTTGAGATCCATGATCGCCTACGGCAGCCGGCTCGACACCAGATGATGATTATACCGTCAGACGCGTTCTTATGATGAGGTCGACTGTTGTCTGGAACTAATCTCTGGTGCCATGTTGTTTTGAATGTTGTGTTGTAGGGCCAGAATCTGTTTCTGAGGAGTACAAAATGGAACATTATTGCAGGACATTCACTATGGTTTGATCAGAGATGTCACAGGGACACAGAGGGGATGGAGACAATCGTAGGCCAGTGCAAGTGTTTATTCAGTCTGTTAATCCCTGTCCTGACACGGAATATGATGGTCTGTCCTTGTCTGTCGAGTGTGTGATAGTCGTCGTTGAAAAGTTTAGATACTTCTCTACTGTCCAGGATAGGCCCTTGTAAACCTCAGTCAGTACTTAATTTTCACCAAGTCCCTTCCTTCCCTTTCTGCTGGGCATCTTTACAAAATAAGTTATATAGTAAGTAATAAGTGGGTATTCTTCATTTCCAGCGATCAGTATTGATTACGTCTTTGTGTTGCCGGGGCCAGCAAGGAAAGCAAAGAATAGTACTACTGCGACCTACAAGGCATATCGTAAGAGGCGACTGATGTAGGACCTAGGTGAACCTACCCTAGTAAATAAAAAGCATCGCATAATTCGGATGTGCTGGCCTACTTGAAGGCGCATAACTAGCACAACACACAATCGCTCTTAGGCTCAGAGCACATACAAATCACACAGAGTGGTTAACAAGTGGTCGATATGGAGCGCTAGAAGAAGAAGAAGTATCCAGTATATATTTATACTGCAGAGCTATGTCTATCTAGGTTTGTTCTTAGCACGAGATCACCTTGTGCCAGCCTGGGTGCGCTTAACTCTAATGACTTCGACCATTTCAAGGAGGATCTGACTTTGTCATACACAATGGTCCTGGTATTTATTTTATGTGTGGGGGGCTGTTTATACAGTCCTTCAAACCCCTTCCCCACTTTATGATAAATCAAACTCGACCTGGTATGTGAGGTCATGTGACAGTTCAAAAGTAACTAGAACACAGGCATAACGATATTATAACACCTCGTTAACTTGCTACTATTGACATAGATATACAGAGTTATATAATTTAGAACTATAGTTTCTTGAGTAATTCATTACGCTTAAGAGATAAGATAGCATTTGTTTGAACTTAAGTCACTCACTGTCTTGGGTGGAGTGTAAATCTTCTTGTCCTGTGTTCGCACTAGAATAACTAACTACTTGACAGCCACTCTCTGTGATTTGTATATGATCTGATCCTAAAGAGGTTTTAAAGCCGAAGGATCGACTTCATTGCACTGAGTTTTACCTCATATGCATCGGCCCCTCTCCACAGAAATGGCACGCTACCTGCCGAGAGTATTACACAAAGCACGAACTCCGTAGGACAACAATCATAGAGATTTCTGAAAAAAAACCCAATGCATTCGTAAACAGAACGACGCGGTCCGGATTCGAACCCACGAACTTCGACACGCAAGACAAGGGCTTTACCACTGAGCCACAGAGACCTCCTAATGAGCCTAAGAGCATAAATACGCTGTGCTTTAGTTTACAACTGTTAAGCTTATTGGGGTTTTATAGAAGAATGATGCGAATCGTCTGGACGAATGGATAAAAGGGTGGGAAGTCATTTGGAAGACTCGGTTCGACCCCGATAAGGACAATAATTTTTTTCTTCTGTCGGGGACATAAAGACAACTTTCTAACATGAATAGTTTCGCGATGACTGCACTAGCCATGCGACCATTAAATTCCGCTGGCACATGTTCCCCCTGTCATACACCGCCCTAAAACCGGTAGTACGTTCAGTCTTATCTTATCTTATCTTAACCACATTTGCCGTGAAGCGACATGGGGAGATTTAGTTTTCTATCTTGTGCCAGGTTTGTTGTGCTTGACGTTGCCAGTCGATGCTGTCATGGGGACTCTGAGATATTATCTATCCATTGTGTTCTTGGCCTGCCTCGTGCTCTGCGCCCTGAGTGTCGATTGTTGTAGGCACGTGATGGTAGTAAATGTGGTTTCATTCTCATTAGATGTCCGAACCACTTGATTCTTTGCTTCTCGATGTACTGTATGCATAGTATAGTACCAACGATGCTTCTGATATTCTCATTTCTCGCTCTAACTCTCCTTGTAACGTGGATAGCTTTTCGTAGACATCTCATTTCACATGTTGCAATCTTTCTTTCTTGTGTCTTAGTCAAGGGCCATGTTTGGCACTGATAGCCGAGAGTTGGAATAAATATGCAGTTTATCAGTTGTCGTTTGACTGCCATGTTAATGCTAATTGTATACGTATTGCATTCAGTAAATATAAATGTATATATGAATATATACTCACTGCCGCTTAACTATTAATGGACCAGGACAAAATCTCTGTTTTTACATGTCATTTGTTATAATATAAAAACGTCCTTTAGTTGACAAAGAGGTCACTTACGTGGTGTCGGTCCACAAAGAGTTAAACTACAGACGCTCAACAGACTTACATAAAGACCGTAAAAACTTCTGCTGACGATGGAAAAATAAATGCAGACTCTTAATCCATCGGTTGTCGACGTTGAGACAATGATACGGTTATAAAGGCAAACATATAACCACTCATCCGTTAAGATCGCAGAAGCTGTCAGCTGTCACCTGATCGTTCTAGTTCTTCTTGTCTTATAAACAAAACTAATGTCGATCATATATTTGGATGTATGAAATATATGTAACGTATATAATGTATCTTTGCCTAGACTTTGTCTACATTGGAAGCAAGATTAGCAAATCAGGAGGTACAGATGAGGACATTAATGCCAGGATTAGGAAAGCTCGACAAGCTTTGCTATCCTCCACAGTGTGGAAGTTCAATGCTATCTCCACGAAAACAAAGCTCAAGATATTCAGCTCAAATGTGAAATCTGTGTTGCTGTATGGCTCGGAGACGTGGCGAGTCACCAAGTTAAATACAAATAAAATTCAGACATTTGTCAACGGACGTCTTCGGTGGATTCTCAGACTAAGATGGTATGATTGAGTTGCAAATACAGACATGTGGATAAGAACCGGACAGGAACCTATGATGACCCAGGTCAAGAGGAGAAAATGGCGATGGATCAGGGAATACCATACTGAAGATACAGTTGAGTGTCACTAGACAAGTACTTGAATGGAACCCGAAGAAAAACGAAAAGAGGACGACCTAAACAGACCTGGAGACGAAGTCTTCTTGAGGAAATGAAGAGTGCTCAACTATCCTGGGAGACCATAAAGAAAACAGCCAGAGACCGAGAAGAGTGGCGAACAACTGTTGAGGCCCTTATGCTCCACCAGGAGCGGAGAGAATAAGTCAAGTCTTATGTAACGTGAATGATGTATCTTTGCCAGCATTTCTTCCACCATAACTGTTCTCTCCAGATCTTCATGTACTTTTATGTGCCCAAAATGCTTACATTTTTTTCCATTCTTATTTGTTGCATTAGTCATTTTCTTTAATTTTGAGATTTTTTTTTTCTCCCGCGGAAATGGCTCTCTTGACTATAATCACATGCCCACTGAGATCAATAAGTGATGTTTTTATAGCTCCATCCGCACTAAAAATGGGAGAATACTGCAGTGATGACCAATGAACCCTACCTGGGTAGGTGTCACCGCAGCACTAAGCATAGCACTACACGCCTGGAACTGTTTGAGATTTCTGGGTTTTCAAGAAAGCTCAGGTGCTTTCCCCTCACCCACATCCTCCTCCCAATTGCACCATAGAAAAAGAGTTACAATTCATAATTCATGAGGTTGGAAGAAGAAGAAGATGTAGAAAAGGTTTTTTTTCTGGCTATATCTATTTGTTCTCGTTTCTGTCTATTATATATATATATACTGAGACAAATTTTATAGCATGTTTTACCCCTACATAAATGAGAGTCTTGTTTTTCCCCCTGGAAAAATTGACATAGGGAAGTCCATCTCCTAGGCGAGCCACTGCCCCGTTAGCCTTTGGCCTCGCAGTATCAACGTTTTCTTGTCTACACCACCAAACAAAGAAGGGTGGGGTTGGTTTATGGGTTTGTGTGTTCTTGCTTGGGCTAGTAGCAGTCAGCGACTCATAGCATCAAGGTCAGCGTTAGAAAAAGCTGACCAAGACTTCACTCCGTCTTCCCGTTGGCGGCACAGGAAACAGACAGATACCAAGAAGTCTGGTTAGGTTTGTGAAGATGGAAGATGGAGAAGCTAACACGGTAGCCAACAAAGGCTATTCTGAAGTCAGATGTGTCGAACCGAAAGGTGTAGATACCACAGCTCACACTGAAAACTGCGCCACAGCTCACGTTCTCCGGACTGCATCCAGCTATGACGCGATGTACGGAGACCTACAGATCTGAGTTGGTCAGATCCGATCCAGATCTGGAGACAACCCAGTGTAGGCTGCGGGGATACTAAGTAAATTGACGTTTAAGGACAAAGACACGTGTGAATAGTATCACATAAGTAAGTACACATTTTAAATCAATATAAAACTAACGACAATCCCACGTTTCGATCATAGATCTTAATCAAGGAGACATATATAGATAGAATAAACACTAAATAAACTAGAACATAGATCTAGGAGACATATATAGATAGAATAAACACTAAATAAATAAACTAGAACATAGACCTAGGAGACATATATAGATAGAATAAACACTAAATAAACTAGAACATAGATCTAGGAGACATATATAGATAGAATAAACACTAAATAAATTAGAACATAGATCTTGGAGACATCTAGATAAAATAAACACTAAATAAACTAGAACATAGATCTAGGAGACATATAGATAGAATAAACACTAAATAAACTAGAACATAGATCTAGGAGACATATATAGATAGAATAAACACTAAATAAACTAGAACATAGATCTAGGAGACATATATAGATAGAATAAACACTAAATAAACTAGAACATAGATCTAGGAGACACATATAGATAAAATAAACACTAAATAAACTAGAACATAGATCTTGGAGACATCTAGATAAAATAAACACTAAATAAACTAGAACATAGATCTGAATAAGAAAGCTGACTGGAGATTTGATACGTGAATAATATCCTGCTGTAATCAGTGATAGTATAAGAACGAACTAGGAAGAAGCCTTTTCCCAAGGAAGAATAACCGACCGCAACTCTGCTAGATGCAAAGCTAGACAGAGAACACACACTGTAGACCCACCAACAGTTAATATCTCCAATTAGCACAACATTTTATACTTCATGTAACACTGTTACTGTTGTATTTGTAATTTGATTCGTGAACATTCCTGCCTCTCTACAAAAACTGGTTCAGTTTTTATTTTAATCACGCGTTCGTGTGATGCTGGAGCCCACAAGGGAAGCAAAGAATAGTACCACTGCGACCTACAAGGCATGTCGTAAGAGGCGACTGATGTAGGACCTAGGAAGCTACTCTAGTAAATAAAAAAGCATCGCAGCAATTGGATGTACTGGCCTACTTGTAGGCGCATAACTATCACAGCATACAATCGCTCTTAGGCTCAGATCACATACAAATCACACAGAGTGGTTAACAAGTTTTCGATATGGAGCGTTTGAAGAAGAAGAATTTTAATCACACCGGCCAGTAAAGAATACGCAACATTTACGGTTAAAAAAAATCAATCTGACTGTGGAATTGAACCTGGACGTGTAGAAATCTATAGTTTAGGGGCCTACCAAACCAATGTGCAACGTATACACGTTCTTGGCAAAGATCAAACAAATCACAAAGAGTGATTAAAATTGGTCGTAAAGAACGAACGCGAAGAAGAAGAACCTGGACCACGACACATGAGAAGCGAATTTACTAACCACTACGCTTCTCGTATTCAACGTGTATTTAAGTTATAATAAAACATTTTTGTATACATCTGAACTCATTTACTGTGCTACGGTTGCTGGTCACGCCATGTAAAAGGATATGTCACGATTTTCATTCATACAACTGCACGAAACCCAAATATATATATATATATACGTAACCTTGACTCTAATATGGTCCCTCTAAAGAATGGTATAGAATCAATGAAAATATAAACTATCAAATGCCCGATGGTGATTCCATTCAGTCTTTTGATGTTGAGTGGGCTATAGCGGTACACGACCTCAGGGATATATCTTTTGTTTGTTTGTTCTGTAGGGGATTCTTCTTCGAACGCTCCATATCGACCACTTGTTAACAACTCTGTGTGATTTGTATGTGATCTGAGCCTAAGAGCGATTGTACGTTGTGCCAGTTATGCGTCTACAGGTAGGCCAGCACATACGATTTCTGCTACGCTTTGTATTTAGTAGGGTATCTTCAATAGGCCCCTACCTGTCTCATATTACGACATGCCTCGTAGGTCGCAGTGTTACTATTCTTTGCTCCCTTGCGAGCTACGGCAAACACGGAGTAATGTAGGGATTAAAGTCGCTGTAAGCCGAGGCACGCATTTTTCAACCTAAGGACGAACCTTTTTTTTGGTTATATCAGAACGTGCAGGCCCTTTCTCTCTTCTTTCTCTCTGCCTTTTTAACTCAGATTGGGGCATAGGCCCTCAACCAAATCATACCAAGTCTTCCTATCTCTAGCTATCTCCTGCAGTTCCCTCCAGCTCTTCTTTATATTGTTGATCTCTGCCTCAAAATCCCTTCTACATATATTTCTCGGCCTCCCTTCTTTCGCTGTCCCTGCGGGTTCCAGGAAAGGACCTTTAACAAAAAGCGTTTATGCCAACACACATGAAATATAAGAATTAACTACTTTCGGAGAATCCAATTTAATTGCGTGACGCAAGAGCGCTATGTCGGATCGTGGCCTCCGATAACACATGTTGCTGCCGGGTGCCACGGTCGGATACACTGTCATTGGCGTGATCAGTCTATCAATAAAAGGTTTTGAAAACCGACCCTCTACATATCTCCTCGGATGTGACTGAATTGTTAAGGATTGCCTTGTACAAATTTTAAAAACTAGGTTTCAGTGGCGGCGCGTATAATATAATATACAGTAGTAAACACTCAGTTTGTGTACGGTGGTATATCGTATCACGTGGAAGTGCAATCCAGCAGTCCCTTAGTGGTGACGTGGGGTTCAAAGGGCAACGAATACTTGTGTAATAGTTCTGGCATAGTCAGACTACAGACAGGGTCACCTTGTGTGGGTCACCTCAGTTGGTGTGATTTATCCGAGTCTCAACACTCGACATGTGTTAGTGTCAACTCGAGGCAGGTCGAGTGTGACTGTGTTCCAGCCCTTTTTTTGAAGCCATCTTAAAGTTCGTCTTATATTACACAGTCATAGTTTACTTGTGCGCACTATTTTTTATTTAATATTGTGCGTTTTCGTGGCGTAGGTAATTCTTAATTGCGTGATGCCTACCACAATCTCAGTTAATTTTGATCATAACTACAAGTATATTATTTTTGGTGTATTTCTAAGTTGTTCGGAATATCATCATGATTACATGTGTGTGAGTATAATTATGTGAGAACCGCGATAGTGCAGTAGTTAGTGTACTTGCTTCCTAGACGCGTGGTCCCAGGTTTATTTGTTTCTCTATTTCTCTAGCGATCCCCGCTTAGATTGATGTACCAGATTTTCCCATAAATTCTTATTCATGTGGAAATCTGATTCATACAGCCTGATGCATGGGTGTGCGTCACATCTTTAGAGCAGTTGGGAGCCATCTGGTGCTTATTCTTCGGCGATGTGTCCGGTTTTAGCCAGCGTTTTCTGGGTTCGCTCTCCGTTAGCTTTGACTGTCCCCAGCCGACCTGCAAGGCAGCAGGTTGCTATTTTCCTTTAGGGTAGCTACCCTTGACAACCTTCCTCCTGGGTTGTTGAGCGTCATCTGCCCAGGTTACCTGTCTTTTTTTGGACTACTTGGTTTGCCTTCCGTCCAGTTTTGTGTACGCTTTGCTCCGCTAGACTTTTATTGTCCCCAATCTAACTACAAGTTTTATTTGTTTATAATGTGGGGCAGTGATGTCCAGCAGAACTAAGCAGATACCAGTGCAGAAAGAGCTCAGGAAGAGACGCTGGCGATGGATAGGACATACATTGAGAAGACCGACCGGAAGCATTGCAAGACAGTCACTGTTTTGAAACCCGCAGGTAAAAATGAGTAGGGAAGGCCTAGACAGACCTGGAGAAGAGAGCTGGAGGCTGATATTAAAAGGATAGGTAAAACGTGGAAAGAATTGGAAGTGATGGCAGGAAAGAGGAAGAGCTGGAAGAAGTTTGTTGAAGACATGTGCTCATTTGGGAGTTGAAAGGTGAAGAAGAAATGATGTCCAACGCAGCGCCCACAGGCGCCATAGCACCAGTGTCATACATTCATGGTGCCCTATTGTTACTCATATCACATTTAAAGTAAACACTTTTCCAGTTATTTTTCTTCTTTGCATGTCAGTTGGAGTTCCTCGAGAGTTCCCCATAGTTCCTCGAGAGTTCTCCATAATTCCTCGAGAGTTCTCCAATATATAAATATGTTGGACAGCACTGATGTAGGGAATGAAAGTATCTTTAAGTCGAGACACGCACTTTCAACCCAACAACACATTTTTTTGGTTATACCAGAGCGTGTTGACTAAAAAAAACAACAACAAAAAACAAATATGTTCTTTGGGAGACTGTTGGAAGTTCTATTATTCGGACCTCTCAGGAGACCTAGCCTCAGTTGGGTACCAGCGAAACAATGAGAATTAAGGGCGGCAAGCGTGATGATGACCACATCAAACTTTGTGTATTGGCGGTTTAAAAAAAATGTGCATTACACAGCTTTTCACTAATATACCATATGGTATGAAAACGGGTTCTTTCTTCTTCTCCTCATCCACCATTTACTTCTTTATAGAATTGGCGGTGGGGTGGCTAGTGATCTTGTGTGTGCTTGTTTTCTCTCGCGATCACCGCCCAGACCGATGTACCAGATTTCCCATAAATCTATTCATGCAGCCTTAGCATTGATGTGTTTTACGTAAATCTTCAGTACCATTTGGAGATCTGGTTTATCCTTCGGCGATGTGTCCGGTTTCAACCAGCGTTTATCGGTTCGCTCTCCGTTCTGTAGCCATCTAGTGTTTTTACGGTGTGGGGTAGCTAGCCCCACGCTCACCCTCCTAAGTCGCCTCTGCGACATGCGTGGCAGGTAACAGTGGTTCTATTCTTTACACCCCAATTTGGACCCCGGTAACCACTCAGGCGGTGTGCTTGTTCTAATGCACTTTGTAAGCTGTTATTCATTTTCATAAGGATATTCTTGAGTGCCGTCACTCCACCTTTTGCGTGGTCTTCCTCTTGCTCTGTACTCGTTGTAATTTGTCAATGTGGCTCTCCGTGGAACGGGTTCTTTATTATACTTTTATTATGATTTTATCATTGCTGTGATTCAGTGGATGTGATCACGATTCTGTGGATACTGTTAGTACTCTATATATGTGATCATCACTCTGATAACGGGATTATGATACTCTTGATGGTATACTGATTCTATCTATGGACAATCATAATGGTTCTGGTGATGTGATTGTACCAAGGAGAGAGAGAGAGAGAGAGAGTTGGGGAGAGACATGATCGCCTACGCCGCCAGGCATGACACTTCATTGATGGATTTGATTGTATTTAATTGGGTCTGATTGTGATCTAGGGAATTATAATTTAGGAATGCGATTGTGATTATAATTTAGGGATGCGATTGTGATTATAATTTAGGGATGCGACTGTGGTTATAATTTAGTGATGCGATTCGCCCGAGTGGTTACCGGGGCCCAAATTTGGGGTGTAAAGAATAGAACCACTGTTACCGGCCACGCATGTCGTAAGAGGCGATTAAGGAGGTTAGGCTGAAATCGGATGTACATGTCCTAAACTTGTAGAAGTCTATGCGTTTAGGGCCTACCAAACCAATGTGCAGCGTATACACGTTCTTGGCAAAGATCAAACATATCACAGTGATTAAAATAGATCGTAAAGAACGAACGAAAGAAGAGGAATGCGATTGTGATTATAGTTTAGGGATACGATTGTCACTATAATCTAGGGATGCGATTGTGATTATAATTTAGGGATGCGATTGTGATTATAATCTAGGTATGTGATTGTGATTATAATTTAGGGATACGATTGGGATTATAATTTGAAGGATGCAATTGTGATTATAATTTAGGATACGATTGGGATTATAATTTAGGATGCGATTGTGATTATAATTTAGGATACGATTGGATTATAATTTAGGGATACGATTTGGATTATAATTTAGGGATGCAATTGTGATTATAATCTAGGTATGTGATTGTTATTATAATCTAGGGATACGATTGTAATTATAATCTAGAGATGAAAATGAAAATCGTGGCATATCCTAAAGGACGTCGTCATCAACCACAGTAAACGAGTCGTTGATTTTCTAGGCACCACTTATACGTTCAGTAGTTTGCCATTGCTTTCTGAACGGTGAGGTCTATTTTTACCTTTGTAAAAATCCCACGGAAACGAATTTGCTTCCAAACTTGATCGAGCTCACTACCGCTTGAGCTACAGACGCTCACAACCTAGGGATACGATTGTGATTATAATCTAGGGATGTGATTGTGACTATAATCTAGGGATGTGATTGTGACTATAATCTAGGGATGGGATTGTGACTATAATCTAGGGATGTGATTGTGACTAGAATGTAGGGAATTATAATCTAGGGATGTGATTGTGACTATAATCTAGGGATGTGATTGTGACTATAATGTAGGGAATTATAATCTAGGGATGTGATTGTGCTATAAGCTATGGATGTGATTGTTCTATAAGCTATGGATGTGATTGTGCATAAGCTATGAGTGTGATTGTACTATAAGCTATGGATGTGATTGTGCTATAGTCTATGTATGTGATTGTGCTATAACCTAGGAATACGATTGTGCTATAAGCTATGGATGTGATTGTGCTATAAGCTATGAATGTGATTGTGCTATAACCTAGGAATACGATTGTGCTATAAGCTATGGATGTGATTGTGCTATAAGCTATGGATGTGATTGTGCTATAAGCTATGGATGTGATTGTGCTATAAGCTATGGATGTGATTGTGCTATAACTATGGATGTGATTGTGCTATAAGTATGGATGCGATTGTGCTATAAGCTAGGATGGATTGTGCTATAGAGCTATATATGTGATTGTGCTATAAGCTATGGATGTGATTGTGCTATAAGCTATGGATGTGATTGTGCTATAACCTAGGATGGATTGTGCTATAACTATGAATGTGATTGTGCTATAAGCTATGTATGTGATTGTGCTATAAGCTATGGATGTGATTGTGCTATAAGCTATGGATGTGATTGTGCTATAAGCTATGGATGTGATTGTGCTATAAGCTATGGATGTGATTGTGCTATAACCTAGGGATGTGATTGTGCTATAACCTATGAATGTGATTGTGCTATAAGCTATGTGTGATTGTGACTATAAGCTATATTGGATTGTGTTATAAGCTATGATGATTGTGACTATAAGCTATGTATGTGATTGTGTTATAAGCTATATATGTGATTGTGTTATAAGCTATGGATGTGATTGCTCTTCGACTCGCAAGTCAAGAACCCAACCACTTAGACACACAGACACCCTTACTGGTTTGGACTATAGGCTCCCTGACCACAGATCAATACTTGAGGATCTAAACCTCAAGTACCTCTGAAGTTGGAGAAGGCACACCTATATGGTGAGTGACACTGATAAAATAAAAAGTAGGCCTTCACGCAAAAATAATTCAGAAGCGTCATACTAGGCGCCATGACTATGCCTGAATTCATAGCGGACGGACCGAAGAAGAAGATGTTTGTCCTTCGTCTTCTTCGAGTGCTCCACATCGATCACTTATTAACCACTCTTTGTGATTTGTATGTGATCTAAGCCTATGAGCGATTGTACGTTGTGCCAGTTATGCACCGACAAGTAGGCCAGCACATCCGATTTCTGCGACTCTTTTTATTAACTAGTGTATCTTCCCTAGGCCACTACGTCAATCGCCTCTTACGACATGCCTAGTAGGTCGCAGTGTTACTATTCTTTGCTCCACTTGTGGGCCCCGGCAACACACGGGCGAGATGTTTGTCCGAACTGGTCTTGTTTCAGTCCCACAACTCTATCAGCTGTTTGCCTGAGCTTGTCTTGTCCAATTCTAGCTAATTATTTAAGAGTCAGCTAAAACCTAAATAGAACAAAAAAGATCACTTTATTTCACCTGAAGTCATTGTCCCAGTAACTGCAAGCCCGTACTTTGCTGATCCACGTTTAAATACAAGTGCTGCCACTTGATGTATTAGTGCACTGCACTTGATCATGCTCGTTGTATTGAGGAGTCGTCTCTACGTCATTGAACCAACAAGTAGCACTCACTGTTGTCACTGAACGTTATATTTCTACTTTTGATGACGAGCAATCATTCACGTTTCGGCAGGAAATTAGTCTTCAGGATCACTTCAGATTCGACCAACGTGTTGAAACTCGCAATGATGTTGATGCTGGTATGGAAGAGTTAATTACGACCCGGTATTAAAAGTGAGCGTCTGTAGCTTAAGCGAGTAGTGAGCTTGATCACAACCCAAGCGTACCTGTTTCAAACTCCGTGGCGGGCAAGTTTTGAAGCAAATTAGTTACCTTGGGTTTTTACGAACTATAAAAATTAGACCACCGTTCAGAAAGCAATGGAAAACTACTGAACGTATAAGTAGTGCCTAGAAAATAACTACTCGTATACTGTGGTTGATTGTCTGTATTCCTGTAAAGGATATGCCATGATTTTCATGTTCATTAAAAATGATATTTCAGTAGTTGTTCTTTAAGTACTTTTTCCTATTACCAAGAGGAGCTTCTAACAGTTGTAATGTTGGTATGAGCAGGACTGCTGAATGTTCGTCTTGGTGAGATGATATTCAGTGAGTGATATGGTCTACAAGGTGTGTCCTCAGCCTAGCCCTGCATTCAGCAGGGTTGGGATTGGCTAGTCTCTTTTAGGAGGGACGAAAAGTGAAAAGTAGAAACGTGCTGATGACCTCAGAACACACAAGTCAACCCCACCTCCCAGCGGTGTAGACTGGGAAACTTTGACCATGAGGTCATAGGCTAACGGGCATTGGCTCGCCTAGGAGATGGACTCCTAGGTCAGGATTTTTAAAAAATGTCCTTGGGGAGTGAAGCAGACAAAAATCTCGGTGGAGGTTTGACCCCAGACTTGTGATATGAGTGGATTTACCCTGATATCCAAGATCCAGACCCCCAACTATGGGCAAATAGCTCGATTGCCTTGTGGGAGCCTCGGGAGAGGCAAAGGCTATGGGAGTAAACCCAAACAGAAAATCAACCTGCTGCCTTGCAGGTCGGTTGAGGACAGCCAAATGCTGACAGAGAGAGAACCCAGTAAACGCTGGCTAAAACCGGACACATCGCCGAAAGATAAGCACCAGAGCTCCAAATTGCGCTAAAGATGTGACGTAAACACACCAATGCTAAGCCTACATGGATCGGATTTCCACATGAATAGAATTTATGGGAAAATCTAGTACATCGGTCTGGATGGTGATCGCGAGAGAGAAAGAAAAGTGAGTGATGTCGGTGCTACGTTTTTCTTGTATGTCGTTGTGAAATAAGAAACCAGGGAACAGTCGAAATTTGAAGCTAGTGATTATTAATCCAGTGATATTATTCAATTTAATATAATGACAAGATGCAATCACCCGAGTGGTTTCCGGAGCCCAAATTTGGGGTGTAAAGAATAGAATCACTGTTACCTGCCACGCATGATGAATGTGACGACGACAAGATGAAAGTGACGACAACAAGATAAATGTGACTACAACAAGATAAATGTGACCACGACAAGATAAATGTGACGATGACAAGATGAATGTGACAACGACAAGGGAATGTGACGACGACAAGGTGAATGTGACGACGACAAGGTGAATGGGACGACGACAAGGTGAATGTGACGACGACAAGGTGAATGTGACAACGACAAGGGAATGTGACGACGACAAGGTGAATGGGACGACGACAAGGTGAATGTGACAACGACACGGTGAATGTGACGACGACAAGGTGAATGTGACGAGGACAAGGTGAATGTGACGACGACAAGATGAATGTGACGACGACAAGGTGAATGTGACGACGACAAGATGAATGTGACGACGACAAGGTGAATGTGACGACGACAAGGTGAATGTATCGACGACAAGTTGAATGTAACAACGACAAGATGAATATGACGACGACAAGATGAATATGTCAGCGACAATAGGATTGTGACGACGAGACGATGAATGTGACGACGAGATGAATATGACGACGCTAAGACGAATATCACGACGGCAAGATGAATGTAACGGCGACTAGAAGAATGTGACTACAACAAGATGAATGTGACGATGACAAGATGAATGTGACGCCGACAAGATGAATTTGACGGCGACAAGATGAATTTGACGACGACAAGATGAATGTGACTACAAGAAGATAAATGTGACTACAACAAGATAAATGTGACTACAACAAGATAAATGTGACTACAACAAGATAAATGTGACTACAACAAGATAAATGTGACTACAACAAGATGAAAGTGACTACAACAAGATAAATGTGACTACAACAAGATAAATGTGACTACAACAAGATGAATGTGACTACAACAAGATGAATGTGACTACAACAAGATGAATGTGACTACAACAAGATGAATGTGACTACAACAAGATGAAAGTGACGACAACAAGATGAAAGTGACTACAACAAGATGAATGTGACTACAACAAGATAAATGTGACTACAACAAGATAAATGTGACTACAACAAGATGAAAGTGACGACAAGATAAATGTGACTACAACAAGATGAATGTGACTACAACAAGATAAATGTGACTACAACAAGATAAATGTGACTACAACAAGATGAATGTGACTACAACAAGATAAATGTGACTACAACAAGATACATGTGACTACAACAAGATAAATGTGACTACAACAAGATGAATGACTACAACAAGATAAATGTGACTCAACAAGATAAATGTGAACTAACACGATGAAAGTGACGACAACAAGATAAATGTGACTACAAATAAGATGAATGGACTACAAATAAGATAAATGTGACTACAACAAGATAAATGTGACTACAACAAGATGAATGTGACTACAACAAGATGAATGTGACTACAACAAGATGAATGTGACTACAACAAGATGAATGTGACTACAACAAGATGAATGTGACTACAACAAGATGAAAGTGACGACAACAAGATGAAAGTGACTACAACAAGATGAATGTGACTACAACAAGATGAATGTGACTACAACAAGATAAATGTGACTACAACAAGATGAAAGTGACGACAACAAGATAAATGTGACGACAACAAGATAAATGTGACGACAACAAGATGAATGTGACTACAACAAGATGAAAGTGACTACAACAAGATAAATGTGACTACAACAAGATAAATGGGACTACAAGAAGATAAATGTGACTACAACAAGATGAAAGTGACGACAACAAGATAAATGTGACGACAACAAGATAAATGTGACTACAACAAGATAAATGTGACTACAACAAGATAAATGTGACTACAACAAGATGAATCTGACTACAACAAGATGAATGTGACTACAACAAGATGAAAGTGACTACAACAAGATAAATGTGACTACAACAAGATGAATGTGACTACAACAAGATAAATGTGACTACAACAAGATGAATGTGACTACAACAAGATGAATGTGACTACAACAAGATGAATGTGACTACAACAAGATGAATGTGACTACAACAAGATAAATGCTACACAACAAGATAAATGTGACTACAACAAGATGAAAGTGACGACAACAAGATAAATGTGACGACAACAAGATGAATGTGACTACAACAAGATGAATGTGACTACAAGAAGATAATGTGACTACAACAAGATGAATGTGACTACAACAAGATGAAAGTGACTACAACAAGATGAAAGTGACTACAACAAGATAAATGGGACTACAAGAAGATAAATGTGACTACAACAAGATGAAAGTGACGACAACAAGATAAATGTGACGACAACAAGATAAATGTGACTACAACAAGATAAATGTGACTACAACAAGATAAATGTGACTACAACAAGATAAATGTGAGTACAACAAGATGAATCTGACTACAACAAGATGAATGTGACTACAACAAGATGAAAGTGACTACAACAAGATGAAAGTGACTACAACAAGATAAATGTGACTACAACAAGATAAATGTGACTACAACAAGATAAATGTGACTACAACAAGATGAATGTGACGACAACAAGATAAATGTGACTACAACAAGATGAATGTGACGACGACAGGATGAGTGGGACGACGACAAGATGAATGTGACAACGACCAAATGAAATAAAAATCTAGCAAACAAGATGAAATTATGATTACATCAGTAAATGGATAATATAATATCAGTGAAGTTTGAACTAAATAAAAATAATGATGACCACACATCAAAGAAGTCATATTGAGGTTTGTGTCAATGGTGTGTCACATGTTGTGTGACTTCATATATAAACAGACCCAAGCCTGTTTGGTAGTCTGACATAGACACTTAACAGGATACGTCGCCTAGTGTACCTTTACCTGACATTACTAACGTGTAGTCATCATGTATTGAATGGTATTTAGTAACTTATACAGAATGGACTCGTGATTGGCGTTATCTCAGGTGTGTCTTGTATCTTCTCAAGCACCGCCCATTGTTTGTTGCTGTTTGGAGTGTAGGTTTCCAGTTCTTTTAATTTAATCCGAATTTTGGTCCACTTCTATCTAGGTCTGCCTTATATTACAATTCATATGTCTTGCGTTAGTAGTTAGTATGTCAGATGTTTGTAAGACTGACTTAGTTTACCTGTGTAAAAACTAACTTTAGTTACCTGTGTAAATATTGATGTTAGTTACCGTGTAAAGACTACTTTAGTTACCTGTGTAAAGATTGATTTAGTTACCGTGAAAGACTTCAGTTACCTGTAAAGACTGATTTCAGTTACCTTTTAAAGACTAACTTGTTACCTGTGTAAGATTGATTTTAGTTACCTGTGTAAAGACTGACATTAGTTACCTGTGTAAAGACTAACTTTAGTTATCTGTGTAAAGACTTACTTCAGTTACCTGTGTAAAGACTTACTTCAGTTACCGTGTAAAGACTTACTAGTAATCTGTAAATAAATGTTAAACAAAAGTTAATATTTCACTTCATAGGTATTGTCTTAGTTGTCAATTACCTGTGTTATGTGTCATCTATGCTGCTCAATGTTATATTTCTTCCATTAACATGTATTATTTTAGTAATTGGTATAGAGGTGTGTATGGGACCTATTTTAGTTACTTATGTAGATACAACTATAGTTCTTAACTCAGTATGTACCATTAACTACCAGAATGGTATACATACAAATGCGCGCTATTCACGCCATTCGCCGATATAATGGTTTCTCTCATAGAACACTTTCTTTACATTTGTAACACACTTTTCAAGCTTTACTCGTAACTACAAATAGTAAAATAAGTAATATATATATTTAAGTAGTATTTTATATAAATTGATAAATATTAATGAGATACATGTAGCAAATATTGTGAAACCAAAAAACGCTGTGTGAAACTTCTTCTTCTTCTTCGGACGCTCCATATCGACCACTTGTTCAACCACTCTTTGTGATTTGTATGTGATTCGAGCCTAAGAGGGATTGTACGATGTGCCAGTTATGCACCTACGTGTAGGGCAGCACATCCGATTCTGCGACGCTTTTTATTTACTAGGTAGCTTCCTAGGCCCCAACCTCAGTCGCCTCTTACGACATGCTTTGTAGGTCGCAGTGTTACTATTATTTGCTCCCATTGAGAGCCCCGGCAACACACGGGTGTTCCAAACCACCTGCTGTTAGAACTGGTATAATTATGGTATGGAAAGAGTTAATTCTATATCTGCTATCACAGATGTTGTCTTAGTAGTTAGTAAAGAGTGGGCGTCTGTAACTTAAGCGGTAGTGAGTTTGATCAAAACCCAAGCGTCTTTCTTTCTCGAATCATGTTTGCCTCCCAGCGTCAGGTCAAGAAGAGATTTCTAAAACGGGCCCTTGTATGCGCTTCGTAGATAGTCTCTTTCATCGCTTATGTTATCTCTGAGGTCTATCTTTTGCGTGGCCGGCCTTTTGCTTCAAACTCCGCGGCGGTTAATTTTGAAAAAAAAATGTGTTCGACGTGGATTTCGCCTCCATCGTAGATCCGGCCTCCATCGTAGATCCGGCAACACTTCAGCATTTCTGTTACTCATTCATCAACGAATTATTTACAACTGGATAGCCTGGACCATTGATCATATGCGAGGTTACAAACCATGCACAATTGGTTTGAAATGCCACTCTCAATCCACTTAGCCACTACGAATGACCCTCCCCTCTCCTGTGTCTTAAATGAGAGACTTTGCTTGTTGTATTCCGTTGCCGTACTGTGTAGCTACCGTTCAGAAAGAAATGGCAAACTACTGAACGTATAAGTGATGCCTAGAAAATTGACGACTCATTTACTGGGGCTAAGTCCTGTAAAGGATATGCCACGATTTTCATTTCACTGTGTAGCTAAAAGTCTGTATATTTACGTTTTAAGAGTGTAGTAAAGTTATCAATGAACCACTCTTTTGTCCTCGACTCTTTTCATCCCCGACATCCTGTAGGCTTCTTCCTGTGCCACATGGACTGACGTAGGAAGTCACAACATCCTGTCCCAGACAAGACTTGACGTCAAGATTTTCGGTTTTTGTGTGCACAGTTTGTAGCGCGTGTCCTGTCCCACAAACACACCGGTGTGCCAGTCTCTACAGAAAGAAGAACACATTAGTAATTTATCTCATCAAAGAGGAAAGACAGCTTAAATCTAGAAATAATTAAACAAATAGCTTGTGGTATAGTTCATGTCTGTGATTAATGGGATAACTAGAGATATTCTCATATGCTGGGAATTCTTAAGGCCGCTATTTCAAAGCGTGGGCGTCTGTAGCTTAAGCGGCAGTGAGCTCGATCACAACCGAGGTGTACCTGCTTCAAACTCCGCGGCAAACGGTTTGGAAGAAAATTTGTTCGCTTGGATTGCTACGAAAGGTAAAAATGGACCTCACCGTTCAGAAAGCAATGTTTAACTACTGAACGCATAAGTAGTGCCTATAACATCAATGACTAGTTTACTGTGGTTGATGACGATGTCCCGTAAAGGATATGCCACGATTTTCATTCATTTCAAAGCGGTCGCCACGCAGTGTACAGATGATGATTGATATTTTGTACCATATATCATTGATGATGAATCTAAACATATATTGAACATAAAACTAATAGATTATGTCAGTGGTTCCCAAACTGTTTCTGTTCACGCCGCCCATGATGAATTCAGGTTTTCCCAAGGCGCTTTATGTCAAATTCTAACAATTACACCGACCGTTCTTTAACATTTTGAATAAATTCCTTCATATTTAGAATAGAATAATGAGTGTTTAAGAATCCCAAATGGAAGCACCAGGGCCATTGAATATGATCAATAAATAGACAGTGAACACATGGCTTCAAGAAAAACAAAAGTAAAACATTACCAAACACGGGATTCGATCCACAAACCCTTATTTCTTGCGGCACCCACTGCCTAGCCATATGAACATCGGGACATATCCTTTACAAGACATCGCCATCAATAACAGTAAACGAATCCTTGATTTTCTAGACACCACTTATACGTTCAGGCAGCTTGCTATTGCTTTCTGACCGGTGAGGTTTATTGTTATCGTTCGTAAAAATCCACGAGAACAAATTTGCTTCCAAATTGCCTGCGGCGATGTTTGAACCAGATGCACTTCGGTTGTGTTCGAGCTCACTACCGCTTAAGTTACATACGTCTGTATCCCTACATACGAGCGTTGTTAAGAACACAACCCGGCTAGCTGTCCTCTAATGAAATATGAAATACTAGACATGTGCCTAACATGTGCTACACACTCAATAACAACACACACAAAGAGAAACAAATGCTTGTTTGAGTGTATACAATGGAAACCTTGTAATCTATTTAAGTAGTCTTGAAGTATTTAAATGTCTCCCAGCCCGCCTGCCCAGCGTGTTCGTTTCGTGTTGGACTGCATGTGACAAGTCCTCTGTGAGTGTGGGTTCAATTCGCGACTGGAAAAGCCAGGTTCTCCAGATTTACGGTGTCCGTGGCACCGAACCGAAGGGTTACGATGTCCATGGCACGAGCAAAGAGCTGAAAGCTCAGCTTCGATCGAAAATAAAATGTCTCCCCAAAAATGATATATAAGTATTTCATTACTGTTCTAGTTTCCCCAAATTTTAGTCACAACAACTTGGTGATTAACATATGTGTGACTGTTTTACCAAATCAACATTTCATATAAGAAACTAATTTATCAATGAAGGAAACAAGATAGTGTTTTTAAACAAAAATAGTATTGTTCTTAGAGAAATACGATTTTGTGACTCTGAAATCGGAGCTTAGACTGGTGGACAAAACTCCGAAACAACTGTTCAATAACTGGTCTGGTTTTGCCCAGCGTCGACTTTGTTTAATTAAATTCTTGCATTGAGTCATGCGAGAATAGACATTTCCGTATATTGGACTTGCTAGATTGAAATATATATTTCTGAAAGGAAGCAGCAATTGTTTGGACAATTTTCTTTTTCGTTTTGGATATTCACAATCAGAAGAGAATGGGTACCTGGCTCAAAAGGAGTACTTCGAAGAAAAAATACGTCTTTAAAGTAAGTACAAATACGTCTGAAAACTATATGTCTGTGTAACAATGTCATTGTCATGATGCGTAGCAGGCTGTTTAGAACTGCAATGTGTAGCAATATAACTATTGGTAGAAGATGTGTCTTGACAGCTTCTTCATCGAACACTCCATATCGATCACTTGTTAAACCACTCTTTGTGATTTGTATGTGATCTTAGCCTAAGAGCGATTGTACGTTGTGCCAGTTATGCACCTACAAGTAGGCCAGCATTTCCGATTTTTACGACGCTTTTTATTTACTAGAGTAGCTTTCATAGGCCCTAGCTCAGTCGCCTCTTACGACATGCCTTATAGATCGCTGTGTTTCTATTATTTTCTCCCTTTGCAGGGATGCCTCCTTCCATAAGTCTTCTCCAACTCTTCATGTCTTGTTATATGTCCAATATACTTCAATCTTCTCATTCGTATTTGTAAAATCAACACGTTTTCTTTGATTTTGGGTTCTGTCTGGATAGATCTATTTGTTGACTGTTCTTGTCCATAGTATTCTGTAACATTTATATTCATAAACATATATACATATTCTACAAATACGTTATACATGTTCACTTCTAATTAGCATCTCTCATAATTTAACAGGCTAGTTTAAAGGCTGGGTTTTCTTAGCGTGTCATCTGTTGTTAAACTCTACTGCTTGATCTGTTTCAACCAAATGTCATACCTGCTGGCATAGGCGATCATGTTTCTCCACAACTTTCTCTCTCTGGTGCAGTTTATTAGTTCTTATTTCGATCTCTTGACGAACCGCGATGTCAGGTCATTCAACATCTTCCCCCCTCGGTCTTCCTCGATCTCTTATTCCCTCTATTTTACCAGTTGTCTCCAATTGTTCCAAACCTCTTCTTCTCATTATATGTCCGAAGAACATTAACTTTCTAATTTTACTCTTTGATCAGGTTTTGCATATGTGCAAGTCTCTTTTAAAACCTCTTCATTTAGTTTTTTTGATATCCATGAAATTTTCAGCACTCTTCTGTAAAACACATCTTTGTGACTTCCAGCAATCTTATTGATTGTTTGTTCATTGTTTTGATTCGCTGCCATACATAAGTATAGGCTTTGCCATACATAAGTCTAGGCTCAATATCAGTTATATGAGGACTATCAGCATACCACTTCGTACATATCCATAGGTGCTCCGATCTCCGCCTCAACAAATCCAGCAGCGTCCAGCGGCCCAACACGCCAGTTCGATGTTGATCAATCAATGGTTTTTTTTTTTTTTGCATTGTCGTTCTTTTCGGGCTGTACCAATATCGACACCTATCTTTCTCAATCTAGTCAGGAATTTACAACCCTGAAACTCCTCTGTTCGGATTGACTCTCTCAATGCTTTAGTGGAGATCACCCAGAAATAGGTTGTATTTTTAAATTCACGAAAAAACTATCAAACATATTGTCCACATTTGGCCACCTTTGCAAGGCATCGTTTTCGATGATAAACAGCGATTATGTATGCACTGTAGGTATTATTTAAAAGAATTAATTTTCTTAAAAATATATTGTAAAAAAACCCCACTTCATCGTGCAGTGGATTTCAAAAACATATAAAGTGCAAGAATGCTAAACTTGCATATGATGTAATATCACCTATATATAGCGTGAACCTCCCAAAAATGTCTAACTCAATTGGTTTTGTAGATATGGATTTTGCAATGTAACCCTTCCAAATTAAAAAAGAATTTCAAATTAGAAAAGCAATATCTCTGCTTACATACAGTTTAGACAAAAAGTGGAGGTTCACGCTATAGCTATGGGTATTATGTACATCATATGCAAGTTTGGCGTTCTTAGCACTTCATATGTTTTTGAAATCCACTGCACGATGAAGTGGGGTTTTTACAATATATTTTTAAGAAAATTAATTCTTTTTAAATAACTACCTACAGTGCATACACTAATCGCTGTTTATCATCGAAAACGATGCCGTTTGCAACAGGTGGCCAAATTGTAGGACAATATGTTTGATAGTTTTTTTTCTGTGAATTTTTAAAAATACAACCCTATTTCTGGGTGGGTCTCCCGCCTTAAGAATGTCATTTCGATCAGTTGTAGCTCCCTCTGATATCGTAGCCATGTCAGCCAATCTATCAGCTCGTTCATTACCACTGATTCATGCGTGCCCAGGGACAAAAATGAAGGTGATTTCTCTGATCCACGTATCATTCCGGATTATTCTTTTCCGCAGTGTCGTTGATAGTGAATTTAAGATGAGAACAAGGGGTTTTTAGTGAATTTACACACAGTGTGTTTTTCATTTTCATAACAGCCTGTTTTCGCTTAAGCTATTTTACTCCTTATCTCAGTTGTAAATCTTTCATCTGATGTTATGAATGGATGTTCCCATATTTTTAAATGGATAAATTTGTTTCATTGTTGTGTTGTTGTTGTTGTTGTTGATATTGTATTGAGATTGTTTCATGTCTGTTATAAATAACCATTATCTCTGTTTTCTTTATATTTATGCTTAATCATTTCTTTTCACTTTCACTATTATGTCTATCAAGTCTTGTAGATCTTGTGTTTCACTTTCTCTCACTATTATGTATATCAAGTCTTGTAGATCTTGTTTCACTTTCTCTCACTATTGTGTATATCAAGTCTTGTAGATCTTGTTTCACTTTCTCTCACTATTGTGTATATCAAGTCTTGTAGATCTTGTTTCACTTTCTCTCACTATTGTGTATATCAAGTCTTGTAGATCTTGTTTCACTTTCTCTCACTATTATGTATATCAAGTCTTGTAGATCTTGTTTCACTTTCTCTCACTATTATGTCTATCAAGTCTTGTAGATCTTGTTTCACTTTCTCTCACTATTATGTCTATCAAGTCTTGTAGATCTTGTTCATTTGTAGCCATGAGAATAATTGTGCCATCAGCCTATCTAAGGTTGTTCATGTTTTGTCCACCGACTGTTGTTCCTGCCTTTTCTTCTATATGTTCGCATGATATTTTTTTACTATATATGTTAAACAAGTCTGGTTAGAGTACGTATCACTATCTTACTAGTAATTGTATCTCCAGATAAATCCTATTCTGATTCTTGAGGGGTCTCTGTGGCGTAGAGGTTAGGTACTCGTTTCTCATGGCAAAGGTACCAGGTTCGCTCCTCGTGGAGCCATCTGGATATTTTTCCAGAGATCCCTGATCTTAGTGTAGGTGAGATCGAATTCCTAGTCCTATCGGAGACGGACGATAAAACGTAAGTCTCGTGTTCAATATGAGCACTTAAAACAACCATTTGGCCCAGTCTGCCCAGCGTGTTCGTAGCGCGTTGGACTACGGGTGACTATCCTCTGTGTGTGCGGGTTCAATTCCGCGGGATGGCAGAAAAAGCCACAGATTCCCAGATTTACGGTGTTCGTGGCACCGAACCGAAGGGTTACGATGTACATGGTACCGAGCCGAAGAGCTGAAAAGCTCAAGTGTTTCTGGATCGGAAAAACCAAAAAAACAACCATTGGCAGTTCAAAATCGAGAAGAGCAGGCTGAAAACCGATGCCCAGGAAAATTCATAAGACAAGAATTAAAATTAAAATTCCTACAAAATATCGTCACCTCTTCAAAATTACATCGGGACCCTCGCCGGTGCTTTGGAGTTCGTGCACTGTAACTGAGATCTTCATGTGTAAGAAAGAGATCGGAACACACATAGTCTTAAACTGCAGTTTGTTGCACACAGCCTTTGATCAGTCTCCCATCAGTATGCACGTTTTCTAACATGTTAATTATTTCTCCATGTTTTACTTTATCAAATCTTTTGAAGTAGTAGTCAATGAAACGTATTTACAAATCCAACTTCATTTCTTTCCATTATTGTTCTTGTTATGTGCATTGTTTTGTTGGTTTCCCTGCGTACAACAAATCCACTTTATTCTTCATTAACTCCTTGGTCTTTTTTAAATTTCTTATTCTTCTCATGATGATGCTGAATAGTAATATTGTTATTTTTTTCATTTCTAAATATTGTGTTGATTATTATAGAGTCATTTTGGTTGTACTAGCTATTACTGGGACTTCTCCATGTCCATATTCTGCTCGGATGATGTCGAAACTACGTATTGCCAATTATCATGTTAACAATTGTGCCCATTCTATTAGTGTCTTAATTTGTTTAATATGTTTCGGACAGTCTGGACAGTCTGTAAAATATGTACTTGTACGCCTATAAAATATGTACTTGTACGCCTATAAAGTATGTACCTGTACGCCTATAAAGTATGTACCTGTACGCCTATAAAGTATGTACCTGTACGTCTATAAAATATGTACTTGTACGCCTATAAAATATGTACTTGTACGCCTATAAAGTATGTACATGTACGTCTATAAAGTATGTACATGTACGTCTATAAAATATGTACTTGTACGCCTATAAAGTATGTACCTGTACGCCTATAAAGTATGTACCTGTACGCCTATAAAGTATGTACCTGTACGTCTATAAAATATGTACTTGTCCGCCTATAAAATATGTACTTGTACGCCTATAAAGTATGTACATGTACGTCTATAAAGTATGTACATGTACGTCTATAAAATATGTACTTGTACGCCTATAAAGTATGTACCTGTACGCCTATAAAGTATGTACCTGTACGCCTATAAAGTATGTACATGTACGTCTATAAAATATGTACTTGTACGCTTATAAAGTATGTACCTGTACGCCTATAAAATATGTACCTGTACGTCTATAAAGTATGTACCTGTACGTATGTAAAATATGTACGTATATAAAGTATGTACATGTACGCCTATAAAATATGTACCTGTACGCCATAAAGTATGTACATGTACGCTATAAGTATGTACATGTACGTATATAAATGTATTGTAAGATGTACGTACGTATAAATATGTACCTGTACGTTTATATTTAATATTATGTACCTGTACGTCTGTAAAGTATGTACCTGTACGCATATAAAGTATGTACATGTACGTCTATAAAGTATGTACTGTACGCTATAAATATGTACTGTACGTACTAAAGTATGTACCTGTACGCTATAAAATATGTACCTGTACGTTATAAAATATGTACCTGTACGTCTGTAAATATGTACCTGTACGTCTGTAAAGTATGTACCTGTACGTCTGTGAAATGTATTACCTGAAAATTTCGTCTGTAAAGTATGCACCTGTACGTCTGTAAAGTATGTACCTGTACGTCTGTAAAGCTGTAGCTGTACTTTTACTTGTAGGTAATGTAATGCAGTTGTTAGAGCGCTGAACTGGAATAACATGGTTTAATTTCGAACCTAGGTAATGTAATGCAGTTGTTAGAGCGTTGAACTGGAATAACATGGTTTAATTTCCGAACCTGTAGATTTCCTAGTCTACTCTGCTGAAGTTAGTGTCCAGAAGAAGAAAAGTCTGGGTCGACACTAGCACTATTTGCGGTCGACAAAAATCCAAATCGAACCCCACAAATACAGATTCAAATATTCGAAATATTGTTACATTGCGTGCGACCTATTTCAACGATGCACTTTTACCTAAACGAGTATCCTTATCGCATCATGACTCTTTAGTTGCGGGTTTTTTCCAGTTTTATTTTAGGATTAAATGGCCTTTAAGTCAAGTCACACGGTTCTTTCAAGCATAGAACGAGTCGTGTTTTGGTTATATCAGGGCGTGACGAACAAAGATATAGATAAGAAATGAATCCTTACGAAAAGTCTTGCCTTATTGATTGATTTATTGATTGATAGGACCATCATCATTGCACTTCGATGAGTAACCGTGTGTGCTCTGATTCTTTTTACACAGGAAGATTTCAGCTGCAGTGCAAAAGCTCCGTAGCACAGGCGAAGTCCCTATGTAATTTTGAAGATGGTGAAAATATTTTTGTAGGAATTTTATTTTAAATCTTTTTCTAATGAATTTTGCCCGGGCAGCGGTTTTCCAGCCTGCTTGTCTCGATTTTAAACTGCCAAGGGTTCTTTTACATGCTCAAATTGAACACGGAACCTACGTTTTATCATCCGTCTCAGATAGGACTAGGAACTCAATCTCACCTACACTGATATCAGGAATTTCTGGAAAATTACCCAGATGCTCCACGAGGGAGCGAACCTGGTACCTCTGGAAAAGAAACGAGTACCTAACCTCTACCTCACAGATACCCCTTAAATTAAGTCTTATTGTTAGTTTTCTCTGAGTGTCCGATTTCAAGTGATAGTGGTTGCGCTTAGTACTTTTTTTTTTTTTTCGTCCGCTTTCAACTCAGACGAAGTTTCATCTCTGAAATTGATTTTTGCGTGAAAATCCGTTTTCCAATTTCTTACAATGGCAGCAGCGTTACATTGTAAATTACTTTACACTGGCAGCCGTGTGCTCAATGTGCTCGTAATTAGTATTCCCTCGCCATACAGGCAGATTTTCTCCGATTCAGAGTACCACGTTATCGTCTGAGGTAAGACCAGGGACTGAACAAAGCCGGACAGTACTCTCAACCAGATCATAATTGTCTTATTGTAGCTTTTCTTGGCCATTTCAGTGTAGTACGTTTGCTTTGTACGTATATTGCTTCATATGCATTTGTCTGAATAATTTTGTGAGTTTCAGTCTTCCTTTAAGAATTTTATCTACCGTCTAAAGTGGCTCTTGGGGAAGAAGAATAGTCCTACTGTAAGCTACAATGTGTGGCTATCTATGTTTCCGGTCTAGTAAATTTGAGGGGCTATTTGAAGGTTCTGTCTTAAAGTCATTTGTGTGCTATTTTAAAGTCTTCCGTCTTAAGCATTGTGCATTTTAATCCAACAGTGTTAAAGTGGTTGTATGAAGCGATTTAAAGATCGAGCTTAAAGTGCATGTAGTTATTGTGATATACGTTCCTTTTCTGTGGGACATATGGGTAGTCTTTGAGGACATGTTCGTGACCAGCGTTCTTTTCGATGTGTCTAAGGTCATTGTCTTGCAGGATTTGTGTGTGGACCACGTTCCTTTGGGGGACATATAGGGGAAGTCTTGCAGGACATGTTCTTGATCAGCGTTCCAAGACTGGGGGATGGGACAATCTTGCAGGAATGTTTGTTCAGTTGTTTATCCGTCCATGTGACACTGATAGTTGGTCCTTACTCTCAGATGTGTATGTTTTTCAGACTTTTATAACCTGTCCTTTTCGGTAGTTTGTTTCCTATCTTCAATGTATACCATTTTAGACTTAGAGAGATATATCCTGTTCTAATTGGGCTTTATCCATAATAACAAAGAGACACGTCTAGATAGGAAATAATTCCGTTTGATGTGGTATATTCATTTCAGCTTAAAATCTCAGCATCGGAACATTATGTGGTACTTATCAGTTTGCAATATCCCCATGCTCCGGACATGCCTAGGTGCTCGATTCTTCGCATATATTCAGCGATCCGACCGTACCGTTCTTGATTGATACCTCTTATCCTTTGTACCATTCTTTCTACCCATTTCAATCAGTTTCGTGGATTGGTTAGATGAATTCTTCTGCTGGCCACATCTTGGCGTTCACGATGTCATCAGTCGTGTCATGAGCTCTGCCATTGTGGCCTCAGTATGCTGGGCCATTGCCAGCTGTCTGCCCCGTACAAAGACAAGTATTCCAAATTGTGAACTGACAGTGTATCCATTGCCTGTGACGCCTCCACCTTTGTCATGCCAATGAGTCACCGAAGCCACCATGAGTGAGTTCTGACTAAGAGCACTCAGGAATTCACCGCCAGTACCTCCATTGTCATGCTGCTTGTTGTCATACTAAATGCACCACTGGCTTCCTTGACCATTCTGCCACATGAGCTTGCAGAGAAGGCCCATGCAGATTTTTCGTGACGAACTACCGATCCATCCGTGTAAATCACAACGTCGTCTGCATTGCAGTTTTCATCGATGATGGTTTTGACGTCTGCATTCAACAAACAGTACATGGCATTGGATCGAAGGGAAAGAGCATAATCACATCTGAATAATTAAAGAAGATCGACCAGTTTTTCTATTATACGTTTAAGCAGTGACGGTTAGTCATTAAGGACCAGTGGGGCCGGGTCCCATCAAAAATAATGTGTAACGTATATTTATTATTTTATAAGTTAAAATAAAACAACCCAAAACCATGATTTTTCCGAAAATTTGTGTCTGGCCCCACCAACAATAATGGTTACGAGCCGCCACTGGGTATAAGACATGTCAAGGTGAATTGTGTCATCTGTCGTTACTATACAAGATGCAGGAGTGTTCTTCTTTTTGGTAACCTCAAACCCTTACTGTTATGTACTGTACTATTTCTGAAGTTACAGGACTCGGTCTATTGTCCCCTATAATGAAAGTTGAGTAGGAAACAGAAGGTCTGTAAGCATGTAGTTTAATCGTAATGAAAGGCATTGTTCACCGTTCATTGCTCGCTGGAACAGTTTTAAATATGTCGTTCTGTAGTAGATCACTCCTTAGCCACATCAAACTCTAGATAACTATAAGTTTATAGTTGGCTCTGCCTTAGCCTAGTCTTGGCCCCCGGCAACATAATGCCAACTAGCTCAGACGGGGAAACTAAAATTCTTGTATAATGGGGGCTTGTCTTTTGTATATGTTTGAAAGAACACTACAGTTTTCTGCAATTTTACACAATTCTACGAGTCTATGGTTATTTATTGATGAAAAATATGAATAATACTGATATTCTGTAGTGTTAACTTGTAAAATAGCCACGGCCTAGTTAACTTTAAGTTTTACTGGTGTCAGGACAAACTAACCAGGCAGAAAGGGGGGGTCTGTGTGGCGTAGATGTTAGGTGCTCGCCTTTCGTTCCAGAGACCCTCATGGAGCAATCGGGATATTTGTCCAGAGATCCCTGATATCAGTGTAGGTAAGACCGGGTTACTAGTTAAGCACTTAAAAGAACACTTGGCAGTTCATAGTCGAAAAGAGCAAGCTGGAAAGCCGCTGCCTGGGCAAAACTCATTAGAAAAATTTAAAGATATAATTCTCACACAAATATTGTCACCATCTATTAAACTACATCTGAGACCCTTGCCGGTGCTACGTAGTAACAACTGTTATAAGAAGGAGAAGATGGAGATATGTTGGGCATATATTAAGAAGTTCTTCTCTTGGCAACATATGGTTGTGAGACATGTACCATTGACAAAGCGGTGGAGAAGATCATTAATGCCATTGAATGCAAATGATACAGAAGAGTTCTTAGAATATCATGGACAGAAAAGAACAAATGCTTCTGTTCTGCAACAGCTTGATATTAGAGAGAGTTGGATATTAAAGAGCATAAAAACAAGAAAAATTAAATATTTCGGACTCATCAAACGACGTGTGTGCATAGAGAAGATAATTTTGGAGGAAATGATGCATGGAAGAAGAATAAAAGGAATACCATCTAAAAGACGATGGGGCAAGACATCATTGACGATCTGAGAATAACTCTGCTGACGTCGGTCAACGCATAGAATATAGAGTTTTTCAGGTATGTAGTCATGGTAGTCAAGTTCCGGAAGGGACAAGCTACTTGATGATGATGATGATGATGATATTAAGAAGTGATGAAAGACTTCAAAAGCAGGCATTGAAGTGGGAGGCAAAGGTTTCAAGAAAAGAAAAAAAAACCATAGAAAAACCTTAAAACGAACTTTGCTGAAAGAGGCAAGAAATATCGGACTCAAATCCATTTAAGATATTGAGCGAGTTGCCCAGGACAGAGCGGTAGGAGAAATTACTTGCATGCACTATGTAACGTATGACGGTATGAGAGGAAATTATATATATTATTATATATATATATATATATATAGCATAGTGAATTATATTTATTAATGGGATTGGTTATTGGTTACTACACAGATGTCATGGCACTCCGTGCAGACCCATAGGTGCTCAGTCACCCCCAACATATATCAAAGAGTATGCATACTGATGGTTCCCGTGGCTCGCTGATTAAACACTCTCCTCACGCTGCTCCTCAGGCATTCAGTTCTTGTACTACGGGTAACTCCAAACTGTTTAAATCGCTGGATAGATTCATCATCTATTTTAGTGTCCTCATCCAACATACAGTCGCGATGAGACCGAAGAACATCCATCCTTGCAACTCCCCAACAATCGATGCTGTTGATACAAGCTGTCATTCTCTCATTGCCGCAAACACCTACATGTCCATGACATTAGTTCCACGTAAGCCTCTGGAGGTTATAAACTTCTATAGACGACATTATGAATAGTATACCTACTGCAAACACAAATATTTCTGCGATGTACACTATTGTATCGTGAAACAATTATTATCAGAACTCGGTAAAATTTATTATATGAAAAAAGGTGAAAGTCATTATTCACCATATATTTCCAACTGATATTATGTTTCAATATGTCACAACGCACCAGGTAATGTCACAACCTAGTTAAGTGTAAGTTATGCTGGTGGTATATGACCTTTTCCGTCTTTACAGTGTAAGTTATGCTGGTGGTATATGACCTTTTCCGTCTTTACAGTGTAAGTTATGCTGGTGGTATATGACCTTTTCCGTCTTTACAGTGTAAGTTATGCTGGTGGTATATGACCTTTTTCGTCTTTACAGACAGTCACCAGGAAAGATAGACTACGAAACGAGGACATCAGAAGCAGAGTGGGCATAATTTCATGCACTGAATACATTGCAAGACAACAAATGCAGTGATTTGGACATTTAATGAGAATGAAATAAAATTAACCACCTATAACAGCATCCAACAAAAAGAGATCAGGGAATAGGGCCAAGGAAAGACCAAGAAAAAATGAATAAACAATATCAAGACCACACAAAATAGACACGGGCATAACACAACAAGAGCTACTCATCTGGCTATGGAACGCAAATTAAAGCACCCACCCCTACGCTTAATGGCAAGAGTGGACAACCATTTCCATCAACCATCTAGGGAAAGACATTAGACAGACGATCAATCTGGCGCTGGATAGGACACACTTTTAACAAAATCAGAGTGGAATATAACAAGAAGGGCGCTTTCCTGGAACCCACAGGAGCACCAAAAGAAAGAGAGGCCTAGAAATACATGGAGACGAGATTTGAAGGCAGAGATCAACAATAAAGAAGAGCTGAGAAAGTTGCAGTAGATAACTAGAGATAGGGAAAACTTGGCATGAGTTGGTTGAGTCTGCTGAAGGCGAGATCAACAATATAAGAAGAGCTGAGAAAGTTGCAGGAGATAACTAGAGATAGGAAAACTTGTAGAGTTGGTTGACGGTCTATGCTGGAGGCAGAGATCAACAATATAAAGAAGAGCTGGAGAAAGTTGCAGGAGATAACTAGAGATAGGAAGACTTGGTATGAATTGGTTGAGGGTCTATGCCCTAATCTGGGTTAAAAAGGCACGAGAAAGAGACAAAGAGAGAGAGACAAAGAGAGAGAACGAGAGAAAAGAGAGAGGTGTCCTCTCCATTTATGCATAGTCTGAGCAGCTGATATGAGGAGTGTGCCTTGTACATTTTGCAGAAACTTCCTCTCTGCCCTACAGTTTCATAAAAAGGAAAGAGAAAGTTCATACGTTTGGAAACAAGCATAGTTTGCAGGAGATACCAGAAGACGAAGTGAAATACACGCATAAACATCAACTGCTTTAGGGTTCCTTTGATGCTTTGTCCACCCCGTGTGTTGCGAAGCTCATAAGAGGAGCAAATAATAGTAACACTGCGACCTAAGGCCGTAAGAGGCGACTGAGGTAGGGGCCTAGCGAAGCTCGATCATCATCAGGTGCCGTGCCGGCTGGCGTAGGCGATCACGGATCTCCACAAATCTATGTCGTTGGTGTATGCTATCAACTCAGATGTTGACGCTCTACTGTGCCATGAAGTCAGGCTATCCAAAATTTTATCTCTATGTCATCCTCTGTCTCGTCTACCCTCGATTTTACCGGTTGTCACAATGTGTTCTAAACCTCCCTCCTCATCACATGCCCGAAAAATGATGACTGCCTTTTTCCTATATTGATGATTGAAGCTTTATCTGTGTCTTGATCTCATTCAACACTTCAACATTAGTCATATTAGCGAAGCTACCCTAGTCAACAAAAAGCGTCGCAGAAATCGAACGTGCTGGCTTACTTGCTGGCGCATAACTGGCACAATGTGCAATCGCTCTTAGGCTCAGATCACAAAGAGTGGTTTAACAAATGGTCGATATGAAACTTTCGAAGAAGAAGAAGAATAATGCTTGATCACACCCCAGATAGATATAAAAATTAATAAAATATATAGAAATTACCATTACCTTTTTGTTTAATCTTGCTTGTTAAATTCAATATAGGTCTACAATGTGTGTTCTGTACCTAGTTCTGCATCCAGCAGAGTTGGGGTCGGCTAGTATCGCTTAGGTAGAGCAAAAAGTGGAAATTAGCCTGCTGATGACCACTAGAACAGACAGGCCAACACCATCTATCTGTAGTGCTGACCGGGAAATTTTGACCACGAGTTCTAAGGCTAAAGGAGATCTGAATTCTGCGATATTATTTTGTAAATTGTCCTCAACTCGCGACTTTGGGAGGCGAACCCGAAAAATACCATGCAGAAATGGGATGTGTTGGCCTATTGGTCTGTAGGCGCCAAACTGACACAACGAATTTCCGTTTTAAGATGCAAATCCTATGAAAATGAAAATCGTTTCATATCCTTTACAGTACGTAGTCATCAACTATAGTAAACGAGTCGTTTATTTTTCTAGGCACCACTTATACGTTCATTAGTTTTCCATTGCTTTCGGAACGGTGAGGTTTATTTTTACCTTGTGGAAAAATCCCACGGAAACGAATTTGTTTCCAAACTTATTACCCACCGTGGTGTATGAACCAGGTATGCTTGGGTTTGTGATTGAGCTCACTACATATACAGACAACAAAAAGTATATGTTCATCATTTCTATATTCTGTTCATGTTGTAGTTTACCGCCCGTGTGTACGCCCGAGTGGTTACTGGGGCCCAAATTTGGGGTATCAGGAATAGAACCACTGTTACCTGCCACGCATGTCGTAAGAGGCGACTAAGGAGGTTAGGCTGAAATCGGATGCACGTGTCCTAAACGTGTAGAAGTCTATATGTTTAGGGCCTGCCAAACCAATGTGCAATGTATACACGTTCTTGACAAAGATCAAACATATCACAAAGAGTGATTAAAATTGGTCGTAAAGAACGAACGCAAAGAAGAAGAAGAAGAAGACCGCCCATGTGGTACCGGGGCCTGCAAGGGAAGCAAAGCATAGTAACACTGTGACCTACAAGGCATGTCGTAAGAGTCGACTGATGTAGGACCTAGGAAGCTACCCTAGTAAATAAAAAGCATCGCAGAAATCGGATGTGCTGGCCCACTTGTAGGCGCATAACTGGCACAACGTTCAATCGCTCTTAGGCTCAGACCACATACTAATCACACAGAGCGGTTGATATGGAGTGTTCAAAGAAGAAGAAGAAGATATCATTGACAGCTAAAAACATTCACAGATTATTCCCCTTCGTTGCCAGTCTATTTACCTTTCTTTGGAGGCATGTGTTCACAATATTTCATTTCTTTGGAGGCATGTGTTCACAATATTTCATTTCATTTATACTGTTACTCTCTACTTTACATTGGACTCTTCTTCTACGGTCTGCTGTTCTTGCTATTACCGTTCCTTGCTCATTGTGATTACCGTTCCTTGTATATTGTGATTACCGTTCCTTGTACATTGTGATTACCGTTCCTTGTACATTGTGATTACCGTTCCTTGTACATTGTTATTACCGTTCCTTGCACATTGTGATTACCGTTCCTTGCTCATTGTGATTACCATTCCTTTGCACATTGTAATTACTGATCCCTTTCATACTTTGATTACCGTTCCCTTGCACGTTGCGATTACTGTTCCTTGTAAATTTTGATTACCGTTCTTTATAAATTTTGATTATCGTGCCTTTGCACATTCTGATGCTCCTCACACGTTGTGATTACCTTTTTTACTCTTAAACTGTGTGGTTATTCGTCTCTTATACATTATGATTAACGTTGATATTACATACTGACACATTTGTCCCATTCCAGAATCTAATCCGACCTTACGTTCCACGTATATATTATCTCCACACGTCACACATTCCTGTTATTCCGTTATCTGTTGTTTTCACTACATGCACGTCAACTTGAGTGACATGCCACTGTCCAGGTCTGTGCACTTTAATACTTAAATGCGGCGTATAACAAAATGTTATTGTACTAATCTACATTCACTTGACTTGATTTATTACTCTCCGTTCCTCGTGGAGCATGGGGCATCAACAGTTGTTCGCCACTTTTCTCAGCCTCTGGCTGTTTTCTTTATGGTCTCTCAGGACAATTCAGCACTCTTCAGTTCATCAAGAAGACTCGTCTCGAGGTCTGTCTAGGGCGTCCTATTTTTCGTTTTTCTTTGCGGGTTCCACTCAAGTGTTTGTCTAGTGACACTCGACTGTGTCTTCCGTAGGGTATGCTTGACCCATCGCCATTTTCTCCTCTTGACCTGGGTACATTCACTTGCTCTCTCAAATTCGTGTTAAGACATCACAATCTGGTTATAAAGAAACATCCTGTTTACACATTTTAGTTTTATCTTCTTTGTTCTCTTTCAGACCTCATGTTAATGGCCAAATTCTCGGTGTGCACACGCTGCGTGGTTGGACAACAGATTTTCTGATACCTTACTTGAGGATTTAAATTACAAGTACCTCAGAAGTCGGAGAAAGCTCACCATTCTTCTTCTTCTTCTTAACCATTCGCCTCTAAGGAGGCATAGGTCCTCAGCCAAGGTTGTGGTTTTTATAGCTAATTGTCTGTACAGGGTGGGGTAGCTAATCCCATACCACACTTCTGCATTCGATCAGCTATAAAAAGCATATCCAAGGGTATGAGAGCTTGCAAGGCCTTGGTTGAGGATCTATACCTCCTTAGAGACGAAGGGTGAAGAAGAAGAATGGCTAGGGACACTGATGATATGGAAAGCTAGCCTTCAAATAATCACGTTAGATATGCTATATTTGGCACAATGACTATGCCTGTATTGTAAGCGGGCGAACGGAACAAAAATGATGAGAATGGCGAAAGATGAAAGAAAGAGATACGTGCGAGGAATGTAGACACAGGTGATTCTAGCAGATACAGATTGTGCGATATAGATAGGTAGATAGATAGATAGAAAGACAGACAGACAGACAGACAGACAGACAGACAGACAAATAGTTTATAGATAGTTAATAGATGATAGATAATTGATAGATAGAGGTGATAAATAGTTGATAGAGGTGATAGATAGTTGATAGATAGTTGACAGATAGTTGATAGATAGAGGTGATAGATAGTTGATAGAGATAGAGTGTAAGATGAGTTGATAGATAGAGGTGATAGATAGTTGATAGATAGTTGATAGATGAGTATAGATAGTTGATAGATAGAGGTGATAGATAGTTGATAGATAGTTGATATATAGAGGTGATAGATAGAGGTGATAGATAGTTGATAGATAGTTAGATGAGATGATAATAGTTGATAGATAGAGGTGATAGATAGTTGATAGATAGAGGTGATAGATAGAGGTGATATATAGTTGATAGATAGTGATAGATGTTGATAGATAGAGGTGATAGATAGAGGTGATAGATAGTTGATAGATAAAGGTGATATATAGTTGATAGATAGAGGTGATAGATAGTTGATAGATAGTTGATAGATAGTTGATAGAGGTGATAGATAGAGGTGATAGATGAGTATATAGTTGATAGATAGAGGTGATAGATAGAGGTGATAGATAGAGGTGATAGATAGTTGATAGATAGTTGATAGATAGAGGTGATAGATGAGTGAAGATGAGGAGATAGATAGTTGATAGATTGAGGTGATAGATAGTTGATAGATAGAGGTGATATATATTTGATAGATAGAGGTGATAGATAGTTGATAGATAGAGGTGATAGGAAGTCAAAATGAGCGAGACATAAAGATAGTGGTGGAATTCAGGTAGATACAGGTAACAGAAAGAAAAGATGTGCTGGATAAAGGTAAAGGCAGGTGAAAGACAGGTGCGAGAAAGAAGTATTGCGTTAAATGTCTCTACTAAAATTCACACCACTGAAATAATTTGTAATCTTCTCCATTTGTTTTGCATATATTAGTCTCATTTTTTACGGCTCCTAACCGACAGTGAAGAACATAAATTTGTAACAAAATTTACAAATTCACAACCGAAGTGTGACTCCCTCCAAGTTACGTATTGGCGTATATATATCCTGATCACGCACACAATACCAGCACAGCAGGCAGCAAGTGGAGGGCAAGTCAAGCGATGTCTTATAGCACAACATAGCTTTTTGCAAGTAACTTTACATTGACAGAAGTGACAGCGTGAAGAGGAAACCGATGAAAGCCCACGTGACAGCTAAGGTGAATCATCGTGACCTTCATTTCAAGACATGTGCACTTAAGTTACCACCATTTAAATGCTTTTCTGCAGCTTGGTTACGCTTATAAATATCTTGGATTCTCCAAAAGGAGTTAATTTTTATTTTTCATATTTGTTGGCCTACACGCTTTAATTAATATAACAAATAAGTGGCTCGTTTTCAGGTTGAAGGGAGCGTGCCTTGGCTTAATGAGGCTTTAAGCCCCACACAACAAACAAAGAAAAACATGCACAAGATTTGGTTGCACAGTGTGCAATGATAGACTTGTTTATGCAGAACTGTCCAGCCAAGCCTGCGTAGCTGGTCATTATAAGTGTGTTTTATATAGGCAACTTACCCGCCTGCCCAGCGTATTCGTAGCGCGTTGGACGACGATTGACAAGCCCCCTGTAAGTGCGGTTCAATTCTGCGGGCTGGCAGGAAAGCTCTTCAGATTTACGGTGTTTGTGGCACCGAACTGAAGGGTTTCAATGTTCATGGCACCAAGTGCTTCTGGATCGAAAAAAAAATATATATAGTCAAATTTGTTAGTCTCTTCTTCTTCTTTTCTTTTTGTTCTTATTTTCTTCTTGCTTTCTTATCTTCTTGTTTTCTTTATCATCTTCTTGCTGCATTCCTATCTTCTTCTTGTTTTTTTATCATCTTCTTGTCCTTTTATTTTTTCCCTCTTGTTACATTCCTATCTTCTTATTTTTTTTTCTTGTCATCTTATTTTCTCCTTATCTTCTTCTCTAAAAATAAAGGTTTTTTTTACGCTGTGTCGCATTTAACAGCGATCCTGTGATATTGTTTTCTCTGGGTCCGAAACAGGTTTTCTTTCAACACCCATTATTGGGACCGCATTGCCATCACGTTTTGAACACTGCTCACATAACTAAAAGACTGATACCATGCAGTTATATGAACACTGCTGGCATAACCAAAAGACTGATACCATGCAGTTATATGAACACTGCTGGCATAACCAAAAGACTGATACCATGCAGTTATATGAACACTGCTGGCATAACCAAAAGACTGATGTCATGCAGTTATATGAACACTGCTCGCATAACCAAAAGACTGATGCCATGCAGTTATATGAACACTGCTCATAACCAAAAGACTGATACCATGCAGTTATATGAACACTGCTCGCATAACCAACAGACTGATGCCATGCAGTTATATGAACACTGCTCACATAACCAAAAGACTGATACCATGCAGTTATATGAACACTGCTCGCATAACCAAAAGACTGATACCATGCAGTTATATGAACACTGCTCGCATAACCAAAAGACTGATACCATGCAGTTATATGAACACTGCTCACATAACCAAAAGACTGATACCATGCAGTTATATGAACACTGCTCGCATAACCAAAAGACTGATACCATGCAGTTATACTAAGGCCACATATTGAAGGTTAAGTATTGCCTTGGTCAATTTAGACGTATCTCAACGCCCTGTTCATCTCTAATATAAACCTATATACCAGTATATACAGGGTGTTCAACTTAAAAGCAGCCTATGAATGGAGCTAATCTGGCATATATGTATGGAAATGAGAAGGTTCAGTTATGACGTAGTATAGGTCAAGGTTGTGTGATGGTGTGTAATTGTAGTGCGGGAAGGGGCGATGAACAAATGTGACGTAAGACGAGCTAGTCAGAACCGGTTTGAATAGTACATAAACACAACGCGATAGGTTATCTGGCAACTTTCGATTTGTCAATGGGGCTGCAATTATCTTGAACACCCTGTTATATATATAATATATATATATATCTTCATATTTCGTTTGACACAGACGGATATCACAAAAGACCTCCATTGTTTCCATTCTGCCCTCTTTCTTCTAATTGTTTTCCACGTCAGCTCACAATCTTTCAACTCTCTTTCTGCAGTTCTTCTCCATGTTTTCCTTGGACGCCGAAACCACTACTCATTCTTCTTCTTCTTCTTCAAACGCTCCATATCGACCACTTGTTAACCACTCTTTGTGATTTGTATGTGCTCTATGCCTAAGAGCAGTTCTACGTTGTGCCAGTTATGCGCCTACAAGTAGGCCAGCACATCCGATTTCTGCGATGCTTTTTATTCATTAAGGTAGCTTCCCTAGGACCCTACCTCAGTCGCCTCTTATAGCATGCCTTGTAGATCGCATTGCTACTACTCATTGCTCCCCTTGCGAGCCTCGGCAACACACGGATGCTTCCCATTCAGTAACGGTACTAAGAAACACACCGGCAATTCATTCATGTTTTTCTCTATGATAAGCTGACCCCTGTTCCCATCATCTATTGGTTAAGTATCATCTTGGAAAATATAATAAACAAGTCATATGATATCACGAAGGTCAGATCACGGCCAGAGTTCAACACTGAAGCTGTTTTTCATACATATGCAATCTTTAAGGAGGCCATCATGGACGATCCATAACACGGTTACTTCATTGCAATTTGTATCCTTGACAGATCATATGATCCAGTGGCGGCTCGTGATCGTTTTTGTTGGTGTTGCCAGACACAAATTTTCGGGAAAATCATGGCTTTGGGTTAGGTTATAATTTAATTTATTAAATAATAAATGCACGTTACACATTATTTTTTGGTGGGGCCCGGTCCCACTGGCCCTTAATGACGAGCCGCCACTGATATGATATAATCTACAAGAGAACTCTAGCCTGATATTTATCTGTGCTTGCAACGATACAGTAACGAATGTAATGGTCGTAGAGATGAAATGCGGTTGCCGTTCTTGTAAAGATAAATACAGTATTTGTCCGTAGGCGTTGTTATCACTACACAAAACAAAAATAACACATACAGTGTTTATGTGTTATGGAGCTACTGTGTTCGCCTCCCGCTTCACATATAAAAGTCACAGCCAACTATAAACTTATACGGCTAGTGGACTACGGTAAAAATTCTAGGAAATAAGACCCCAACCGTCGCGTGATCTCGCATTCCAGTATTGTTGTACATAGACGAGTTCATTTTAAAATCAACACCACATGCTAAATCACGGTTGTATTATGGAACAAGTTACGTTTAACAATAATGATTATCAGTGTTATTAATTTTTCATTAATAAATAACCAATAGACTCACAGAATTTAGTAAAATTGTAAAAAAGCTTGCAGTGTTCTATCAAACATATATAATATCCAGCTCCCCTCCCCCCCAACTCAAACTAGCTCAGGGTTTCCCCGGTCATTTATGCGGTCCAATATTAGAGTTGGCTGTGTAAACAGTAAAGGAATCCTTTTTATTCATCATTCATTCCGTAGCCTCTTTGTCCCCATAGACAACAGGTTTTGCGTTACGTAGTTTGTTCAGTGCTGGATCACAACTTGCGTTTCTTGCAGCTGTAATAGCCTATTCTGGAGTGGCAATCTTTGCCACAGTTTTTGCAAGTAAAACTGGATACTGGAGCTTCTTCTTCGAACGCTCCACATTGACCATTTGTCAGCCACTCTGTGTGATTTATATGTGATCTGAGCCTAAGAGCGATTGTACGTTGTGCAGTTATGCGCCTACAAGTAGGCCAGCACATCCGATTTCTGCTATGCTTTTTATTTACTAGGGCAGCATCACTAGGGCCTACATCAGTCGCCTCTTACGACATGCATTGTAGGTCGCAGTGGTACTATTCTTTGCTTCCTTGCGGGCCCCGGCACCACACGGGCGGGAGACTGGGGCTGATACATAGGATATTCTCTCTGCGCTCTTTTTTGCCACCACATGTGATGGTGTTTTTTCTTTTTATACCACATGATATATCGGGTAATACGGTGTTACGTCCGTATTTTTCATTGACCGTCGGCACACGATGGGTGACAAATGCATCGGAGTCTAAAAATAGTGCTCTGGTCTCTTCTTGTAACGTGGTTGATGTTGACATTGGGGTTACGGTTGGCCATGTGTCTGTAAACCTCTCTTTCCATATATCCCATGACCCGTCTATTGTCTATTCCCAGGTAGAAGATGTAGTTGGCTGTCCACTCTGCCGTTAAGCGTAGGGATGGGAGCTTTAATTTGCTTTCTAGGGCTAGATAAGTCGCCCTTGTTGTGTTGTATCCGTGTTTATGTAGTGTGGTCTTAATATTGTCTATCCATCTTTTTCTTGGTCTTCTCTTATCTCTAGTACACGATCTCTTTGTATTGTCTGCTGTTATTGGTGGTTGGTTATCCGTCTGTTCAGCGAAATCTCTTTATTTGTTATTGTTAGAATTTGCTTTGCTGTATGTCTTCAATCCCCGGTACTGCCAAGGAGGGTTTTTTCTGTCAGGGGGCAGAAAGAAAATCATAACCTGAACAGTTTTGCGGCGACTATACTAGCCATGCTGCCATTATATTCAACAAGCACATGCTCCGTCATACGCGTTTTAAAAAAAGAGGTATTACATGCAGTAACGATAGTTTTTTTTTAATGTATCTAATACTGTGAAGACGATATCATTCACGTTGCCAACATTGACTTAACACACTACTTGAGGCAAGTACAGTCACAGGACAGATGTAATAGTGATTGACATCAAACATAACCACGATATTAAATCACGATATCACATGAAGGACACTATTGTTTATTTGCACTTAATATTTCACGATCTCATTATCAGATAGAGACCAGGGCACGGGTCAATAAGATAGAGTTGTGGCGATGATTAAATAAAGGGGATATAGAAATAATGAAATAAGTTGCATGTATCATTAAGCAATTCTGACTGCGCAGGATATACTAAGAAAGGAACCAGGGCCGTGCTATGCTATGATACAGAGATGCGGCCGCATCAGGCGGTCTCTAAGGGGGCGGTGTAAGCAGCAAAATCAAAATACAATTTGAACTATTGAATAATTAAAAATCTTGACAAAACGCTTTTCGGTATTGGTCTATGTTATTCCGATATTGATGTATACGATTTAATATTCGTTCATTTTGTGCAGTTTAAAAATCATCACAATCGCAGGTTATTTTAAAGAAAAATCATTTAAGGGCGGCATTTCGAAGGCTTGCATCATACTGAGAAAATATACCGCACGGTCCTGAAAGGAACTTATGCTATGAATTGTCAAAACAACATCAGCTTGTAATATATCTATTATATCCTCCGTGTGTCCTATTTCACATACAAAACTCTCACAAGAGATTTCCATTGATGTCGTCATGTCACCTTCTACCTACTGTTTCCCATGTCAGACCATAATCTTTCAGCTCTCTTTTCACAGTTTTTCTCCATGTTTCCTTTGGACGTTGGGACCTTCTTTACCTATCCGCTGTCCATCGGAGAACTGTCCTAGCCAATGCCCCTACTGGCATACAGTATACATGAGATCCACCTCCATCTTTGTCTTTTGGATAGTCTCCAGCGATGCACAGCTTTTTCGATTAAAAACTCTTCATTTGCTGTGTTTGGCCAAAATATTTGCATGATTCTTCTTAATGTTTATTTAGAAATGTCTCCAGCTTGTGTATGATGTTTTGGGTCATTTTCCAGCACCCACTACTGTATAATAACAATCCCAGGACACTGCTTCTATATATTGTAAGTTTTGTTTTAAGATTTAATTCTTTGGCTTTCCAGATTTTGTTGCACATTGCGTAAGTTAGCCTTGCTTTCTTGATTCTTCCAATTATGTCCTTTTACGAATCAACATCCTGTGGTACTGTACTTCCCAGGTATACACAATCCTGAAACTTCCCAATTTAGTGCCTACTTTGTAATTCTTTGATCATTCCTTCTCAGAGTATCTCCAAAGTATCTCCATATTATCTTTCTTATAACATCGTCGCTAGTGATAACGTGACGTGGAAATTCTTTGGTTTGAGGCGAGATTTGCTCAAATATGATTAGTATGCAGGCGGTATATGGTTGAATTACATTCTTCATCCTTTACTTAGAGATATAAATTACAAGTACTTCTGAAGTCGGCGTAAGGTTCGCCTGAATGACGAGAGACACTTGTAATGAGGAAAGCAGGCCTGCATGTACAAATCATCCAGAAACGCTATATTAGGCGTCGTAATAGGCACCATGGCTACGCCTTAATTTTTCGTATTCTTCTGCGTTCGCCCGCTTTGAATTCAGGTGTAGTCTGGGCGCAACGTGTGTGACACATCTGAATGATTTTTGCGCGAAGGTGTGCTTTCCCTATTATCTGTGTCCCACGCCATGCAGGTGTGCCTTATCCGACTTGAGAGGCATAACGCCTCAATTCATAGCGGTCGAACATAACACAATTATAGTGTTCATATATCTCACCAATTTGTGTATTTGCATGTTATGAAGTCAAAGAGAGAAACAATCCACAATAGGCACAGACTTAATGATGAGAATTGTTGAGCATTTATAAGGTACACCAATTTGATGTTCTTCAGTGGCATCCCAGGAAACGAATAATTGCTTAGGCGTGTCGGGACAAATCAATGAACATAGAATACTATTGTAAACGTCAGGCCACCATCATCCAATACCTTGGTCTTGAACAAAACTTTGCCACTCTAACAGTCCTTCGGAATTTATCCATCTCATACGCCTCTGCTGACGTCATTCTTAAATTAACAATCACGACATGAATCCATCTTCTCCGTGGTCTATCTCTTTGCCGGGATGCTTCCAAGGAAGCTAATTTGCTCCCAAACTTGTCCGCCGCGGAGTTTGAACCAGTTACGATTGGGTTGTGATCGAGCTCACTACCGCTTAAACTGCAGATGTCCACATTAGCATTGAACCTAAATATAAACAAAATTCAAATTGTCTATTTTCTCTATTTTTGGGTTGTTTAAACTTGTCATGTTAGTTTTTCAGTTATCATTATTCTTTGTTTTTGGCAATATTCAGATACAGCGTTAGTTTCTCTTTTTCTGCAATCCCATCTTTATTTCCAATCCCTTTTCCATTTCTCAATCCCTTTTTGCAATGTTGACAGTAACACTGTATCGTCAGCATATCTTAGTTCAGACCACATTACTCTAAAAATAATTGGCCATCAAATTGAGGAAATGACGCAGTACATGTCAAAGATTGAAAAGATTCACAGCTCAATCAAAGTTAGACGTGCGGAGCTGAATACGCTGCGGTTATTATTTTTTACCTTAATTTCTGTTTTGATTTGTATAATACGAGCATTTGTCTGCCCTAGAAAGGATTTGAAATATTTCACCTGTGCATTTAAGTGCTTTTTAAATTTATTTTAACATTCATATGCAACAATTTATTATTGGAATGTTTCAACATCAAAGTCGTAAATGTGTTTACCTTTTTACACTTAAACACGAATTGCGAATATTTCTGGGTATCAAATATTTTGTGTGAATCTTTTGTGGCTGTTCTGAATTCTACAGGTTCGCTGATTATTCCTGATGTACTTTAAGCTGGTAGTAATTTTGTTTATCCAGACAGAACTACTTTGCAAAGAAAAATAGTAAGCCAGCATAGAGCTGGTGCCGTTAGTTGTCACAATATGACAGACATACTGATGAGGAGATCAGAGCACTTTTGGACTGATTGGTTCGATGCCCAGTGATGATGATCTGACGAATAATAGTGATATTATTATGGCCACACTATATACAAAGAGAGGATGGAGATATGTTGGACACACCTTGAGGAGAAATGATCAACGAATATCAAAGCAGGCATCGAAGTGGGATGCAAAGAATTCAAGAAATAGAGGACGACTTAAGGAGACCCTGAAACGAACTTTGCTAAGAAAGGCAAGAAATATAGGTCTCAGTTCCATGGAGGAGATTGGGCGACTTGCCCAGGATAGAGCGGTATGGAGAACTTGCTTGCATGCCATATGTAGCGTATAACGTACGAGAGGAATTATTATTATATTATATACTGAAATTATGAAAGAGACAGCAGACTATAACCAAATTTCTAGTCTAAAATGACTGATGTTCACAGAAGAATGGCAATGAAGATAAGAAGACTGCAACAACTATACCTTCTGTCGGATTGAATGATTGATTGATTGACAGGACCATCATTATTGCACTTCTGTGAGTAACTATGTGTGCTCCGATCTCTTTCTTACAATGAAGATCTCTGCTGCAATGCACGAACTTTATAGCCCCGGCGAGGACTCTCGATGTAATTTAGAAGATGGGGAAAATATTTTGTAGGAATACAATTTTTTCTTTTTTTTCCTAATGAATTTTGCTCTGAAAAATAGTGGCAATAATCCTGATATAGAACTACTTACAACTAAGCATGCAAAAGTACAGGTTCATTGAGATAGATGCACACACACTTTGCCCAATTAGAGCTGTAATATATTCGAAGATCTCTCTGCAAGAATACAGTGCTTTATCTGTTAATTTCAGCAGCTTCCAGTGTCGCTCTTCCAGCTACTCTACAGATACGTGTTGCAAGCAGGACCGTGCAGTATATTTTCTTAGTATGATGCAAGTCTTCGAAATGCCGCTCCTTAAATGTTTTTTCTTTAAAATAACCTTCAATTTGTGATTTTGATTTCGCTGCTTATGCCATCTCCCTTACGATACCATCTGATACGGCCGCATCTCTGCATCATAGGACGGTATGGCCCTGGTTGCAAGCTCTAGCCGTAACTTATGGTTATCAGACCATTGTCAGTTAATATTTGCGTCGAAATGTGTACAGAGTTCATCCACGGCATTTAAAAAATATTTGCCATCCAATATTGAACAGTCAACTGGAGTGTTCATTTGTTAACTCATGTGTTAAAGGAAGTAACGCTTTCTTTCAATGTTGTCTCAAGATGTATACACTGATCCTTTACTTGGGTATCTAAACTACAAGTATCTCTGAAGTCGGGGTAAGGCTCGCTCGAATGGCGAGGGACACTAGGAATAAGAAAAACAAGATTTCACGCAAAAATAAGTCAAGAGGCGCCATGTCTAAGCCTGAATTCATGGCGACAAACGGGGATAAAACGATCCATATATTGTCTATTGTCTTTTCCCAGGGGGATGATGGAATTGGTTGTCCACTCTTGCCGTTAACCGTAGGGGTGGGATCTTTAATTTGCGTTCCAGGGCCAGATGAGTCGCCCTTGTGTTATATCCGTGTTTATTTAGTGTGGTCTTGATATATTGTCTGTCCATCTTTTTCGTGGTCTTCCCTTGGCTCTAGTACATGATCTCTTGTTATTGTATGCTGTTATTAATAGTTGGTTGTATTCCATTCTCATTAAATGTCGAAACCATTGCATTTGTTGTCTTTCAATGTATTCGGTGCATGAAGTTATGCCCACTCTGCTTCTGATCTCCTCGTTTCGTAGTTCATATATTGCCACATAAAAATACATGGTCTACACCAAGACTTAGTTTTGGAAACACTGGTCTACATTATCGCTGTCAACCGCCCGAGTGGTTACCGGTGCCCAAATTTGGGGTGTAAAGAATAGAACCACTGTTACCTGCCACGCATGTCGTAAGAGGCGTCTAAGGAGATTTGGCGGAAATCGGATTCACGTGTCCTAAGCGTGTAGAAGTCTATGAGTTTAAGGGCCTACCAAACCAATGTGTAACGTATACACGTTCTTAGCAAAGATCAAACATATCACAAAGAGTGATTAAAATTGGTCGTAAAGAACGAACGCAAAGAAGAAGATCCCTGTCAACTTTTCATGTAATAAATAACATACTATTATCAAGATCTCATTATATGGGGCTTACATGTATCTCTTCTGTATCTCTTCCTCTCTAGCATGATCTAATCATTATATGGGTCTTACATGTATCTCTTCTGAATCTACCTCTCTAGCATGATAGCCATCATCTCATTGTTATATGGGTCTTACATGTATCTCTTCTGAATCTACCTCTCTAGCATGATAGCCATCATCTCATTGTTATATGGGTCTTACATGTCTCCTCTTCTGTATCTCTTCCTCTCTAGCATGATAGCGAAAGCATGGATCAGATTCTGGAAGGTCTCTTTAATTCGGATCAGCCTGACAAACTGAAGGAAGCACTCGTGAATCGGATATGTGAGCAGGGCACTCAGGGTTCGAACCCTGAAAACACAGTCAAGGGCGTATTGCAGGTATGTTACGGTAAGGTTGTGTCAGTCGTCACGAAGTTGTATGAATGTTACAGTAAGACCGTGTTAGTTGTACAGGGGTTGGAGTTATGCTGTTGTAAGATTGTGTCAGTTGTTCTGAAGTTGCAGGTATGTTGCAGGTGCACAATTAACTAGACAACTGCAAAGGCAATAGACTTAAACATGACCAGTCGTGGCTGGGCCGTGCAGAGGAGGTCATACAACGCGTATATGCCATTCAGGATATCATGGAGAAGAGTAGATACCAATACCCACTGAACACAGACAATCCGTTTTAGTAGTCACCACGATAAACAAACCAAGTCCAGATTCGCTGCCCACAATAGTCAACACAGAAGTCGAAGTAGTAACAAAGGGCTACATATCGGAGGCAGATGCTGTTGTCTTCACTAATGGTTCTGTTATTCCTCGCAGTCGGAGTGCATGGGCCTCTACGGCTAGAACGAAATGAAGTCATCAAAGAGGCAAGTGGCGCATATGCGACAACTACCAGCAGCATGACTATGAAGGTCATGGCAGTAACAAAATCCCTGGAGTGGCTACAGACGCATACATTCACTCAAGCATGCATGCTCAGTGACCATGATACACAAAATCAAGGCCGGTTATGTACGAAGGCAGTGTATGCAACTAATACACAACTCGACAATCCAGACACTTACCTACATCTTTGTTCCAGGTCATGCTGGGGTAAAGGGCAATGAGAGAGCAGATGCACTGGCGGGCAATGCTACGATCGAGAATGGTCTTCTATGGACAAAAGCGACATCATCAACGCTCTCAGAGTAAACATACGCACTGAAGATTTCAACCACGAAGATAAAGGGTATTCTCTATCTCGGTTGCGCAAATTATGCATACCGATAGGTGCGGCAAGACGGAAAACCACGAGATAAAACCCAGTAGATACATCAATCAACACAAAACGGGAGCTGTTAGCCTAAACACACTGAGATACATGCTTGGGAGGAGATCAAAGCAATTATGGACATGTCCGATATGCGATGAAGATGATCCTCAAATGAACAATGTAGGTATGTTACTGTAAGATTGTGTTAGTTGTCCTGAAGTTGCAGTTATGTTACGGTAAGATTGTGTTAGTTGTCCCAATGTTGCAGTTATGTTACGGTAAGATTGCGTTAGTTGTCCTGAAGTTGCAGTTATGTTACGGTAAGATTGTGTTAGTTGTCCCAATGTTGCAGTTATGTTACGGTAAGATTGCGTTAGTTGTCCTGAAGTTGCAGTTATGTTACGGTAAGATTGTGTTAGTTGTCCCAATGTTGCAGTTATGTTACGGTAAGATTGTGTTAGTTGTCCTGAAGTTGCAGTTATGTTACGGTAAGATTGTGTTAGTTGTCCCAATGTTGCAGGTATGTTACGGTAAGATTGTGTTAGTTGTCCCAATGTTGCAGTTATGTTACGGTAAGATTGTGTTAGTTGTCCTGAAGTTGCAGCTATGTTACAGTAAGATTGTGTTAGTTGTCCCAATGCTGCAGGTATGTTACGGTAATAAGATTGTGTTAGTTGTCCTGAAGTTGCAGTTATGTTACGGTAAGATTGTGTTAGTTGTCCTGAAGTTTCAGCTATGTTACAGTAAGACTGTGTTAGTTGCTCATATGTTGCAGTTATGTTGCGAGAAGATTGTTTCAGTTTTCCAGAAGTTGCAAGTATATTACAGTAATAATATATTAGTTATCCTGAAGTTTCAGATATGTTACAATAAGAGTAGATCAGTTGTCCTGAAGTTGCAGGTATGAATGTATCAGTTGTCCTGAAGTTGCAGGTATGAATGTATCAGTTGTCTTGAAGTTGCAGGTATGGATGTATCAGTTGTCCTGAAGTTGCAGGTATGAATGCATCAGTTGTCTTGAAGTTGCAGGTATGGATGTATCAGTTGTCCTGAAGTTGCAGGTATGAATGTATCAGTTGTCCTGAAATTGCAGGTATGAATGTATCAGTTGTCCTGGAGTTTCATGTAACAGCAAGAGTTCATCAGTTGCCTTAATATTGTAGGCATGTTATGATTAGTTATGACAGTTATCACAAGTTTCTGGTTTGAGTAAGTTATTTAACAGATAGTCCTCCTGCTAATCAGACTCTACCTGGTATAGTATCAGCAAAGATAATCTGGATGTTACACACAATCAAAATATTCACTTAATTGTATTCATATCTGGATTTCATATTAGGATAGGTCCCTAGTGATAAAGAGCTATTGACCAGTGGCGTATCCTGATCATTGGTGTAATGTTTGCTATAATCTGATAATGTAAAAAAAAAAACATATCTTTATTTCCCTGTAATACGCCTCTGTGAGCGTCTGCAGCTCAAGCGGTAGTGAGCTCGATCACAGACCCAAGCGTACCTGTCTCAAACCCCACGGTGGGCAAGTTTGGAAACAAATTCGTTTCCGTGGGATTTTTACAAACGGTAAAAATAGACCTTATCGTTCAGAAAGCCATGGCAAACTACTGATCGTATAAGTGGTGCCTAGAAAATCAACGACTCGTTTACTGTGGTTGATGGCTACGTCCTTTGGGATATGCCACGATTTTTATTCAATACCTCCTATATAAAGGCAGTGTAGTACATAAGGGCATGAGACTGTGGTATTTAATGGCCGCATGGCTAGTGCAGTCGCTGCGAAACTGTTCAGGTTATGATTTTTCTTTATGTCCCCGACAGATAAAAACGCAATGGCCTTAACGGGGAGTAAGCCGGTCTCCTGAACGGGAGCCCACGCTCTAATCCATTCGACGAGACGTTCCACTGATAATGTAATACTCAATATTCTTCTTTGCGTTCGTTCTTTTCGACCAATTTTAATCACTCTTTGTGATATGCTTGATCTTTGCCAAGAACGTGTATACATTGCACATTGGTTTAGTAGGCCCTAAACGCATAGACTTCTACACGTTTAGGATACATGCATCCGATTTCAGCCAAACCTCCTTAGTCGTTTCTTACGACATGCGTGGCAGGTAGCAGTGGTTCTATTCTTACACCCCAAATTTGGGCCCCGGTAACCACTCGGGCGTAATACTCAATACTCAATAAAATTAATGCTTCTTGAGTGACATTTGCTTAATATAAGTTCATTTTAATGGGTTTTTTTAAAACTCTTATCATTCTTATTGTATTATTATTATTATTATTATTACTACTGTTATTACTATTATTATTACCACTACACTGCTGGTTCAGTAATAGTTCAAGAAAGAAAGGACGCCACAAGGAAACCCTGAACGGAACATTACTGAAAATGACGAGAAATTCTGTAGATGAAATTTAACGATTTGTCCGGGATAGAACGTTATGGAGAAATTGCTTGCAAGTCCTATTTAACGTATAACGGTGCGAGAGGAATACACGACTGGTAGTCATTATACTACCATTTCAACTGTTTAAAAAAATTACCAAATTTTACCAAATATATATATATATATATATACACACCAGTAACGTCAAAACGTTCCAGAAGAGAGTCTACCTAAGGAGACCCTGAAACGAACTTTGCTGAGAGAGGCAGGAAATATCGGTCTCAGTTCCATGGAGGAGATTGAGCGAGTTGCCCAGGATAGAGCGGTATGAAGAAATTGCTTGCAGGCCCTATGTAACGTATAACGGTACGAGAGGAATTATTATTATAACGTCACTGCCTTGATTTGAATCGCATGCAAAGGAAGACATCCAACTCATAGATTATATTAGCTCTGTGTTCAATTTCTGACTTATATCAACAATAATACATTAGTTATTTAAACAACACTACCAACGTTGTATGTAGGATGTGGTGCCGGGACCCGTAAGGAAACAAAGAATAGTACCACTGCGACCTACAAGGCATGCCGTAAGAGGCGACTGAGGTAGGGGCCTAGGGAAGCTACCTAGTAAATAAAGAGAGTCGCAGAAATCGAATGTGCTGGCCTACTTGCAGGTGCATAACTGGCACAGCGTACAATCACTCTTAGGCTCAGATCACATACAGATCAGACAGAGTGGTTAAAAAGTGATCAATATGGAGCGTTCGAAGAAGAAGAAATATGTAGGATAAACTAGTTGACTTCATTGCACCTGGTTTTACCACCTGGTTCGGTCGCTCTCCGCAGAAATAGCACGCCACCTTATAATTAATACAAACACTCTCATAACATTAAAAATATGTTTAGAGAGTTTTACTTCAGTGTGCATCCCCCTCTCCCCACCTAGTACACAAATGAAATATACGCCACTGATATTGACATGCTTTTCTAATGTCAAGTCACCATTTAATAAAAGTGTATTTTTATATCTCCAACATGAACATGCTAGTAATAAAGGATAATGGTACACGTCCTTACTAAATAATAGGTAACGCCTACATGAATGTATATGCACTTTTTAAACTCAGATATGCACACCTGCTCGTATTGTTCTATGCCAATGATAATAGAGTAGAATACAATGTGGCGTAGCTAGAGATTTTTTTTTTTCGATTCAGAAACACTTGAGCTTTCAGCTCTTCGGCTCAGGGGCCATGGACATCGTAACCCTTCGGTTCGGTGCCACGAACACCGTGAAACTGAGGAACCTGTGGCTTTTCTGCCAGTTCGCGGAATTGAACCCGCACTCACAGAGGGCTAGTCACCCGCAGTCCAACGCGCTACGAACACGCTGGGCAGGCGGGCGTAGCTAGAGATAAGAACACTTTACTGGTAGGATCTCTGTGGCGTAGAGGCTCGTCTCTCGTTCCAAGGTACAAGGTTCACTCCCTCTTAGAGCCATCTGGATATTTTTGCAGAGATCTCTGATATCAGTGTAGGTGATATCGAGTTCCTAGTCCTATCGGAGACAGATGATAGAATGTAGGCCTCGTGTTCAATATGAGCACGTAAAAGAACCTTTGGCAGTTAAAAATCGGGAAGAACAGGCTAGAAAGCGGTTGCCCGTGGCAAAATCCATAAGAAAAGAAAAAAATTTCTACAAAAATATCTTCACCATCTTCAAAATTACATCGGGACCCTCGCCGGTGCTACGGAGTTCGTGCACTGCAGCTGAGATCTTCCGGTGTAAGAAAGAGATTAGAGCACACATGGTTATTCACCAAAGTGCAATGATGATGGTCCAATCAATGAACTGTACTGGTAGCTAAAGAAGAACAGTAAACCAACAAAGAACCGGTGTTGTTAGTTGCCAAACACTGAAAGACATACTGAGTAGGAGATTGGAGCACTTATTGACTAATTGGTTCGATATGCAATGATGATGATCCGACGACTAAACTAAACTAAAACTACAGAAAAACCTATATCATTATCATCATCATCAGGTGCCATCTATACTGTGAAGGTTGTCTGCAATCTACTTCCAACACTCACTATCTTTTGTTGGGGTCTCTGTGGCTAAGTGGTTAAGCCTTTGCCTTATGTTCCGAAGGTAGCGGGTTCAAATCTGGACCGCGCCATTCTGTTCACAAGTGCATATTTTACTTTTACAGAGACCCCTAGGATTGTTGCAAGTTACGAAGTTTGTACTTTGTGCAATACTCTCGGTGGCGTGCCACTTCTATGGAGAGGAACTGAGCTGTATGGGGTAAAAACCCCAGTGCTGAATAAAAATTTCTCTTTGAGGCGCAGGGTCTGTTGGTAATCTGCTTATGTGGCCGAACCATTTAATTTGTTGCTTCTTGATGAAGTTCAGTACTGATGTTGTACCTATAGGTGCCAATATATGCCAGTTGAAAAATATTTGTGAACATAAATAGCTTGACCTTGTTTTAACATTTGAGTCTAGGAAATAATAGGGCAGAAGAAGATCTTACTTGAGTACGATGAGTGGACAAACCTACAGATATGGTCTGGTCTGAGCGGATCAGATCGGAGGAAACCGAGGAGGCTGCGGTGATACATAATAAATTGGCGTGTAATGACAAAGAATATGGTATCACATAAGCAAGCAAAAATGAATAGCAAAATGATAAAACTAACCAAAAAAAAAACAATGTTTCGGTCGTAGACCTTTATCAAGGGGACAAACACAGATAAGGAATACTAATTAAACTAAGGCATAGATCTAAATGAGAAGGATGACTAGGCAACGCTAAGCATAGGACTACATGCCTGGAGTTGTTTGAGTTTCTTGGTCTGCAAGAAAGCCAGGTACCTGTCCCGCTCAAATATAGGAAGAAAGGTGAAAACCCATAATTCCTGGGAGTTTGAAGACTAAGAAGTAGAAGAAGAAGAAGAATGACAGAAGTCATTGTTAGGGTCTGTGAACTAAAGCTGACGAAGAACGTATTTATGCCTCCAAGTAGGAGCGTGGTAACAGGCTGCCTCTCTGCAATCTGGCTTATCTAGGGGGGAAGACAATCTCGGTCCTAAACAATAAATGTGCCAAATGAAGGGACGCAGATATTACAGCCTCACTGTAGACTATGACTGATTGATTGGACCATCATCATTGCACTTCGGTGAGTAACCGTGTGTGCTTCGATCTCTTTCTTACACTGGAAGATCTCAGATGCCGTGCATGAACGTAATTTTAAGGTGGTAAAGGTATTTTTGTAGGAATTTAATTTTAATATTTTCTAATGAATTTTGCCCTTGCAGTGACTTTCCAAACTGCTCTTTTCGATTTTGAACTGCTAAGGGTTCTTTACGTGCTCAAATTGAACACGGGACCTCCGATTTATCGTCCGTCTCCGCTAGGACTAGGAACTTGATCTCACCTACACTGAGATCAGGATCTCTGGAAAAATATCCAGATGGCTACACAGCGGAGCAAACCTTGTACCTTTGGCACGAGATATGTGCATTTGGCACGACCTCTAAGCACAGATACCTATACAAAGTATCAAAGCCGTTGTCCGGGTTACCACAGAAGAGGAAGAGTTTCTTAGATTGTTTGGCTATTTCAAGATATAACCTGTTTGTTTTAATCTTTTCAGGTGAGCAATAAGTGGATTCTCAATGGCACTACATCACTACAGGTAGTCTCAGGATTTCGTCTGTTCAAAACCTGGGGTTGTCATAATCTAGACATTTTTAAGTTGTTCTTCACTCCCAACCTGGTGGCAGAAATGTTAACAAATGGTTATATAGGCATGGCAGCAAATGTACCCTTGCTTCTACGAGAAGGTAAGCTATAATATTTGTCTCCAACTCAGAGTTTTAGTTGAATGAGGTTGGTCTATGTAACACTCTTCTTTGAACGCTCCATATCACCCACTGGTTAACCACTCTGTGTGATTTGTATGTGATCTGAGCCTAAGAGCAATTGTACATTGTGCCAGTTATACGCCTACAAGTAGGCCAGCACATCCGATTTTTGCAATGTTTTTTATTTACTAGGGTAGTTTCCCTAGTTCCTACATCAGTCGCCTCTTACGACATGCCTTGTAGGTTGCAGTGATACTATTATTTGCTTCCTTGCAGGACCCGGCACCACACTGACGATACGTAACATTGAGGTATATTACTTGCCTCATTTAACATCTTATGCTGTCCAATGACTTTATGCAACTTCGTTTACTGGGGCTGTTGTTGTGTCCGACTCTCAGTCGATGCTTCAGAATATCAAAAATGACAGGTTGTAGTATGAGTAGTTGACGTATTTTGAGGTTTCCAGCCTTCAGAGGTTTACGTGGATCTACTGTCCTGAACAAGGGAGTGTTAACGGTAATAAAATATTCTACAGTCATTCGCTAACAGTATCTTTCGTTGGGAAGTTAAAGATGGATAGAGGGGACATTCTTTAATTTCTCTGTGGCTACTTGTTGAATGTGGACACACTTTCTTGTTGATGTTGAATCTATCTGACCGTTTAACTCCTTGTGGACCAAACGCCACACTCTGTGGCTTTGGGTTGATGCCTTTTATCAGGAGCCACACTAAAGGGCATTTTATATTCTAAAAACAAATGGCTTGTGAAACATGACTTTTACCCTGGTCCACTAAGAGTTAAGGAGTTTAGAAATACACATTCTACGAGGGCGCATTGAAAAGTAATGCCTCCAAGTCCATAACTTTGTTAATATACATAATTTACAAATGAAACATACATTTTCAGAAAGCTTGAGATGTCCACTACACAATAGAGTCATTATTTTCGACATAGTCACCTCCACGTTCCACACACACGCCAACGTCGAACTAGTTGTTGCATCCCGTCGAAGAAAAAATCTGATGATTTTCACGAAGCCAGGTACGCACATCTGCTGCCACATCCTCGTCAGAAGCATATCTTCTTCTTCTTCTGCTAACATTCTTCACGGCCAATTTGATCATTCTTATTGTGATGTATAATTGGTCCACTGGCAAGAACGGGGTGATCTACGTCGGGACGATTGTGCGCCCATGGTGACTAGGCCCGCCCGTCCGTTTTCAGCCAGCTTTTGATTTACTAGGGTGAGCTTTTCCTAGGTACGATCCTTTCGGATCTACGCCTTTTCGATCAACTTTGCCGTATATTTGGGCTTTGTGATCTACGCCAAGACAGTGAGTTACGCTGCTTTACCCGTTCTGACTGAGAAATATTTCTCGGCTTGTCAGCTTGTCCTCGGACGGCGTCTTACTCGTATAAAACACCGTGTAAGTATCGGCCTTCGCCAATGTTCAGGACCCGGGCTTCCTGTTTGATCCGTACATTGTCGGCCTTGCTTTACCGTACATTTTGAGTTTGATCCGGGAAGGAACATTCTCAGCCTTTTCTAGACGCGTATCGGTACGTGGCAATTTGCAATTTTACCTCGAAGCACTGGCATGGGGCCGAGTACAAACAATGTAGGGGGTCGTTTCAGTGGGCACTATAAGCGTAACTGAGGATTTTGCGCTCGCCGCCATCACCCGCCCCAGTTATTCCGGGGATGTTAGTTACGACTGCAATCGAACCTTGCCCAGTTGCCCCAAGGCTGGCAGTTCCGTTAGGCATCACCAACCTCAGTTCTTCCGGGGATGTTAATTTTAATCGCACAGTTCCTTGCACGGTTTTCCCAGGGCGGGTAGTTTCGTTATGCACTAAACGCAACTTGTTCTTTTGCGCTCGGCAAACCTTGCCCAGTACATGTATCTGCACCAGGCTGCCAATGCGGGGTCAGCTGCAATCTTCTCTCGCACCAACACGAGGGTAGACTTTCATTCGTTACGGTCCTGTCTTATTTATTCTTGCCGACGGGCTGGCAATGTTTGCCCCTCCTCAGGGCTTCGAGCTTCGCCCTACGTGGGCATACGTTTGGTCACTGGATGCACCTCTCATCCATGTCTGAGACGTTTCGTTGCTGTTTCTTTGCGTTCAGGGACTTGGGCAATATCTTGTTGGACATCGGTCAGGAGAATTGTGCATTTTATTTGTATGTATCTTTATCGTATTTCCGTAATTGCACTGCTACCACTACCAGTAGTTTCCTCTCCCGATCCCTGCCCCTCTTAGCCAGACCAGTACCAGAGTCTGTTTCCAGGGTCACCTCGTGGAGGTTAGGGGCAGGGTCTTGGTTAGCGCGCCCCCTCACTAACCCTGGCTCATGTTACCACCATGACCTCATGAGCCTTTTGACCCCAGAAGCATATCTGTTTCCCTTGAGATGTTCCTTGAGCTTTGGGAACAGGAAAAGTCACAAGGTGCCAAATCAGGGGCTATATGGTGGGTGCGCTAAAATGTCAAATGAGACGCTCTAATGCTGCCGCTGTTTGTCTACTGGTGTGTGGACGAGCATTGTCATGTTGAAGGACTGCGTGTTTTCCAGGACGAACACGTAGCAGTCTTGCCCGTAGTTTCTTCATCGTTTCCACATACCGATCAGAATTGACAGTATTGCCGCGTTCCAAAATTATGTGTGGATTACGCCCTGGCAGTCCCAAAAATGGTCATCAAAACTTTTCCTGCTGACGCGACAGTTTTGCATTTTTGGGGTGGGTGAGTTTTTGTGCCTGTATTCCATAGACTGGCGCTTGTTTTCAGGGTCGTAATGATGCACCCTTGACTCATCGCCAGTGACAATTCGGCAGATAAAGTCATCGCCTTCTCGTTCATATCGCATCAGGTGTTCCTGACACGTCTGATGTCGGCGATGTTTCATTTCCGGTGTCAGCATGCGAAGGACCCATCTTGCACAAACTTTCCTATACCCTAGCAATACATGAATAATGTGATGTACTCGTTCAGTCGAAATTTCAAGCATTGTAGCGACATCTTTTTGCTTGATGCGGCGATTGACATGAATCAGTTCGTCCACGCGAGCTTGGTGTTGTTCGTCCACGCGATCTTGGTGTTGTTCATCCACTGCTGTAATTGGTCGTCCGCTGCGAGCCTGATCATGCACGGTCATCGTCGCTGGATTGTCGCCTTTAACAGTCCGTGCCCACCTCCTAACAGTACTCACATCCACACAGGCGTCACCATATACCGCTCTCATTCTCTGATGCATGTCGATGGGAACACAACCTTCGGCCGTCAAGAATTCAATCACAGCTCTTTGCTTCAACCGAATTTCCATGTATGACGCCATCTTGGATAATGTTGTGCGCATGCGCAACATTCCAGACACTGACACTTACTGTCCTGAAAACACACTTACATATATAACTTTATTCTGATATCGGTGTCAATTGCCTCCGAACACTATTAACAAAGTTATGGACTTGGAGGCATTACTTTCAATGCACCCTCGTATAACCAGAATTGGATGTATAGGAGATGTGTTTAACCAGTGAGCTATGGGAACCGTCAGTATGCATGCACTTCGACATCGGGAGAGACTGAGCACCTAATGCTTGGAGATTCTCTTAAGGATTTTCTTACGGATCTTTTAACAATCATGAGGGAGATCATTGTTCCATTCTGATAAATTTGTCATGTCTTGTTGGTACGTCATAGAAAGATAGAAAACAAGAAGAAACAAAAGTTTCCACAAATTTCTGACTGCTTTAATTGCATGCAGCTACGATAATGTGTCAGAATTATACATACTCCAAATTTACTTCATCTTCATGTAGGAGAACCCTAGTAACACACCTGTTTGACAAGATTTCCATTGAGGTAATAATAATAGCTGGCCATCGCAAGCGATGATGACAACAGCCTCAGACGTGTGCTGTTGCATCTCTCTGGTGTGTGTGGAGGTGACTGTAGAGTCGAGTCCTAGAACACAATCCCCTACCACAGGTGGGGCACACATCATCTAGGTTAGACATGTGGGTGTTGTATGTTCTGTTTTTTCATGCAACACGTTTTCTCTGTGCCTCAACGGCACAACGTTCTCAGCGGTGCGAGTTCCTCTTGTGTTGTTACAGTGTCACATTTGGCGATCTTGCGTCAGGGATTCCCAGCAGGTCGTATCTATATCAAAGCATTTCAGAGACACTTTAAGAGTGTATTTAAAGCGTTTTTTTCTGTCCATCAGCAGAACGTCTGCCCCCTTCAAGCTCGCCATACATCCATTGAGGTATGACCAGCTTAATACATAACCTACTGACTCCCAAAGAATTAAACATTTATTCTCAGCTCTGTTTGAGATAGTAAGAAAACTGTAGCCAAATACATCGGATGCGATATCCTTCTACATTTGTTTTTGTATGTTTCCCCTCACATCCCATGTTGATGAATTGCATCTTTTTTATTTTCATCCCATTTTTTAAACATTGGCCATTTAGTCATGGGTTGTGAATTCTGTTTAGTATTTTGTTTCTTTACTGAGCAAAACAACAGTTTTAGGGTCATGGGTCACACAATTTCTTTTGGCCAGTTGCCCTAATACATAAATATTTTTAAAAATTGTGAACTGATGCATTGCCTATTAACTGTTTACAAACTAGCATCATTACCATTCATAAAAAATCTAAAGGTTTTTTTGGTCACATGGTGGTCACAATGAATGGTAAATTCCATTTCACTTCTATTTCTAGCATAATAGCATAAGCCACGATGATATGTAATCGTTATCATTTACTTTTGCCTCTTAAATAGTTTTCAGTTAATATAAAAGTTGAAAAGAAACGAAAAGTAAGGAAAAGCATCGAAATATTTCCAATCTTTCAAACAGTGTGATTCATCCTGCGATAAGCTCCAGATCTTTAAAACGACAGCCTGTATGCAATCAGTTAATATAGCCACATTTGACTCATTAATTTGTTTGAAGTCTCTGTGCCTTGCTTAAGTAAGACTAATCCCCTTCACAGTAAACAAAATAGGGATGCAGAGAAAAGTAGAAGACATAAAAAAGGAGTCTAATGACAAGGGATTGACTTTATTGTCCTGGGTTTTAGCCTTTATGGCTCGGTCACTCGGTCAGTATAAACTACCACAGAGAGCCACACTAAAAAAAGTATAAAGAGTACGGAGCAAGAGAAAGACCACATAAAATATGGATTGGCGGCATCAAAAACAGCCTTAAGAAAATTAATAAAAGCTTACAAGGTGCCTTAGAAAAGCACACACAAGATCACTACATCCCCCATTCCCCAACGCTTCTATAAAGAAGTAAATGGTAGAAAAGAAGAAGACACCCTGCAGAAATGGTATGCCACATGACGAGAGCGTTGCACAAAGCATGAACTCCTAACTCCAGCAACAATTCGAAAGAATATCGGAAAAAAATGTACATGTGATCCGAGCAATATTATACGGATTCGAACCCATGACCTTCAAAGGCAAGGCAAACTGCTTTAACACTTTGCTACAGGGACCTTCCTGGTACAAGACATGTAGAAGAAAATATTGCAATAAGTTGACAAACCAACTAATGCTGCAGAAGAATGTAAAGGCATTAAAAAATATCAACGATTGCAACAAGTTAAATGGTAAACAATAGATATTTCATTAATGAATAAATTGAAATGTAAAGATTTTCTTCTCATGTGTTTCTGAATGTGAACCAGGTTTTCGTGTGATGAGGCATCCTGGCGGCCGTCTAGACTTTGATCATTTCAAAGTTGTACAGAGTAACATCACCAAATTTGTATGCAAGACTCAAGATCGGGTTGTGGTCCGCAATGTTGGTCTTCTAATAGAGGAGTTTGCTGAGTGCTTGCCACCAACAGAGAATGAAAGAACCAACTTTTGTTTGGCTATCATACATCATCTCAGTGTTGGAGTTCCACCAGAAAAGGGGGAAGAAGTAAGTGTTAATATGACGATTTGTTCTTGTTGTCCTTCTTTCTTCTTCTTCTTTTCTCGAATTCTGTTTTGTCTCACAGCTAGCACCCCTGTGTTGTTGGAACCTCCAAGGGGAACAAAGAATAGTAACACTGCAACCAACAAGGCATGTCATAAGAGGTGACATAGGTAGTGGCCTAGGGACCTAGGTTAGTTAATAAAAAGTGTATCAAAAATTGGATGTACTAGCCTACCTGTAGGCGCATAACTGACACAACATACAATCACTCTTTGGCTCAGATCACATACAAATCACAAAGAGTGGTTAGCAGCAGTCAATGTGGAGCATTCAAAGAAGAAGAAGAAAAAGAATCACAGCATGTGGATCGAACTCAGGTCTCCCGAATGGGAGCCACGCTCTAATAGAACTGAACATACTGTAAGTGTAAAGTGTGATAGACTAAAATAGTGTCATGAGACTGTATGAGAATGGACATCTATACTGGGATTTAACCAAATGTTGCACACATTACAACTTTGCATACTCTAAGTGTAAAGTGGGATTTTAAAAAAAGCCTTGATACTTCCAGTAATACCGCTTTTTAGGGCTATGTAGGACAGGGTAGGGGAGGATACATAAGACTGTGGAATTTAATGATCGCGTGGCTAGTGCAGTCACCGCAAAACTATTCAGGCTAGGATTTTTTATTTACGCCTTGGCTAAAAAAAGGCCACATTGACCTTACTGCGGATTGAATCCTGCCCTCCCAAATGGTAGACTTTGCTCCCCAACGAAGAAAACTTAATTTACCTTACCGGGGATTGAACCCAGGTCTCCCAAATGGTCGCCCCGCTCTAATCCATTCAACCAGACACTCCAAAGTGTAGGGTAAACTGTACAATAGTGTCAGAAGACTGTATATACATAACAAAGAAGTTAATGAACATGCAATTAGTTGTCACGACTTACTTTTGTAATGATATATATATCAATACATCATTGTGTATTACATTTTGTAATACATCAGATACTATTCATGGAAACAAAGGCATTGATATAGAAAAAAACATTCTGAAGAACTTAAGCCTGAAAAGACATGCACAACATGTGCAAGGAATACAATTGAGAAACAATGTTTTGGGCGTTGAATTGAGAAACAAGATACTCTATTGAAAAATGTCTTTTGATCTGGTTTTGAAGTCAAACAGACAAAAAAGGAGTACAGGATTGGAAGTGGGATGGGAACATGAAAAGAAATACAGGATTTTAAGGGGAATGGAAATGTCTAGAGGAATGGAGGACTTTAGATGGGAGGGTACTGCTGCCTTGTAGTTGATTGGGGACAATCAGAGGCTAGCGGAGAAAACTGTAAACAAAACTGGACGGGCGGCAAACCAAGGTGTCCATTAAAACGACCGGTTTTGCTGGGCAGATGGCGCTCATAAGCACGGGAGGGCAGGCCGCCTAAGGGTCGCTGCCCTAAAAGAAAATGGCAACCTGCTGCCTTGTGGGTTTTGGCTGGGGACAGCAAAAGGCTAGAAGAGAGCGAACCGTACACAAACGCTGGTTGAAATCGAACACACCACCCAAGGATAAGCACTAGAGCTCCAATTGGTACTGAAGACTGTGCACGTACATCACGTTCTGATGTTTGGCTGTTTATATATCACAATAGAATGATAAAAACAGCTTAAGAACGATCGTGAGAGAGAGATGGGAGGGAAATATCAAGGGGATTATAGGAATGTAAGTGGTAGGAAAACAAGACATGGACATGCAACAGTCTGTGAGTGTGTCCCATCAGGACAAGAAACAGAATTTGCTGAAAATTCGGCCTGTCTATTGCAGGGAATTAGCAAGGGGAGCAAAGAATAGTATCACTGCGACCTACAAGGCATGCCATAAGAGGCGAATGGTGTAGGGGCTAGGAAGCTCCCTAGTAAATAAAAAGCATCATATAAATTGGATTTTCTGGCCTACTTGTAGGCGCATAACTGGTACAACGTACAATCACTCTTAGGCTCAGATCACATACAGATCACAAATAGTGGTTTAACAAGTGATCAATATGGAGCGTTCAAAGAAGTAGAAGCTGAAAATTCTTTGCAGCCAACCTTCAACGTGGAGATGTCACATTCTGTTAATGATGAGGATGATGACGATGCTAAGTAACAATAAGCACTTACATACATCAGTATTTTCATATTTTTCTGTATTAATCCCTTCACCCTTCTGAGCCGATATACTGGCTCGCAGTATTTTTAAATATAACACAAAGACAGTATACCGGCTAATTCAGTAAACATTACAGTATAAATGCATCCGGAGAATACAAAAAATATGGAGTGAATGGATTAAGTAATACACATTTCTGACCTGGCAGATATATGAAGTTTTCCTGTCATTCACAGGTTCAGAAATTCGTAAAATACACAGATGAAATTGCCATCTTTCTCAGTCGAATGTGGGCACCTCAATCCACATCATTACTGAGCAACTGTCTGACTACGATTTTCAATATTATCTCGGCATCTAAGGTTGATGAAGCATCTGAACCAGCTATATGTCTAGCAGCTGTTGTCAAACATATCCCCATAGAAATGGCTAATAGGGTAAGTGCATCTATTTTTGTGTAGTGATTGATTGATTGATAGGACCATCATCATTGCACTTCAGTGAGTAACCATGCGTGCTCCAAACTCTTTCTTACACAGGAAGATCTCAGCTTCTGTGCATGAACTCCGTTGCACCGGCAAAGATCCCTGATGTAATTTTGAAGATGGTGAAGTTATTTTGTAGAAATTTTATTTTAAATCTTTTTCTAATTAATTTTGCGGCTTTCCAGAACACATTTTCACTCACCGAAGTGCAAAGATGATAGTCCAATCAATCAATCAAGGCTGAGGTACCATTTGTTAACAAGTACAAAATATGCATTACTGACATATGCACATGTGGGTACCAGCATATCCTCAGTTGTCCAACATATGATAAACAGAACATACAGTGAACAGAGAAAGCACTTTACCTATGAAGTTGGAGAAAGCACACCTGTATGCTGTATGGTGGGGGAACACTGATAAAATGGAAAGCAGACCTTCACTCAAAAATTAGTCAGAATAATCATACCAGATGCTTGAATTCATAGCAGGGGTAAACACAAGAAGAAGAAGAGAAAACACTCATGATCAACACCAATCTCAGTCCAAGACAAGCTATATCGAGATGTACACAGATTCTAGTTGACCACAAACTACTTTTGAAAAATGTTGATGCAAATGATACACCACCATTGTCTTTAGAGATTTTTTGTTGCTTGCTTTTGATGCATTTTTCTTATTCTGCATTTACCCGCTTTGAATTCAGGGGTAGCCATGGCGCTGGGTGTGGCACTTCTGGCTAATTTTTGCGTGAAAGCTTGCTTACCATTTTATTAGTTTCCTCGCCATACAGGCGGGCATCTCCAACTTCAGATGTCTTTTGATGCATTGAGATATGATTCTCTTACAAAACTAATAACAATTTAAAATATTTATTATGTGCAGGTTGTGAAAGATGTGGTGACAGACAAGTCTATCACTGACGAATCCATTGAAGCTGCTGTGGGTCAGATTATGGAATGGTTAAAGTGGCCTACAACCCAGAATGTGGACCTCTGGCTGTTGTGTTTCCTTTCAGAACTGGCAGTAACCCATAAATATTCCTTGCTGGTCCGCATCATAGAAGCCAACACAGAACAGGTATAACCTACATCATAGAGATCAATACAAAATAGATTTACTTTATTATCATAGAAAATAGCAGCGCTGGCGTAGTGGTAAGTGCACTTACTTAGTAGGAACATGGTACCGTGATCAATTTCACAGTGAGAGTGACATTTTTTCTGACCTAAAAAGCTCTCAGCTCGACCCTGCCTTAACTGGGTACCAAGAGAAATGCTGGGAAGTAAAGACAAGTGTTGTGATGCTGACCACATAACCCATTGTATGTCGTTGGTCAAAGAAAACACACAGACCTGATGTTGACCACATCGCCCATTGTATGCCATTGGTCAAAGAAAACACACATACCTGATGCTGACCACATCACCCATTGTATGCCGTTGGTCAAAGAAAACACACAGACCTGATGTTGACCACATCACCCATTGTATGCCGTTGGTCAAAGAAAACACACAGACCTGATGTTGACCACATCACCCATTGTATGCTGTTGGTCAAAGAAAACACACAGACCTGATGCTGACCACATCACCCATTGTATGCCATTGGTCAAAGAAAACACACATACCTGATGTTGACCACATCACCCATTGTATGCCGTTGGTCAAAGAAAACACACAGACCTGATGTTGACCACATCACCCATTATATGCCGTTGGTCAAAGAAAATACACAGACCTGATGCTGACCACATCACCCATTGTATGCCATTGGTCAAAGAAAACACACAACCTGATGTTGACCACATCACCCATTGATAGCCGTTGGTCAAAGAAAACACACAGACCTGATGTTGACCACATCACCCATTGTATGCCGTTGGTCAAAGAAAACACACAAGACCTGATGTTGACCACATCACCCATTGTATGCCGTTGGTCAAAGAAAACACACAGACCTAATATGGTACTCTCCCTATATATATATACTATATATATCACATGGAATAAAAAGGATGTGTTACTTTTCCTTTAAAATCATATAGATCAACACAGAATAGATGTAATTTATACAATGGAGATCAACACAGAATAGATGTAATTTATACAATGGAAATCAACACTGAATAGACTTTAGTATTAGAGTGAGGTTAGTTAGTATGTACCAACATAAATTCATATGACATAGTACCCAGAGCTGTTAATGACATGTAGGTATATATCATTGAGGTTTTTAAGATAACAGTTAAGATAACTGATATCCACCTTTTGCATGGACGTCCTTTTGCTTTGTATTCACTCTACCGGAATAGCATTCCTCTTTGAGGTGCACTATCTGTTGGTAATCTGCTTCCACTCAAGGAACGGCACACTGAATGTGAATTTTAGCTGGCTTCTAAATGAAGTCGATTTTCAGTTTTCTTTGTGCGTCTTGGCTGATTAGATTAGTGCGCGGTTACCATACGGAGACCTGTGTTCAAATCTCGGTAGGCCAAGGATTTTTTTCTGTTGTGGGCATAAAATAAAAATCCTAACCTAAACAGCTTTGCGGCGACTGCACTAGTTATGCAGCCATTAAATTCCCAGGCTCTCGTTCCACCTGTATTACAACGCCCTAAAAAGTGGTACTTCAAGCAGTAACAATAGTTGGTTTGTTTTTTTACCAATATATTTATATTTGTCATAATTTCTGTGTATTCACCATACAGATTGCAGAGAATTTAGCCTATCACAAGTTGAGACATGCCTCCTTTAAAGTTCTGTCGTACATGTTGTTAGGATTTCAACATTCACCTGGGCCGTTCCATAAGGTAGGTAGAGAATTCATAGAAGGGTCATCATGATTCATACTCATCAAACAATCAATCCATCATCATCATCATCAGGGTCCTCTGAAGACAGAGAAGGCTCGTCTGTATGGCGCGGGAAACCAGTCAAATGGTAAGCAGGCCTCACGCTACGATCAGTCAGAAGCACAATACCAGGCGTCATGACTAATGCCTAAATTGGCAGAGGCGATCGCAGAAGAAGAAGAAGATCATTGAGGTCACAGATAGCAAAGTTGATAACACTCTGGCCTAGTGACCACATGCAGTGGAAATTCCAGGATTTGCCGAAAATTCTTGATGTGCAGTTGAACTACAGGATACCCTGATCCTTTACTTGGGGATCTAAATTACAAGTATCTCTGAAGTCTTCTTCGAACACTCCATATTGACCACTTGTTAGCCACTCTGTGTGATTTGTATGTGATCTGAGCCTAAGAGCGATTGTACGTTGTGCCAGTCATGCGCCTACAAGTAGGCCAGCACATCTGATTTTGCGATGCTTTTTTATTTACTAGGGTAGCTTCCCTAGGTCATACATCAGTCACCTCTTACAACATGCCTTGTAGGTTGGAGGGGTACTATTCTTTGCTTCCCTTGCGGGCCCTGCCAACACACTGGTGTAAAAATGGAGTACGAGTTGCCTGAATGACGAGTGACACTTAATAAGGAAAGCAAGTCTTCACGCAAAAATCAGAGGTGCCATATTAGGCACAATGACTACACCTGAATTCATAGCAGGCAAACAAAAAGAAAACAATCATCAGCCTTTTTCTTGTATGCTCTAATAAAAAGATGGTGTCATCACAACAGTTAGCCTCACTACAGGTAGGACAGCACTTTTGGAATGAATTGATGAAGCTACCATTTTTTGTATGCAGATGGTCCTGTAAAGAGATTGCACATAGATACTGAAGCATCATGGCAGTAACTAAAGCGATGGTACGGTTGGAATCACAGACTTTTATCCATGCATGTTTTCTCAGTGACTCAGTGAGTATGCTCAGGAAGATTGAAACAGGCTGGGCTCTGAGACAATGGTTGGAGTCGCTAGGCGGACAAAAATCAGTTTTATTTTTGGGTCAGAGTATGCAGGTGTTAGGAGAAAAGAATGCGCTGATAGACTTGCAGGTATGGCTGATGTAAAAAGCGGACAAGCAATGGACCAGGTTGATATTATAAATTCCCTAAGAGTGAAAGGCGGAGTCGTGATTCAAGTAATAGTGGTTAATCTACAACCTTAACCGGACAACAATAATATCAAGTGTAAAGTGTGGTGTAGCTAGACACGAACACTATGCTGGTAGCCAAAGACGAATAGTAAACCAACAAAGAACCGGTGTCATTAGCCACCACACGCTGAGAGACATTGAAGAGGAGATTGGAGCACTTATGGACTAATTGGTTCGATGTGCAGTGATGATGATCCGATGACTAAACTAAACTAAAACTAATTCAGTACATTTTCTTGCATTTCTCCACTAAATGTTTTCTTTTACTGTGTCTTTTATGTCATTATCTCGAATGTTTCCTGTTTCAGTGCCTGGAGAAAATGCCAATAATTGTCCATGAACTGAGAGATGAGGGCACACCGCAGAGTGTTGAGTTTCTGAAAGAATTGTCTGAGCTAATCTATGATCTCATGTACCAGCATACAGGTTTCCCAGAACTTTACGAGCCTGTCATGGATTTAATCAAGGTGTGTAGCAACTACATGTCAGTTTGTGGTGTTAGGTAAATTTTTGCCTGTGTGTTGCTGGGGCTTGCAAGGGGAGAAAGAAATAGTGATACTGAGACCTACAAGGCATGTCGTAAGAGGCGACTGAGGTAGGGGCCTAGGAAGCTACACTAGTAAATCAAAAGCGTCACAGAAATCAGATGTGCTGGCCTACTTGTAGGCACATAACTAGCACAACGTACAATCACTCTTAGGCTTAGATCTCATACAAATCACAAAGAGTGCTGAACAAGTTGTCGATATGGAGCATTCGAAGAAGACAAACCAAGAACTGCTTACACAGTGCCAGCAAAAGAGTGCGAACATCATAATCCAAAAGAAACGCTGAAGATCGATCAGATATCTGATAAGCGTGGAGACTAAATTTGTTACTAAAACTGTACTAGATGGAAACCAGAGAGTAAACGAAGATGGGAAAGACTCAAAATAACCTGAAGGAGAAGAGTAAAACTGGACCTGAAAGAAATTAATCACATCTAGAACACAACATAGGAAAACTCACCCTGTCCGGATACTGTAAGGATTGACAGATTGATGGCTCTTTCTTGATTCGGTTGGTGGTGGTGCATGGTCGTTCTTAGTTGGCGGAGAGATTTGTCTGATTAATTCCGATAACGAACGAGACTCTAGCCTATTAAATAGTTTGCAGGTCACTCGATTAGATGTACGGGGGAGAGCTGGAGATTGATATTAAAAGGATAGGTAAAACATGGAAAGAATTGGAAGGAATGGCAAGAGAGGAAGAGCTGGAAGAAGTTTATTTTTTTCGATCCAGAAGCACTTGAGCTTTCAGCTCTTCGGCTCGTGCCATGGACATCGTAACCCTTCGGTTCGGTGCCACGACACCGTAAATCTGGGGAACCTGTGGCCTTTCTGCCAGCCCGCGGAATTGAACCCGCACTCACAGAGGGCGAGTCACCCATAGTCCAACGCTCTCCGAACACGCTGGGCAGGCGGGCAAGAAGTTTGTTTAAGACCTGTGTTCCGTTGGGAGTTGAAAGGTGAAGAAGAAGAAAAACACAATACAGAGGATGGCCAAGAACAAAGAAGAATGGTGTGTATTTGTTGCTGCTCTAAGCGCCAAGGACATCACATGCCAAGAACAAAGAAGAATGGTGTGTAGCTGTTGTTGCTCTAAGCGCCAAGGACATCACATGCCAAGAACAAAGAAGAATGGTGTGTATTTGTTGCTGCTCTAAGCGCCAAGGACATCACATGCCAAGAACAAAGAAGAATGGTGTGTAGCTGTTGCTGCTCTAAGCGCCAAGGACATCACATGCCAAGAACAAAGAAGAATGGTGTGTATTTGTTGCTGCTCTAAGCGCCAAGGACATCACATGCCAAGAACAAAGAAGAATGGTGTGTAGCTGTTGCTGCTCTAAGCGCCAAGGACATCACATGCCAAGAACAAAGAAGAATGGTGTGTAGCTGTTGCTGCTCTAAGCGCCAAGGACATCACATGCCAAGAACAAAGAAGAATGGTGTGTATTTGTTGCTGCTCTAAGCGCCAAGGACATCACAGACTAGAGAAAGAGAGAGGATTTTTTCCTTTTACTGCTTACATTTTTACCATCTTCAAAATGACATCGGGTACCCACATTGGTGCTAAAGAGTTTGTACACTGCCACTGAGATAGGAGGACATATAGTTATTTCCGAAGATTTTAGGAATTTGGAATTATATGATATGCAAGTAGAGCTGGCTGCTTGAGAGGCAGAGAGTGGATTGTGTTTAACCAGCAAGCCACAGGAACCACCAGTATGCATGAAAATTGTGGTATATCCTTTACAAGATGTAGCCATCAACTGTGAACGTCTGTAGCTTAAGCGGTAGGGCTCAAACGAGTCATTGGTTTTCTAGACACCACTTATACATTCACTAGTTTTCCATTGCTTTCTGAACTGTGTCGTCTATTTTTACCTATTGTAAAAATCCCACGGAAATGAATTTGCTTCCAAACTTGCACACCACAGAATTTGAACCAGGTATTCTTGGGTTGTGATCGAGCTAACTACCGCTTAAGCTACAGACACCCATCAGTATGCATACACTTCGACATTTGTTAGGGGGTGTGAACTGAGCACCTTTAGGTCTGCCTGGATTGCTGTGACATCAGTTCAGTAACCAATAACCAAATAAACCAGAAATGCAATGACGATGATCTTATCAATCAATAAATCAAATCAGTTCTAAATCTATAATATTTACTTCCATCAGGACTTCCCCCAACCAAGTGTTGACGCAATCAAAGTTAAACTCAATCAGATAAGATGGTTGTCTCAAACCGGCTGTATGGATGTCATGGAGTCTGTTGCACCATCTCATATGATCTCTGCAGTCAAACAAGAGAAGTTGGAACTGGGGAAAACTGGCTTAGAAAACCTTGGAAACACCTGTTATATGAATAGTGTCTTACAAGCACTCTACATGTGCGATCAGTAAGTGTTGTAGCATTATATATTTTATATCTATTTGTTTTATTGTGCCTTACTCGGAAGTGACACAACATGTGGACACAGTATGGTTTAACATGTAGCCTCCCTAGTGTCTTACAAGCACTCTACATGTGCGATCAGTAAGTGTTGTAGCATTATATATTTTATATCTATTTGTTTAAATATTTTTTTATTGTGCCTTACACGGAAGTGAAACAACAGGTGGGCACAGTATGGTTTAACGTGTAACCTCCAAGCGTCATTCTTTCGAATGAGAGCTGCTCAGAATTTGTTTAATTTAGTTTCCTATTGGCTCTATGAAGGCTCCACCATTTAGGGTCTCTGTGGCATAGTGGTTGTGCTCTCCTCTCGTTGAAAGGTACTCAATTTGCTCCCTTGTGAAGCCATCAGATTATTTTTCCAGAGTTTCCCTGATCTAATTTTAGGTGTGATCGAGTTCCTAGTCATATCGGAGACGGACGATAAAACATAACTCCAGTGTTCAATTTGAATATGTAAAAGAACCCTTGAAAGTTAAAAATCGAGAAGAGCAGGCTGGAAAGCCGCTGCCCTGACAAAATTTGTTAGAAAAGATTAAAAATTAAATTCCTACAAAATATTTTCACCATCTTCAAAATGACATCAGGGTCTCTCACTGGTGCTACGGAGTTTGTACATTGCTGCTAAGATCTTCCTGTGTAAGAAAGAGTTTGAACACAATGGTTACTCACGAAGTGTAATTATAGGTGACTATAATCTGTACAACTCTAGATAAACCAGAAGAACGAAGATGGGAAGACTCAAATAATGAAGCAGAACATCTGCCTAAAGGTGTTTAACCTCTAGAGACACAACATAAAAACCACTCTGTGGATTGTAGGATTGACCAGAGATGGCTCTTTGTTTATTGTTGGTGGTGTGTGTCTACAGTTGGCGAATGATTTGTCTGATTAATTCCGATAGCATCTTAGACTCCTAGCCTTCAAATAGTTTGCAGGCCCTCATGATGTACTATCTGGATTGATATTAGGTGTAAAACATGGAAAGTGGAAGGAATGGCCAAGAAAGAAGACTGAAGAATTTTTTTCTTAGAAGCATGATAAGTGAAGTGGGCCCTGGAGTTCTGTCAACTGTTCGGTGCAATGACACGTAATCTGAATTTTGTTTCTGGCGATTGCACTAAAAGTAGTCAATAGTGCCTGACAGTGCAGGTCATTTGTTTAGACCTTGTTCTTGGAGGGTTGGATGCACAATGACAGAGGATGTGCCAAGAACAAGAGAAGGTGGATTTGTTGCTGCCTAGTAGGACATCACATGAGAAAAAAAAGGAATTATGAGTGTGCTGCTACTGCAAGACATCATCATGCTAAGAACAAGAAGAATGGATGTGTATTTGTGCTGTCTAAATCCCAAGGATACATGCAGAGACAAAAGAATTGTGTAGCTGCCTCTGGCCAAGGACATACATGAGAACATGAAGAATGGGTGTTTGTCTGATGGAGGAATCCATGGAAGAACATGGTTGGATTTCTACAACAAAGCATCACATGCAAGAACAAAAAGAATGGTTGTATATGTACTGCTGCCAACCCGCAAAAGGACACACAGACTAGAAAAAGGACCTACTCTTAATTACCATCTTCAAATGACATAGGCCAAGGGTTTGCTAAAAGTTTGAATATCCTCCCAAACTAAAAGAGGTTAGTTATTTCCAAGATTTGGAAGGATATGATATGCAAGAGAGCTGGCTGTTAGAGGCAGAGTGGATTGTGTTTAACAGAAGCCACAGGAACCTAGCCATATGCATGAATTGGATCCTTAAAGATGTAGCCATAATGTGAATGCCTTGCTTAAGGGTGGGTACAGCTTTGACTGAACCAATATACATCCTATTTCCTGCTCAACTGTATGCTTTTTTCCTCTTTAGAAACAGAAATTGTTTAAAGAATTTGAACGGGTTTCGTTGCATCAGCAACTACCCTGGCTACCACCATAAATGCATTACTTCGCATTTGTTAAACTGACACCTAGTCTGCTGTTTGGGCATCACAGTAACAAGCAAATAACCAGTGAATAGAGGAAGACAATGTAAATATAGCAAGATTATAATTTTTGCTTCCATCAGGATAACAAGGTTAGAGAACAATTTAAACTCAATCAGAGATGTTCTCAAACCGCATGGAGTAGATGAGTCTGTTGCACATTCATAGATCTTGAGTCAACACAAAAGTTGCTGGGAAACTGGTTCCTTGAAACACCTTTAAAATATGTTTTCAAGCCCCATCCATGTGGATCTAGTGTGTTGTAGATTATAAGATATCTTGATGTCTTACTGAATACCATGTGGACGTTGGTTTACATGTAGCCTCTAGTGTCTTACAAGCACATAGCTCATGTGGAATAATAGAATCGATTGTTTGCTGTGCGACTGGGTACAAACATGTGGCAGTAGGTTTAACATGTGCCTCCTATGTCTTACAGGCTCTAGTCCTCAGTAAGTGTTGAGCATTCTATATTTGATATCTTTGTTTAGTCCTATCAGAATGACACAACATGGGTACAAGATGGTTTAACATGTAGCTCTAGTTCTTAAAGCACTCTACATGGCGATCAGTATGTTGTAGCATTATATATTAAATACTATTGTTATTGTGCCCTTCGGAAGTGACACAACATGTGCACGAGTAGGTTAACATAAGAAATAGGTCTTAAGAAGATCTCGATGGCGTCAGTAAGGTTGTGATTATATAGTGTGATACATTTGTTAAAATTGCTTCCGGAGTGAAGAATGGAGCCAGTGCTACAGGAATCAAGCGTCTTTCCCTTTCTGTAATGCTGTCAGAATTTGATTAAAGTTTCCGGCTTATGAAGGCCCCCCCTTTTGGGAGGCGAGGGTTCAGTGCTTTTTCTTAACAGATCTGAGCACTATGTAACACTTATCGGAATGTTCAGAGATTCGATCATGTCTTAGGGTCGTGGCTTCCTAGCTCAGTTCGTGAGAGGTAAGAACATAACTCAGTTTTTCAATGACTAGAAAAGAATCCCTTGAGTTAAATCAGAAGAGCAGGTTGGCAAAGCGCGCTGAAATTTTTAGAAATTAAAATTTATTCCTCAATTTTCTCAATCTCAAAATGACATCAGGGTTTGAAACATGGTTGGAGTTTGGAGACATTGGATAAGATCTCCTGTGAGAGAGTTGGAACAAATGGTTTACTCAGGCCAAGGGTATGCAGGTCTATCAATGCAATCGTGCTAAGATGGGAACTTTTGGTGGTGGACTGCAAACAATGAGAACTAGACATCTGCTACTAAAGGTTTCTTGTTGGAGAGTCACATCACCATTTACCACGTGGATTTGTTGTGATCTGAGCCTAACAGAGCAAGTACTTTCAGTTAGTGTGTCCTAAAGAGACGCATTATGTCTGGCGACAAATAAGAATTCTGTCCACTCAACAAAACGTGTTTAGGTCTCTGTTTCTATTCTTTGCTCCTTTTGAAGTGACAACAACAGCAGGATATGTTTAACTGATGAGGATCCATGAAAGCTAAACTTAAACTTGTACCATTTCAAGCAATATGAAGATATCGACAACCTTAAACTGAACACTACTTTCTTTCAAACTATTCAAACTGGCATCTATAGAGGAACAAGATATCCATAAAAAGGCCTTCATAAGGGTTTACTAAACACAAAGAGTTCACATAAAAAAACACAAAAACTGTTTTTACTGCCTGTCTAATACCATTTTTTAGGGCGATGTATGACAGGGGGGACATGAGCCTGAGCAATTTTATGGCTAGTGCGACGCTGGCTAGGACACACTTTGCGAAAACCGGAGGGAATATAACAAGAAGGGTCCTTGCCTGGAACCCGCAGGGACAGCGAAAGAAAAGGAGGCCGAGAAATACATGGAGACGAGATTTGGAGGCGGAGATCAACAATATAAAGAAGAGCTGGAGGGAGCTGTAGGAGATAGCTATAGATAGGAAGACTTGGCATGAGTTGGTTGAGGACCTATGCCCCAACCCGGGTAAAAGGCAAAGAGAGAGAGAGAGATGGCTAGTGCAGTCACTGTCAAACTGTTCAGGTTATGATTTTTTCTTTATGCCCCTGACAGAAAATCAACTTCTTGACCTTACCGAGGATCAAACCCGGGTCTCCCAAATTGCAACCAGCGCTCTAATCCATTCAGCCAGACGCTCCGCAAGAGTTCACATTAAATCTTGATAACGTATTTTGAAAATATTCTGCTAGTAAAATACATTTTTGAGTAAATATAAATATTTGTATCCATTTGTCTGCTGTAAAAGTTATCTCTAAAATTTTGCCTTGCCTCCATCATTAGGTTCCGCTGTGGTGTGATCAGTAAGATTCCAGCAGAGAAGGATGGTCTCCTAGTCAATTTGCAGCATGTATTTGCTCAACTGAACCAAACTTCTGTGAGTATGACACATAACACAAACTTCTATGCTGTTTTCTTTTATGTGCTGACTATTTTCTTTCTTGTTCTGCTCTTCTGGAAGCAGGCAAGGTTATTTGTTATTGGTTACTAAACTGGCGTCATTGCACTCCGGCAGACACATAGGTGCTCAGTCTCCCCAATAGATATCGAAGAGTATGCATACTGATGGTTCCCATGGCTCGCTGATTAAACACACCTCTCACTCTGCCCCTCAGGTATCCAGTTCTACTTGTACAATGGGTAACTCCAAACTGCTTAAATCGCTTGATCGATATAAGGATGGAGGTTGAGGCCGCTATTGCTGCCCTCCGTTGACTCTCTGGGACTTCATTTACTGGAGCCATTGTTGTATCTGACTCTCAGTCGATGCTTCACAAGATCCAGAAGGGCAGGTTTCTGTATGAGTGGATGTCATCTATAGTAGTTTCTAACCTCCTTGCATGGATATACTGTCCTGGGCATGCAGGTGTTTACGGTAATGAGAGAGTGGACAGTCTTACATCAACAGCATCGATTGGAAGCAAGGAATCACCACTGCAACTGGTTTTATATCAGAAATCCTGGGCCTCATAATTCTTGTAAATAGTATAGTATGTATATTGAATTTAAATATTTAGGCAGCATGAGCTCATCCAGTGAAAGAATTACAGCGGAAATACAACACAGATGTAATAAGGCAAATCATATTATTGGACAAATGTGACCGATACTGAAAAACAAGCAGGTAACGATGGACACCAAGAGAGCAATGTTCAACACAGTTTTCTTACCAACTCTGTGCTATCAGTGTCAGACATGGACACTGTCAACACAGTTTTCCTACCAACTCTGTGCTATCAGTGTCAGACATGGACACTGACAACACAGTTTTCATACCAACTCTGTGCTATCAGTGTCAGACATGGACACTGACAACACAGTTTTCTTACCAACTATGTGCTATCAGTGTCAGACATGGACACTGACAACACAGTTTTCTTACCAACTCTGTGCTATCAGTGTCAAACATGGACACTGACAACACAGTTTTCTTACCAACACTGTGCTATCAGTGTCAGACATGGACACTGACAACACAGTTTTCTTACCAACTCTGTGCTATCAGTGTCAGACATGGACACTGACAACACAGTTTTCTTACCAACTCTGTGCTATCACTGTCTGACCTGAACACTGACAACACAGCTTTCCTACCAACTCTGTGCTATCACTGTCTGACCTGAACACTGACAACACAGTTTTCTTACCAACTCTGTGCTATCACTGTCTGACCTGAACACTGACAACACAGTTTTCTTACCAACTCTGTGCTATCACTGTCTGACCTGAACACTGACAACACAGTTTTCTTACCAACTCTGTGCTATCACTGTCTGACCTGAACACTGACAACACAGTTTTCTTACCAACTCTGTGCTATCAGTGTCTGACCTGGACACTGTCAACATAGTTTTCCTACCAACTCTGTGCTATCAGTGTCAGACATGGACACTGACAACAAATAAAGAAGAATCCAACGACAGAGATGAAGTGTTTATGAAGAATTCTAAATGTTACAAGAAGAAATAAGATCAGAAACCTGAGGAAGCTACCTAGTAAATAAAAGCATTGCAGAAATCGGAGGTGCTGGCCTACTTGTAGGCGCGTAACTAGCACAGCGTACAATCACTCTTAGGTTCAGATCACATACAAATCACACAGAGTGGTTAACAAGTGGTCAATATGGAGCATTCGAAGAAGAAGAAGATATAGCTATTTATTAACTATTTAATCAATTTATTATACATTTTGTTTGTCCATATTGGATTAATGTTATGTTAAATCTGCATCATTCACAGCGTCCCAAATATAGCTCCAAGCAAGCTTCTACAGTCATCAAGACCTCCATGGTTCTTGCCAGGACACCAACAAGACTGCTCAGAATTTCTGAAGTATCTGCTTGATCAGCTTCATGAGGAGGAGAAGTCTTCCACCTTAAACTCTGATATGAAGAAAAATACCTCTTCGGAGTCAATTTCCCCAAATGCAACAATCAAATTAAACACAGGCTCTCTTAGCAAAACTGAAAGAAAGAAAGCAACAGTTATGCTGACATCTGTGAAGATGAAGACAGATGAGGTGCCGAACTTTAACCCTTCTGGAAGTAGCACTATCGATGTTGACAAGTCTTCAGACTTAGCACCGTCTCTTGTCGAGACAACTTTCCGAGGTAAAGTGCAAACCACATTGAGATGTCTTGCCTGCAAACAGAAATCTTCAATAGTTGAAAGCTTTGCTGACATTCCTTTGGCATTTCCCAATTCCTCAAGGTCTTCAGAATACCCACAGAAAAATCTAGCAGGAGGTAACAGTCTTCCCGGAGCTGATGTTACTGGAGAGAGCATGCAATCAGAATTAGTCACTGAGACAGAACTCCCCAAAGCAAGTGAGGTTGAATTTTCTTTGAATGACCTCATCTCATTCTATTTGAAACCTGAGAAACTTACAGGAGACAATAAGTATCATTGTGATCAGTGTGGAAAACTGCAGGATGGAGAGAGAAGTATTCAAATCATTGAGTCCCCTCAGTACCTTATCTTAACTCTTCTTAGATTCTCCTACGACACCAAACTCCAGACTCGAACAAAGATCTTTCAGGATGTTCACTATCCACGCACTCTTGCTCTACCAGTATGTGAAGAGCCTTTTCCTTTCAAAGATTCAAAAGTAGATCTTCTAAAACAACATTCAAGAAATAATAGCAGTACTACTGTCACAAACGGTTCTACTACTACAGATTCATATTTGGCAAAACTTGAAGACATTGCTAAATGCCTAGCACCAACGTGTGAAAATTTGTCTCCAGGAAGCAAGTCCACTCACTTGTATGGCCTCTCTGGTGTGATTGTCCACTCGGGTGCCTCATCAGAATGTGGACACTACTACTGTTATGCCCGACACTCCCAGGCTGGTCAAGTTGATACAGGTCTCCTAGATAAAGTGGATGAAAACTTGGATCATCTAGATCTCCTCCCGGACCAGTGGTACAACTTTAATGACAATCGAGTCTCTTATGCCACTTTTGATTCTTTTAGGTAAGTTGTATTTGTATTAAATATTCTTGAATACTTAAACAAAATAGAAAACTAGTCTCGTCAGAGATGTAGTGTCTATGCAGAATGTTAGAAGTATCCAGAAAATACAGATTTAGAAATGAAGACATCAAGAAAAAGTGGGTACAACATCAGTACTGAACTTCATCAATAAATAATAAATTAAATAGTTTGGCAACATAAACAGATTACCAACAGACAGTGCGCCTCACAGAGTAATGCTACTCCGATACAGTGCCAAACCCGAACGCTGACATCAAAGAAGAAAACTTAATTATGCAGAATGCAGTGAGTAACAAGAAGAGACTGGTTTAGAAATGAAGACTTTCTGGAAAAAAATTGGTTATGACATAAGTACTAAATGTCATCATGAAACAATAAAATAAATGGTTCAGCCACATAAGAAGATTACCAGCAGACAGTGCACCTCAAAGAGCAATGTTTGCTCTAATACATTTGATACAAAGCAAAAGGCTGTCCATGCAAATGGTGAACTTCAGAAATAACAGACAGTGAAAAACACTATTTATGAAGCGCACACAAAAGTCTGTTCTAGAAATGTCTTCTTATTCTGATATTGTGATGCAAAACAGATTAGATAAAAGAAAGAGAATACTTTACCATTTGTTTTGAGTCTTCTTGTTCAGATTGAGATTTATGTGTGTGCTATTCCTTCTTGGCAATCCCATAAGTGCTCAGCCTCCCCCAGCAAATATCGCTTTCATGGAAGTTGCTAATGGTTCTTATGGCTCGCTGCTTAAATACAAGTCCCAAGGTATCTCATACAATTTGTGCAGCTTTTGATTCTGAATCCCTTCAACAGCAGTACAGCTAGAGGAATTTTATATATGTTTGTTTGTTTGCATTTGTTTTTATCAACCAAGTTAACCATTATTTGTGATCTATGTGGTTTAAGTTGAGAACGTTAGCATGTTGCGCCTCCACTAGGCACCTACAGCATGTAGAACAGGCACATTGGAATTTCAGCCAAAGTGTATGCATATGATCCAACAAGACACAAGTATGTACTGGCTAGTAACTAAAATTTTTAGAAACAGAAAAACCAATCCACGTCAACTACTAGATTGCAGGAGCTGGGATTGAAGATTAAGGTAGCAAGAAAAGAACAGCACAACAGGTATGTGAGTAGGTTTATCAATCAAAATCGAATTGGTACGGTCAGTCGCTGGATGCTGTTGGAGATATTGCAAAGTAGATTGGAGCACCTATGATGTTGATTAATGAGCCTACTCATACGCAGGTTGTGCTATTCTTTTCTGGCCATTCCAATGTTACTATCCACATGGAAAAGTAGTCGTTGAAATTCCTTAGTATATCATCAATATTCATATGAAAAATGGAGATTGTTTAGTATGCCCGCCAATGTGGTGCGGGGCCATAGGAAAACAAAGAATAGTACCACTGCGACCTACAAGACTTGTCGTAAGAGGCAACTGAAACTGGACCTAGGGAAGCTAACCTAGTAAATAAAAAGCATTGCAGAAATCGGATGTGCTGGCTTACTGGTAGGCACATAACTTGTACAACGTACAATCACTTTTAAGCAGATCTCATACAAATCACACAGAGTGGTTAACAAGTGATCGATATGGAGTGTTCGAAGAAGAAGAAGCTCAATATAGTCTATATCTCATCTCATTATTAGCAATGCAGTACATTTCTTCCTTCTGTATTTACAGTAATGTTACCAAAAAATTCTCAAAGGACACAGTGTATGTTCTTATCTACCGCAAGCTTGGTATTGGCAACCAAGGTTTTAGTATGAACACTGAAGCCACCTTGCGACCAGATTTGAGAGATGCTGTTATTAAGGATAATGAAGCTTATCTCAAGGTACTGATGTAAAGTTAGTTTATATTTTGGTTATATTCAACGTTATTGGTGTATAAGCTATGAAAAGACAAATATAATGAAGACACCTATGGCAAGTAATGCAGTTATAACCCCGGAGAACCGTTTTATTTCATTGTATGGTACCTTGCGACCTCATGGACTCAACGCATTACATTCCTATGCTTCTTAGTACTTTCTTTTCTCATGCCTTGTAATCTATATATGTATATGCTACATGTATATGTTATATATTCACTATATTTTTTATTGCTTCTCTTCTTTTCCACTTCTTGTTTTCTTTGTATTGCACTCATTTCGCTATTCGTTTCTATTCCCAGATTTTCATTAGATACATTTGAATGTCTCTGTATGTAGTCGTCCATATGCAGTGTTATTTGAAATTTGCCACTCTTGGTATATCGTTTGCTTGATAAAGGCCTTTTGGTTGAAACGTTGCTGTGTATCGTCACTGTTTCTGTATTTTGTAAAACTAAAGTACTTTGTTCTTACAGGTTTCGCTACTTTACTAAGTTTTACTGCAGTCTCCCCCTTTTTCAGCTATAACCCTGGAATTCAAAATGATAATAATAACAGTGCAATTCATTTATTTAGGTAATAATTTTGATTGCACCAGCAATGTTTAAAAAAAATTTCTGCTACGAATTGTCAAAGCAACATCAGCTTTTAAAAGTTAAAATATAAAATGGAACTGCAAGTTATACAATTTTAAAACTAAATTAAAATTTTCAATTCCAATGTTGTATCAACCTAACAAATGCCAGTGAGAGTTGGAAAAATTACTAAAGATATAAGAAGTTGAATGCATTTGAAAATAGTTTGTGAAAAATAATGAACATAAAATGGAACACATCAGGAGAGATTAGGAAACCAGAGAAATGTCTGGTCAACCACTAGTGACAACTGTTATAAGAAGGAGAAGGAGATATTTTGGGCATACCTTGAGAAGAAATGATCAACGAATATCAAAGCAGGCATTGAAGTGGGAGGCAAAGGGTTCAAGAAAGAGAGAGGTGCACTAGGGTAACCCTGAAACCAACTTTGCTTAGAGTGGCCAGAAATATCAGACTCAATTCCATATATGGTATTGAGCAAGCTGCTGCTGTTAAAGTTTCCCAGTCTACACCTCTGAGAGATGGAGTTGGTATGTGTGTTCTACAGGTCATCAGTGCAAGATACTAATTTTTCAGGTTACGCCCTTTTAAGAAAGACTACACAGTTTCAACTAGCCAGATGCAGACAGCCTCTTTCTCTCCTTTCCCCCTCAAAGTGGTAATTTTAAAAGAATTTTGAGTACAACATGTTTCTTTTATATTGAGTTTGAGAACTAAATCAAATGGAATGTGTTTAAATGGTTTTATCTTGCCCGTGTGATGCCGGGACCCTAAGGAAGCAAAGAATACTACCACTGTGACCTACAATGCATATCGTAAGAGACGGCCCTACGATGTAGGACCTAGCGAAGCTGCCCTAGTAAATAAAAAGCATTGCAGAAATTGGATGTGCTGGCTTACTTGTAGGCGCATAACTTGCACAGTGTACAATCGCTCTTAGTCTCAGATCACATACAAATCACACAGAGGGGTTAACAAGTGGTTGATATGGAGCTTTTGAAGAAGAAGAAAGAAGACATGGTTTCAAATATAACAATCTGGGTAGCTTTTTTCATATTTTAACTGAGTCACACTTTTGTTTGACAATTTATAACTGTCCATGTCTATCTTTATCACCAGGAGCAGGAATTAGAAGCCAGAGCTAGAGAGGAGCAGCGTCGGCGAAGATCCTCATCAGTCAACAGTGCCAACCTCAACCATTGGAGAAGTAAGGATAATGATGATGATAGTGATAACCCTAACAGAGGTCACCCTGGATACACAGACGGTGGTCTTGACATCAGTGGCTCTAGATTTGTCTTCTAAATTATTTGTTATACAGAATCAATTAAAATGTTAAATTTTTAATAAATTATTTTATATTAGTATTCTTGCTGTCACATGTGAAACATCATAACAAAATAAAAATCCGTGAATTATTTCTTACTTTAACTCTGTCCGTCTAATTATTTCACCATTTTTACACAGTTAATTCAAAGGAGGCAAAAAAAAAGCAATTTAAAAAAAATTATAAATACTTGTCAATAAATAAACATATATATATCTTATTATATACTAATTTGAAGAAAACTGGACAACCTATTAGAATAACAAGGTTAAAAAGTAGTAGAAGTAAAAAAAAAAAGACTTCTTATAAGGGAAACAACTCCAATGGTGCAGTGTACGGCGATTGACGTTCAACGGAATTCCACTCAGCGCGGTGTGCAGCGATTGGCGTGAAAAGAGCTATTAATAATGCGAACTATTTTCTCATGTTGTTCTCTTGATTATATTTTTTTACCTGATTCTGCTTAATTAGGGAAAGGACAGTTACCAGAAAAGGTAGCTGGACTTTATAACTCTAAACTATTATATTCTCTTGTTCCATTATATGTTGAATAGGGCCTCTGTACTGCTCTATCCTGGCAACTCTTTCAATCTCCTCTATAGCATTGAGTCTGATATTTCTCGCCTCTCGCAGTAAAGTTTGTTTCTTGTTTTTTCCTTTAGCATCCTTTTTTATAACTCTAAATGCGAAAGTTTTTTACGTTAGTCCCTAATATTTCACTCTTATCTCTGTTTAGTTTAGTCGTCGGATCATCATCACTGCACATCGAACCAATTAGTCCATAAGTTCTCTGAACTCCTCAGTATGTTTCTCAGCATGTGGCAACTAACAATACTAGTTTTTTTATTTGTTTATTATTCTTCTTCGAGTACCAGTATAGTACTCTTGTCTAGCTACACCACATTTGACTTGATATTTTTGCAGTCTGGTTAGGGTTGTATCATACTTCTAGCTTTATCAAATTGTACTTGGTTTCAAGACCAATCTCACAATATACAGAAGTAACATTACAAGCTATCCACGTTATTAAGGCACCCAAACATCTCCCTTACAACTAAATAACAGATGATCAACAGCATTTTCATACCTACTTTGTGTTACCAGAGCCAAACATGGACAATAAGCAAAGCACAGTAGCCTCACCGTGGATTGAATTCGGGTCTTCTTCACGAAAGCCGGCGCTCTAATCCATTCGGTCAGACACCCAGTTATAAATTAGTAAACAAAAGTGTGAGACAGTTTTAGAATTCTTATAAGAATGATGGAAATAGTGAGGCGAAGTATTTAATTGTTAGAAAATGAGAGAAAGTGAGTTTTAACAGATTTTATTGATTCATTTTTTATTGTTTTGTACAGAAAACTCTTCTTATTTATATAACTCATGCAACAAAAAATGTTATGTCATCTTTTGTTATTTCAGTATAACCAGTATGTGCTTCATTTGTTAATAGTGACAGATAATTTCATGTTGTTTTATTTAATGCAATTCTTAGACAGAGAAGTCTGTAATGGCTCATCCATGTTGGTAACATACTTCTTCTTTGACGCTTCATATCGACCACTTGTTAAACCACTCTTTGTCATTTGTATCTGAGGTTATATTGTGATCTGAGCCTAAGAGCTGTTGTGCCAGTTATGCGCCTACAAGTAGGCCAGCACATCCGATTTCTGCGACGCTTTTATTTACTAGGTTAGCTTTCTTTGCAGGACCCCTACCTCAGTCGCCTCTTACGACATGCTTTGTAGGTCACAGTGTTACTATTCTTTGCTCCTCTTGCGAGCCCCGGCATGAAATGGGCACTTGGTCACATTAAAAATTGTTGCATCTCTAAGGATGTTCTTTATATGATTAGTAAGTGCCACCATCACATCGCTCTGGGCAGTTGTGTAGTGTGTTTTTATATCTTTCTCAACACCTCTTCCAACATATAATGACTTAACATACCCATGAAATGAAAATTGTGGCTTATCCTTTACAGAACGTTCCTTTATCAACCACAATAAATGAGTCATTGATTTTCTAGGCACCACTTATACGTTCAATAGTTTGCCATTGCTTTCAGAACCCGGTGAGGCCTATTTTTACCTTTCGTAAAAATCCAAGGGAACTAATTTGCTTCCAAATTTGCCTACCGAGGGGTTTGATCAGGTACGCTTGGATTGTGATCGAGATCAGTACTGCTTAAGCTACAGACGTTTACTGCTTTACCCATACAGTGTTGATTAATCAGTTATCTTGTGCCATTAACAAGGTGTTCATGCCTGACAGCTCTTTTTGGTTTTTAGCTCGTTATGAATTCAGGCATAGTCAGGGCGCCTAATATATCCCTTACGACTTATTTTTGCACGAATGCTTCTTTTCTGTATCATCAATGTCCCTCACCATTCAGGCAAGTCTCACTCCCACTTCAGACGTATTTGTAATTTAGATCCAAAAGTAAAGGATCAAGGAACCTGTAGTTTAACTGCGTACCATGTGTACACACACAAAATATTTGTGGGCCCAAGTTGGTCTCAAACCTAGAATATCCACAACATGTAGCTACTAGCGAAGTATGTTATCGACTTTGCTATTGGCCCTTCCCTGACAGCTCTAAATTTGTACTCTTATCTCATTCATTCTGGCCAAGGATGCGGATTCACATGTATACACAAAATAGTCTGACCTGCATCTCTCATGTCATTGACTATGTCTACACTATCCATGGCTTGTCGTTTCTTGACCTCACGTTTGGCGGGATTACTTATTTTTGCGCTCATTATAAATCAATTACACACATCATCAAACATGAATCCAACAGCAGAAAAGTAGACGATTGCTAGCTAATACACAAAGAAAAGATATGAAGCAAGGATGATTCTCAGCTTTCATTGTGCTAATTTCAAAACCAAACTTATTTTAAAATATGTCTCATATCTCATTTTGATGTGGTCCATGCTGGGTTTAACCACACTCTTTGGCATAGATCATCATTATAAATCAATTAGCTTGTCCTGAACAGAACTTTGCCACCCCAACAGTCCTCTGGAATTACTCTCTCTCATAAGCCAGATGTCCTGCCTCTGCAGCCATCATGTTCAAACCATCAGTTATATCCTGTGGCGTATATCATAAAGCCCAAATATACGGCAAAAGATGATGGTAAAATGCAGATCCTAGGGCAAGCTAACCTAGTAAATAAAATGCTGGCGAAACCGGATGTGCTGACCTAGTCACCATAGGCGCATAATTGGCACTACGTAAAAATACGTTCTTGTCAAAGATCAATTATATATCACAATAATAATTATAAAATTGGCCACGAAGAACGAATGCGAACTACAACAACAAATAAACCACTAATTCCCATCTGATAAACTGAAAATATGTACATATATATATTATCAAGAGAGGTGACAGCAAAGTAAAGTGTATTTCCTTCCTAGAAGGGTGATCTTGGTTACATTTGCAGATGAAGAGGAACTTTTCTACCCACACACGACTGTCAGGTCGACCCAGAACCATTTAGTTACCGGAGAAATGCTGAATAGTAAATGAAGGTCGGCTGAATGTTCATCACATTATTCATCGTGTGTTGGTAAAAAAACCAAAACTTGTTACTGCCTGTAGTAACGCTTTTTAGGGCAGTGTAGGACACTTCGGACGAGAGCCTAAGGTATTTAATGTCCGCATGGCTAGTGCAGTCACTGCAAAGCTGTTCAGGTTATGATTCTTCATTTATGCCCACAACAGAAAAAAATCCTTGGCGTTACCGTGAATTAAACATGGGTCCCCTGCATGAGGACCATTCTCTAATCCATTCAGTCAGACGTTCCTCTCTTGTGTTGATGGTTAAAGACTAACAAGAACCTAACAATATATTCCTTAATATATCACATGTTGGGCGGAGGTCTCCATAGCGAAGTGGTTAAGACGCTTGCCTGGTGCTCTGAAGGTTTAAATCCAGACCGAGTCACATGTTGAATTTTTTCCGGAAATCCCTAGGATTGTTACTGGAGCATCAGAGCTCATGCTTTATGCAATACTATTAACAGGTGGCTTGCCATTTCAGCCAAGAGGGCATAGCTATATGGGGAAAACCTGTAATTAAACTACAGTGTCCAAGGAGCACACCCTGCATAAAAGCCTGGGTTGGTGAGCCCGGCAACAGAAGGCTGAAGTCATCTAGAGTAGGGCGACTCCAGACAAACCGGGAAGACAGATCTCGTCAGCAGGGGACTGCAACTGTCTAGAGAACAACCTCAAAAAAAAATGTCCTCAGAAACGGAATGTGTCAGCCATTATTGGCGGGAGGAATCGACACATACGAACAACTCAAATGGCCATGCAAATGGCCGTTACTGGAGCATCAGAGCTCATGCTTTATGCAATACTATTAACAGGTGGCTTGCCATTTCAGCCAAGAGGGGCATAGCTATATGGGGGAAAACCTGTACAAAGAAGTCAATCCATGCCTTGAGACTCGTTTTAGATATCACTTGTTATGAAAACAGGTTCTTAACTAATTAATGTGTTATGTTAGGTTATTCGATCAGCGTCATGACACATTGGCATTCCCATGTATCCTCTGCTGCAGCAGCCATCCCAAAGTCCACTTGCTCACCGTACCTATAAGGAGTTGATTAGTATACCTTCTCTCTCTACCACAAAGTTGGCACTGTCTGGCATGTCCAAAGTAATTCTGAATCGGTTCAGTGTCTGAGACTCGCCTATTTCACATAAATAAGTGTGCAGCACATTGTTGACACCGGCTCTATCCATCCTTCTGCCAAGTTGAGTCGGGACAATGTTTGCAAGAAAGTCAGCATGTTCGTTGTCCTGCACTTAATGTATGCTAAAGTTGGTTATCAGGGTGTTTTTTTTATTTATCTCCTGTAAAATAAACTTCTGAACATATACATAAGTTATACATATATCAGATATTTGTTGTTTTGTTTTTAAGTTTAATTTTTTGTTTCCATTGTGAAGGTTATTCAAGTACCTTCACTGTAGTACAAATATCATTGTACATGTCACTTTCTATTCTCTCATCACTTCATATTCTCCTGTCCCTTCATATTCACCTGTCACTTCATATTCCCTCATCACTTCATATTCTCTCGCCACTTCATATTCTCTCGTCATTTCATATTCTCTCGTCACTTCATATTATCTCGTCATTTCATATTCTCTCGTCACTTCATATTCTCTCGTCATTTCATATTCTCTCATCACTTCATATTCTCTCATCACTTCATATTCTCTCATCACTTCATATTCTCTCGTCACTTCATATTCTCTCGTCACTTCATATTCTCTCGTCACTTCATATTCTCTCATCACTTCATATTCTCTCATCACTTCATATTCTCTCGTCACTTCATATTCTCTCGTCACTTCATATTCTCTCATCACTTCATATTCTCTCATCACTTCATATTCTCTCATCACTTCATATTCTCTCATCACTTCATATTCTCTCATCACTTCATATTCTCTCATCACTTCATATTCTCTCATCACTTCATATTCTCTCATCACTTCATATTCCTTTAATGGGGTCTCTGGAGTGTAGAGGTAGGTTCTCCAAATATACCTGGTTCATTTTCCAAAAGAAGTGGTTTGGGACATTTTTTCCAGTGCTCTCTGATCTCAATGTAGATGAGATCAAGTTCCTAGTCATATTGAGATAGATGATATAACGTTGGCTCTGTGTTCAATGTGAGCAACAAAAGAACCCTTGACAGTTGGAAAATGGATACAAGTAGAATGAGATTTTACTGTGCCAAACAAAGAGATTGGAACACATATTGTTATTCACCGAAGTGCAATGATGATTGACCTATCAATCAAGCATTCATATTTATTAATCTTCACTTCATTTACATGTTTTTCAATCCTCATTTATTTCATATTTCTGACTCATATAAGTTTTCACTTCATTTATAATTGTTCACTCAATTATTTTTCTATGCATATGTTGTTCAGTTTATTCATGTACTGTCAGGTCAACTTCACTTGTTATCACACATTCACCTGTTATCACACATTCACCTGTTATCATTTCAAATTCACCTGTCATCACTTCACATGCACCCATCATCACTTCACAATCACCTGTAACCACTTCACATTCACCTGTTATCACTTTACATTCACCTGTTATCACTTCCCATTCATCTGTCATCACTACACATTCATCTGTTATCACTTCACATGCACCTGTCATCACTTTACATTCACCTATCACTTCCAAACCTCTTTCTATCCCAACTTTCACCCTGTGTATACAATCAAGCACTATATATATATATATATATATATATATTGTTTTGTAATTGTCATAAGCATATTTGGTGTACTATGACCTTGTCACCTAAATTAAACAGTATTCTGTGAACTCTGACCTTGTGTACTCTGACCGTGTGAACTCTGACCTTGTGTACTAAAGTAAACAGTATTGTGCAGAAACAAAACTGACTCTGTATAGTATCATAATACATATAATACTAATAAGAACATTCTATATGGTCAACTAGCATCTGATGCTAGACGGCATGGGCGCCCATTATTAAGCTTCATTGACACATGCAAGCTGATCTAACTTCATGCGGCATAGACAAAGAACACTGGGAGCCGCTGGCCAAAGACAGGCAAGCATGGCGAGCGGCAGTGAGGGGCGGCTCAAAAGAAAAGAAGAAAAACAACATCACATGTGGAGGCAAAAGAGAGCACAGAGACAGAGAGAACATCCTATGTATCAGCTCCAGTCTCCAGTTTTACCTGCAGCAACTGTGACAAGGATTGCCACTCCAGAATAGGCCATTACAGCCACAAGAAACGTTGTGATTCAGCGCAGAACATACTACGTTGAGCAAGACCTATTGTCTCCTGAGACAAAGAGGCCAATGATGATGATGATAATAATAATAACTCGTAATAAATCTTGTTATTTCTACATGCTATATCCAATGTTACATTTTTATTCAATTTTGTGTCATCTTTTGTTTTATGAAACAAGTTTTTTTGGATTACGACAACTTTTATATTATGGTGTTTACAGACACACATTTTTTCTGTTGAGTGCAAATCAGGATTATCTTCTGTTGAGTGTAGACTGACAAAAACTGGCTGATGCTACAGGGTGTTCAAGATAATTGCAGCCCCATTGACAATTCGAAAGTTGCCAGGTACACATTGAGATGTGTTTATTTACTATTTAAACCGGTTCTGACTAGCTCGTCCTATGTCACATTTGTTCATCGCCCCTTCCGCACTACAATTACACACCGTCACACAACCTTGACCTATACTACATCATAACTGAACCTTTCCATTTCCATACATATATGCCAGATTAGCTCTATTCACGGGCTGCTTTTAAGTTGAACACCCTGTATAAGTAAGAAAGAGAAAATTGGGATATTTTGGACATATAAAAAGACATGAAAGGCTGGAGAAGACCATCATAGAAGGAGAGGAAGACCACGGAGAAGATGGATTCAGGATGTGACTGATGGTTTGAACATGACGGCTACAGATGCAGGACATCTGGCCTATGAGAGAGATAAATTCGAGGAGGACTGTTGGGGTGGCAAAGTTCTGCTCAGGACAAGCTATTTGATGATGAGTGTAGACAAACCATATTTTCTGTTTAGGTACAGATCAACCATATTTTCTGTTTAGGTACAGGTCAACCATATTTTCTGTTTAGGTACAGGTCAACCATATTTTCTGTTTAGATACAGGTCAACCATATTTTCTGTTTGATACAATAAAGAAATACATGGAAGAATGTAAATGACCTAATCCAAATGGAAACCGACATGAAAACACTAACGTACATAGATTCTGCGAAAAATAATAATGGGACGAATTCAGGAAAAGTGATGAAATCAGAGAAATGTCTGGTCAACCACTGGTGACAACTGTTATAAGAAGGAGAGGATGGAGATATGTTGTGAAGAAATGATTAAAGAATACCAAAGCAGGCATTGAAGTGGGAGGCAAAGGGTTCCAGAAAGAAAGGACGCCCAAGGTAAATCCTGAATCGAACTTTGCTGAGAGAGGCAAACATATACCGGACTCAATTCCATAGAAGAGATTGAGCGAGTTTCCCAGGATAGAGCGGTATGGAAGAAATTACTTGCAGGCTCTATGTATAGTATAACGGTGCTAGAGAAATATATATATAATAGAAAAATGAATCAATACTTGGTCAAGATATTCGTTGATTGATAGGACCATCATCATTGCACTTCGGTGAGTAACCATGTGTGCTCGATCTCTTTCTTACACAGAAAGATTTTAGCGTCAGTGCACGACCTCTGTAGCACCGGCGAGGGTTCCCTGTGTAATTTTAGAGATGGTGAAGATATTTTGTAAGAATTTTTTAATTTTTTTTTATGAATTTTGCTTGGGCAGCAGCTTTCCAGCCTGCTCTTCTCGATATTTAACTGGTAAGGGTTCTTTAACGTGCTCAAATTGAACATGAGACCTACGTTTTATCGTCCGTCTCTGAAAGGATTAGGAACTCGATCTCACCTACCACAGATGTGTTGCCGGGGCTCGCAAGGGGAACAAAGAATGGTACCACTTCGACCTACAAGACATGCCGTAAGAGGTGACTGAGGTAGGGGCCTAGGAAGCTACCCTAGTAAATAAAAAGCGTCCCAGAAATCGAATGTGCTGGCCTACTAGTAGGCGCATAACTGGCACAACTTACAATCGCTCTTAGGCTCAGATTACATACAGATCACAAAGAGTAGTTTAATAAGTGATCGATAAGGAGCGTTCAAGCGAGACAAAAAGAAGATCATACCTACACTGAGATCAGGGATCTCTGGGAAAATATTCCGATGGCTTCACGAGGAATTGAACCGAATACGTTTGATGCGAGATGCGAGTACCTAGCCTCTAGGCCACAGAGACTTCTCAAGATACCCATTATGTATTAGTTACAAATATGTAACGTTGTCATGTAACATATAGGTCTCAGAGTACGTGATATCACATAATTACTGCTTTCATTATTTCGTTTCTTCTCATATATCATTTGTTGTATATAATAATTCTAACTGGTAATTGGTTACTGAGCTGATGTCATTGCGCTCCGGACAGACCCATAGGTGCTCAGTCTCCCCAACAGATATCGAATAGTATGCATACTGATGGTTCCAGTGGCTCCCTTGTTAAACACACTCCTCACTCTGCCCCTCAGGCATACAGTTCTACTTGTACAACGGGTAACTTCAAACTGCTTAGATCGCTGGATCGATTCAACATCAGATTTAGTGTCTTCATCCAACAGGCAGTCACAACGAGATCGAAGAACACCCCCCTTTAACTCCCCAACAATCGATGCTGTTGATGCAAGCCTGTCTCTCATTGCCGCAAACACCCGCATGTCCAGGACAGTAGGAAAAACAATTTCAACTCAATCAAGTGACATGCCTGTCGACGTAGGCGATCATAGCTCTCCACAACTCTCTTTGCTTGGTGCATGTAATCAGTTCTGACGACGATCTTTTGTCAAGCCATGATGTCAGGCCATCCAATATCTTCTCCCTCTGTCTTCCACCATCTCTCCTCCCTGAATTTTACCTGTGATCACCAAATGTTCTAAACCTTCTCTTCGCATTATATGCCCAAAGAACCTAGATTGTCGGATTCTTATTCTTTTGATAAGGTTTCTTTGTGTGCAGGCCTGATTTAAATCTCATTTTTATTTGTTTTCTTCGCAGTACATGGAATTTTCAGCATTCTTCTGTAAAACCACATCTCTGTTTCTTCCAATGATCTTATTGATATCAATATCAACTACTTGCACTTATTTCATTTTGAATGCATCACGAATAATTTGGTTGTAGATTTATAAATGAAGTGAAATTCTATTCTGAAGTACTTATGCACAGTTCTGAGCTACGCGTGGTTCTAAAGTTTCAGTTGAACTACTTGATGTTGTTCATGATGATGCGCTCTTGGTTGGGAGTTATGTCAACATAAGGAAATGTGAGACTCGAGATGTATATGTTTATATACTTGGGTAGAAAAAAGAAATAGAAGTTCTAGTTGATGAGCAAAGTAGATGGGAAGAGAAACAGACGTTCTAGTTGATGAGTAAAGTAGATGGGAAGAGAAACAGACGTTCTAGTTGATGAGTAAAGTAGATGGGAAGAGAAACAGACGTTCTAGTTGATGAGTAAAGTAGATGGGAAGAGAAACAGACGTTCTAGTTGATGAGTAAAGTAGATGGGAAGAGAAACAGACGTTCTAGTTGATGAGTAAAGTAGATGGGAAGAGAAACAGACGTTCTAGTTGATGAGTAAAAGATGGAAGAGAAACAGACGTTCTAGTTGATGAGTAAAGTAGATGGGAAGAGAAAAGACTTCTAGTTGATGAGTAAAGTAGATGGGAAGAGAAAGAGACGTTCTAGTTGATGAGTAAAGTAGATGGGAAGAGAAACAGACGTTCTAGTTGATGAGCAAAGTAGATGGGAAGAGAAACAGACGTTCTAGTTGATGAGTAAAGTAGATGGGAAGAGAAACAGACGTTCTAGTTGATGAGTAAAGTAGATGGGAAGAGAAACAGACGTTCTAGTTGATGAGTAAAGTAGATGGGAAGAGAAACAGACGTTCTAGTTGATGAGTAAAGTAGATGGGAAGAGAAAGAGACGTTCTAGTTGATGAGTAAAGTAGATGGGAAGAGAAACAGACGTTCTAGTTGATGAGTAAAGTAGATGGGAAGAGAAAGAGACGTTCTAGTTGATGAGTAAAGTAGATGGGAAGAGAAACAGACGTTCTAGTTGATGAGTAAAGTAGATGGGAAGAGAAACAGACGTTCTAGTTGATGAGCAAAGTAGATGGGAAGAGAAACAGACGTTCTAGTTGATGAGTAAAGTAGATGGGAAGAGAAACAGACGCTTTGGTTGATGAGTAAAACAGGTGAAGATAGAAGTAGAGGTCTTTGTGACTAAAGGATTAAGCCGTTGTCTTGCGTTACGTGGCTTCGAATCCGACTGTTCATAAGTGAATTTTTCCACGGACCCTAGACATTTTGCAGGAGCGATGGAGTGTGGGTGTGTATAATACTCCAATGGTGTGACATTTCTGCGGAAAGGGACCAAGTTATATGAGGTAAAACCCGGTGCAATGAGGTAAATCCTTCGACATTAGACCCTTTAAGAGAGGTGAAGTTTTGGATGAGTAAAAGGAAGGAGAGTTGAAATGATGGTTAATGAGTGAAGAGTAAAGAAGTATAATTTCATTGCTGAGACTTTAGATCACAGTTGGTGTTGGAGTAGTTACACGGGAAATTCACTGTCCCTCACTTTCTCGTGAAACTATTACAGTGACTACAGGGATTTTTTTTTGGGAGATCCTGAAGCACTTGAGCTTTCAGCTCTTCGGCAGTGTGCCATGGACATCGTAACCCTTCGGTTCGGTGCCACGAACATCGACAACTGGAGAACCTGTGGCTTTTCTGCCGGCACGTGGAATTGAGCCGCACTCACAGGGGGCTTGTCACCCGTAGTCCCAAAGCGCTACGAACACGCTGGGCAGGCGGATGACTACAGGGATACAGGTCTGTGTGTCTATTTTTACTTCTGAAACAAAAAGTAAGGGGGTATTCCAAACTGTTATAATAAGCCCCACAATAGAACCCTACATACTCAATATTATACCAGAACAAATCTGTTTACTTTACAAGTGCAGCGGTTGATCGTACACAAATTATTCTACAGTGTCGAGTAGTAGTAGCATGTCCCTTGCGGAACTTCACTTTTATCATAGCCCGCCTGAAAAACTCTCTATCCCTAGCAAGTTCTTCCGTTTCTTCCAACCTCGTGTTCAATGTTTCTTTGATGTCCTGCTGCCACCTTCGTCGTGGTCGTTCCCTGCCTCGTACTCCAGAAACCATGCCTTCCATTACCGTTCTCTCCAAACTACTGGGACATTTAACGTGGCCAAAAATAGTTCATCTTCCGTGATGTGATGTTATTTAAAGGTCAATGCTCCTCCTGGATATACTTATCTTGTATTTTCTCTTCTCTGTCCAGGATGTTTTAAGAACGTTTCTGTAACACCTTGTTTCGAAAGCTTCAGTTTTGTTCATTAGTTCAAACAGTGGCGGCTCGTGATAATTTTTGTTGGTGGAGTCAGACACAGATTTTCGTGGAAATCATGGTTTTGGACTAGGTTATATTTTAATTTATAAAATAATAAATACACTTACACATTATTTTTGTGAGGCCTGGCCCCAATGGCCCTTAATGACGAGCCGCTACTGAGTTCAAAGGTTTAGTAATACATAAACTAGAGGGAACTCCTTCTTTTTCTTCTTCGAGCGCTCCATATCGACCACTTGTTAACCAGTCTTTGTGATTTGTATGTGATCTGTTCCAACAAGCGATTTTACATTGTGCCAGTTATGCGCCTACAAATAGATCAGCCCATCCGATTTTTGCGATGCTTTATATTTACTAGGGTAGCTCCCTACCTCAGTCGCCTCTAATGACATGCCTTGTAGGTCGCAGTGTTACTATTCTTTGCTCCCCTTGAGAGTCTCGGTAACACACGGGCGAGTAGAGGTAACAAATGTTACATCAGATAGATGACCGATTATGTTACATTGAAATGGTGATCACGATATACTTGAATATGCGTATTAGCTTTCACTTGCTCATTACTAATGCAGTTATGTAAATCATTTATAACAGTATATGTTTTTCGGACATGTGATGAAAACGGAAGGTTTAGAGCACATTATGATAGCCGGTAAATTCGAAAGGAGACGAGACAGAGGAGGACAGAGAGAGAAGATTTAGAACAGCCTGACTTCATAGCACGGAAGAGCGTCAACCTTGGAAATTGTAACAAGTACCAGGGACAGATGTTTGTAGCGATCCATGATCGTTTACGCCAGCCGGCACGGTACCTGATGATGATAGTATGTTTTACATATACATAAATTTTAAATATTCCTTTCGTACTATTATACCGCTAGTGTGTTGTCGTGACTCGCTATGGGAGCAAAGAAAAGTACAATCATGCTTACAAGACATGTCATAAGAGGCGTCTAAGCTAGGGAAGCTACCCTAGTAAATAAAAGAGAATCATAAATCGGATGTGCTGGTCTACTTGTAGGCGCATAACTGTCACAACGTACAATCGCTCTTAGGCTCGGATCACATATAAATCTCAAAGAGTGGTTAACAAGTGGTCGACAGGATGCATTCGAAGAATACTGTTATACGTTACTTAGGGCCTGCAAGCGGTTTCTACATGTTGCTCTATCCTGGGAAACTCTTCATGGAATTGAGTCCGATATGTCTAGTCTCGTTCAGTAAAGTTCGTATCAGGGTTGTCCTAGTGAGTCTCTTCTTTCTTGAACCATTTGCTTTCCACTTCAATGTCTGTTTTGTAACTCTTTGACTATTTTTTCCGCAGAGTATACTCAACATATCTCTACCTTCTCTTTCTCATATAACAATTGTTGCTAATAGGTGAGCTAACATTTCTCGTTTTTGATCACATATCCTTAATTGATTCCATTTTATGTGGATAATTTTTCACTGAAATCTATTTTGAAACACCTACTTACAAACTCAATAGAGAAGAACAGACTTTCATCTTCCTGTAGTAGTATGCCAGGATCCGGCGTTCCCACATCCCAGGTAGTAGCTAATGGACCAGACAGGTAGTTTTAGATAGGTAGTTTGTAGAGATTAAATTAATTGACTGTAGTGTTTGCACACCAATTCTGCACCTTGCCAGCAGATAGCAACACTAGTACGAGACATTGACATAGTGAAACTAGTTGACGTAGTTTTGGTAGTACTGCTTAGCGACGTAGTGACAACATAGGGAGACGAACATAGACACTACCACCGAGAGGACGAGTTTTTGTCTGCGTTTATACAACATCAATAAACATGTATCAACGTAACTAAATGATGGTTGTTCACTATATCGTAACCGTCTTATATTGTTTACTATATTGTAACAAGAGTACCATCTGTATGGAAACGTGGAAAGAAAGCCACATAAAAGAGAAAACAACTATATGAAAATGTTGGACCAAACGATGTGAAGGATTAACTGACTGCAAATAATGTGAAGGATTAACTAACTAAGAACAACGTGAAAGACTAACGGACCATGGACAAAATGAAGCACTAGCTAACTACAATCATCGAATAATCATGAGTCATCATAGTTCCCAATTATTAATCAGTCATCACAACACAAACAGAAATAGAAAAAGAGCCCTACAACATTTCTCTACGAACTGTGCACAATAGGCTGAGATACCATTGACTGATTGATAGGACAGTTATCATTGCACTTCGGTGAGTCCGTGTGCTCCGATGACTTTCTTAAACAGGAAGATCCCAGCTGCAGTGCACGAACTCCGTAAGACCGGCGAGGGTCCCCGATGGGATTTTGAAACTGGTAAAGATATTTTCTAGGAATTTAATTTTTATTTAATGAATTTTGCCCGGGCACCGACTTTCCAGCCTGATATTCTCGATTTTGAACTGCCAAGGGTTCTTTTACGCGCTTAAATTGAACATGGGATCTACGTTTTATCGTCCGTCTCCGATATGACTAGGAACTCGTTCTCACCTACACTGAGATCAGGAATCTCCGAAAAAAAACGATGGCTCCACGAGGGATAGAATCGATTACCTTCGACACGAGAGGCGATCATCTAACCTCTACACTACAGAGACCGCCTGAGTTTCCATCTGTTTAACCCTTTAGCTGCTAAGGACGTATATATATACGTTTTTCCCATTCACTTCTAAAGACGCATTAACACGTCTGTTATTATCTCTCCTCTGTGGGCTAAAGACGTGTTAACACATTATACACTGCTTTCACTATATGTCACTGCTATAGATGTCACTGCTATAGGCGTACATTCCCGTTTGTGACCTAGAAACAAGAGTAGCTATTTTTAGCTCAGCCTTCAGAAAGTATGTAGCAGCGAAAGGGTTAACTAGTACAAGAAGGACCCTAGTGACATATGCACATGTGGCATCTGCAAGATGATAGTTTATGTCATTTTATTACATCATGCAAGAGTTTCCAAGATACAATAAACAGAGGCAACACGCATGATCAACCTCCATTTCAGACCAAGACAAGCTATATGGAGATGTACATAGATTCGGTACATGGTAAACGTCGAGGGTAGACGAGACAGAGGAAGACAGAGAGAGAACATTCTCGATATCCTGACTTCATGGCATGATAAAGCGTCAACATCTGAGTTGATAGCAAACACCAAAGACAAAAAATTGTGGAGATCCATGATCGCCTACGAAAGCCAGCACCTGATGATGATGACATAGATTCCTGTAAATGGTTAAATACTTTAGATGTAAACAAGTCAATGTCTAAAAACACTGAAAGAAAAAGAAGAACGACTGTGACGGTAACCCACTAATCTGAAACAACTTCCCAGATATTCTCTTCAGTGCTTGGAATACAGCAGTTGTTACATAGACTCCGAGTAGGAGGTCTTTACAACTCAGAAACTTGCACACCGCCACTCTAGTTTCTGAAATATCTTAAGTATTAACGAAAAATTTAAGCACATTCCTCATTCTCTTTTTCTCTTTCTCTTTTTATCTATCATGGGACGCTTTTGGGTGCATATTGCAGCAGCCAGTGCACGTCATTCATCTCTGTTCTTAGCAGCCCTCTGTGCTGTGTTACAGTTGTGATTCATTTCTTTCAGTTCTTGTTCTACTGTTCTCCTCTATGTCGTTTTGAGTATACCACATTTTCATCTGAGAGCCGCAGTAGCGTAGTTGTTAGGGGAAAATTCTTCTTAGGCGCATGGTCTGGGTTCAATTCCACAGTGAACATGGAACATTTTTCCGACAGTAACGGCTCTCAAGTCGACCCAGCCTTAATTGGGTACCAGGAAAAACACTGAGAATTAAAGGCGACCTGGGTGATGTTGACCACATCACCCATCGTGAGCTTATGGTCAACGAAAAATACGGAGCCAATACCGTATTACCCAATATACCTCGAGGTATGAGAAAGGGTTCCGTTACCTTTTACGCTTAAGTTTTCGTTTACCAGCTGGTATCCATCTCAGTGCACTTTTTGTGACAAAGTTTGTCTCCATGCGTATCATATGTCCGATCTATCTCCAGCATCTCTTTTGTGTGATGGTGTTCATATTCTTTGCTGACACTATGTAAGCAGTTCTTGTTAGAGATAGTATTTGGCCAGAACACACTAAGATCTTTCGCAGACAAATTGAACGGCAGGTTGAAAATTTAAACATATCGTTTTCTGTCATTCTTCAGCATTCTGATCCGTATAGTAAAGTTGATAGCATGTAGCTGTGGTATATATTATATTAATCTTGTTTCTGATGTTTTATTGGGCTGATTTCCAGTTTTAGTTTCTAGCATTCACAACATTCGTCCGTGTAAAAGTATCTTCCAGGTCTCTGTCGGTAGGCGAGATTAGGTGCTTGTCTCTTGTGCCAAAGGTACCAGGGTCGCTCCATCTGGTTCCTTTCTCAGTGTAGGTGAGATCGAGTTCCAAGTTCTGTCAGAGACGGACGATAAAACATAGGTACCGTGTTCAATTTGAGCACATAAAAGAACCCTTGGCAGTTCAAAACCGAGAAGATCAGGCCTGAAAGCCGCTGCCATGGCAAAATTCATTAGAAAAGATTAAAAATAAAATTATACAAAAATATCTGCAGCATTTTCAAAATTATATCGTTGAACCTGTGCTACGGACCTCGTGCACTGTAGCTGAGATCTTCATGTGTAAGAAAGATCGGAGCACAAATGGTTACTCACCAAAGTGCAATGATGATGGTCCTATCAATCAAACCCCAACGATGTACTGTATAGAAACAAAGTGAAAAGCCATTCGTCCATGGAATTCTTCATAAACAAACATTTATGGATATCGTGGAAAGTTGAAAATGTTCAGTTTAAAGTATTTTCCCAACTAATACCGCGCTCTGCGACGTGCACAATTGAGCGTGAAGATAGTTTCACCAGCTTGCTAGGCGTGTAAATAGTACATCGATTGTTGTAGTCCTGACATTGTGAATGTTGTACTTGTTAAAATTACGTTCTGATGCTGTGTGGTTATATTTCATAGCGACCTATACGATTTAAAAACTTCTAAACTTAAACAATAACAAGAAAAATTCCAAACAATACAATTTTCCACAAGCTCACATTGATACAGTAGTAATGTCGTTCCTGCATAGACTAGTATGGACACCGAGAAGAGTAATCTCTCAACGACTACTAGTCACTCAACAAATGATGTTGCCTATTTCAACTAAAACGAGGACCACGACTACGTCATGTGTTAAACCATTTAGTGAGATTCCAGGACCGAGAGGAATATATTTGTGGCCAATCATTGGACCTTCATTATATTTTAAGCCATTCAGTAAGTGCTATTTATGTTATTTTAATTGACTTTATTTCCGGTCGGGAGGTTAACTCAATCCATAACGTTAACCACTATACTGGTGTACAATGTGCACACCACCATCCGCTATAATGGCTTTGTAGAATACTTTCTTTCCATTTCCACTGAACCTTCCAAGTTTGTATCATAGCTATGAACAGTGATGGCTCGTGATAATTTTTGTTGGTGGGGCCAGATAAAACTTTTCGGAAAAATCATGGTATTGGGGCAGGTTATATTTCAGTATTTACTATTATTTGTCTATTCCGTGAAGTTATTCCACCTTTACCAGAACGTGCATTGTCTTACACAAATGTTTATTGATGGAACGGGCGATTACCGTTAACTATTATATGATAGCCAATTAATTATAGATATTATTTTCTATTATTTTGATATAAAATAATAATAATTCCTCTCGTACCTTTATACGTTACATAGGCCTGCAAGCAATTTCTCCATACCGCTCTATCCTGGGCAACTCGCTCAATCTCCATGGTACTGAGACCGATATTTCTTGCCTCTCTCAGCAAAGTTCGTTTCAGGGTCTCCTAGCTCGTCCTTTCTTTCTTGAACCCTTTGCATCCCACTTCAATGCCTGCTTTGATATTCGTTGATCATTTCTCCTCAATGAGTGTCCAACATATCTCCATCTTCTCTTTTCTCTTTCTTATAACAGTTGTCACTAGTGGTTGACCAGACAAGTCTCTGATTTCATCACTTCTCCTGAATTCGTTCCATTTTATATTCATTATTTTTCTCAGACATCTGTTTTCAAATGCATTCAACTTGCTTTCTATATCTTTAGTCATTTTCCAACTCTCGCTGGCATATGTCAGGATTGATACAACATTTGAATTGAAAATTCATAATTTAGTTTTAATACTATATAACTTGCAGTTCCATATTTTATTTAGACTTTTAAAAGCTGATGTTGCTTTGCCAATTCGTATCATAATTTCTTTTTAACATTTCCTGTGCAATCAAAATTACTACCTAAATAGGTTAGGTGAACAGCTCTGTTATTTTTATCATTTTAGATTCCAGGGTGATATCTGCGTTACTTACCATAAGTGTCTTCAATTTTTATATATCATTTGTTATTTACGCCTAACACGCCAGTTCGATCTTGATAAATTAATCTTTTTTCCATATTTGTATGTCATTCTTTTCGGGCTGTATTAATATTCTCGCTGTACCCATCTCTTTTCATCTGCTCAGCGACTGCGATTCACAACCCTGAAACTCCTCTGTTCGGAAAGATTCTCAATGCGTTAAAAATGCACACAAAAAAAGAAGTAGAACATTCTAGCCATATTTTGTTGTGTATTAAATTGTTTAACTTATTTTTTCAACAGCCAATGAAACAACCAAGACTATCCATCACGTGATCAACAAAATGTTTGACCAGTATGGACCAATTTACAAATTCAAACTTCGGTATCATACAGTGATGGTCTGTGACCCTGAGGACATAGCAACAGTCTATCGAAATGAGGGCCAAAATCCACAAAGACCAGTTTCAGAGTTACAGTTGATTTACGCCAAGCGTAAAAACTTTGCATTAACTTTAGTGCAATCGTAAGGATATATTTCTTTTCTAACATCATCATCATTATCACCATTATCATCATCATCATAAACATCATCATCAGCATCATTATCATCATCATCATAAACATCAGCATCATTATCATCATCATCTTTATCATCATCATCTTTATCATCATTATCATCATCATCGTTATCATCATAATCATTATCATCACCATCTTTATCATCATCATTATCATCATCATCATCATTATAATCATCATTATCACTATCATCATTATCATCATCATCATCATTATAATCATCATTATCACTATCATCATTATCATCATCATCGTTATCATCATCGTCATCATCATCAGTTGACGTCGTTCTAAAAGGTTCATAATTCAGCAACAAAATATTTATGCTCAATTCTTCGATTCCCACCCTCCTCCTCCTTAAACCTAGTCTAATGCATGTCTGTGAGCTCTTCTTCAAAAGTTCGTCTCCATATCCCCCTAGGCCTCCTTTTTTTCGATGTCCCTCTGGTGTCCCCTGTCTTGCATTTTTCTCTTCCCCCTTCCTTATCATGAGGACATGTCTAATCTATTGCCATTGTCTACTTTGTATATCTTTATTTATGCGTTCTACACGATATAGTTCTTTAAGTCTGATATTGTTACGGCGGAGATTCAGCCAGTACAAGGGTTGTGTTTTTATTTTTTTAAATTTATTTTAATTTTTAAATAACTGAAAACATATTGTTATACAATACATTGCAAAAGACATTGCTTTTGATGATAAACAACGTTTAGTGTATGCATTGTAATTATTGTGTTAAAAACAAAAGCTGAAAGAAAGCTAAACCAACTTCCTCCCACCCTGCATCGGGGATTGGATTTGATTAACATAGAAAGTTTAAAGAATGTCAAACCAGCATATGATGTACATATCATCCATAAATTAACTTTTTATTCCCAGGTAAACCCAAGTTAAGTATTCTTCTAAGAAGCCTTCATGACATAGCTTAGTCGCACGCCTGCCCATCGTGTTCTAGCGCGCTGGACGATGGTGACAAGCCCCTGGGAGTGCGGTTCAATTCCGCGGGCTGGCAGAAAAGTCACAGGTTCTCCAGGTTTACGGTGTTCGTGGCACCGAACCGAAGGGTTACGGTGTCCATGGTACCGAGCCGAAGAGCTGAAAGCTCAAGTGCTTCTGGATTGGGAAAATCAACAACAAAACATAGCTTAGTATCACAGTGTTAATCTTTAAGATTGTGTCAAATGACGTGGTTTCCCATAATGTGCCAATGTTAGCAGGCGGAACAGACACTAGAGCATGTCCTGCAAGACTGTCCTCTCCTGGGCGAGCTGAGAAGCAGCATGTAGCCACACCCAGTCGACCTGAAAACTAAGCTTTGGGGAAACATGACAGACCTGAAGCTGATTGCCCAGTTTGTGGTCCACAATAAATTAAGCGCATGACCAGAGATCGCTGAAGAAGAAGAAGATCACCTAGTTATATCAAAGACGTACTATAAAAACTAGGCTCAGTGATCAAGTTCAATACGTAAAAGAACATCGTTTAAGTTTAACTACATGACAGTTAGAAAATCGGTAAGAGTAGATTGGAAAGCCTCTGTCCTCCAATAATTTTGTTTAAAATTAAGAATAAAATTGTCACCATCCACAATATTACAATATGACCTCGTCGGTGTTGAATACTTTGTGCATTATCGCTTTTCTATACTGGCATATATCGTTATAATGTTCTATTTAGAAAGTAGTGTTCCATATATCATTATACTATGCTTCTTAGTACTTTCTCTTCTCATACTCCATATTTTATATGTGATATGTTAAATGTATATAAGTCATATATTTACTTGATTTTTACTGTTTCTCTTCTTGTTCCACTTCTAGTTTTGTGTATTTATTTCGTTATTCTTTTTAGTCACATATTTTCATTCATTTTTAACCGTTGTAATATTTTTGTCAAAGTTTATATGTAATGTGCTGTGATATTAACCACTTTTGTTGTATCGTTTGCTTGATAAAGATCTTTTTGGTCGAAACGTTGCTGTGTATTGTCATTGTTTTTGTATTTTGTAAAATTACAGTACTTTGTTATTACGTGTTTCACCACATATCATTATAATGTTCTATATTGACAGATGTGTTGCATATATTGACATTTCATTATTTAAAAGTACATACTTGTCTATCTCCAAACACCAGACAAGGTGAAACATGGCGTACCTTCAGACATACATTTAACAAGTTACTTATGAATGTAGAATCAGCACGACATTATCTTGATGAACAAAACAACGTAGCCGACCAATTCGTCAATATTCTGATCAATCAAGCCATAACACCAAAGGAAATAGCAGAGCTCTTCTTTCGATACGCCGCTGAGAGTTGAGTTTGTTTTTGTTTGTAAATAATTCTTGTTACATCTTCATCATGATCATCGGGTGCCGTGCCGGCTGGTGTGGGCGATCATGGATCTCAACAAATCTTAGAGTCTTGTGTTTGCTATTATCTCAGATGTTGACTCTTTTCCGTGCCATGAAGTCAGGCTATCCAAAATTGTCTCTCATTGTCTTCCTCTGTCTCGTCTTCCCTCAATTTTACCAGTTGTTACAATGTGTTCTAAGCCTCCCTTCTTGGTCACATGTCCGAAAAATGATAACTACCTCTTTTTTATATTGATGATAAGCTTTCTCTGTGTCTTGATCTCATTCAACACCTTAACATTAGTCATTTTAGCAGTCCATGGGATTCTTATCATTCTTCTGTAAAACCACAAGAAGAATGATACATAAAGTATTCATGTGTATGCGATCTTCATAGCAGTTAGTATGCTGTCTGTTACACGTTTGGTTTTTTGTTTGTGAGCTATTAATTCAGGTTTAGTCCTGGCGCATAGTATGATGCCTCTAGCTAATTGTTGCGTGAGCGCTTGCGTTTCTTATCACCACTTCTCTTGCTATTCCGGTGAGCTTTACTCCGACAGTAATGGTTTTCTTCCAAATTAAACCGTTATTCAGACCACACACTTTTCTTTCCCATTCTACCGTCATTAGGAGGTCTCTGTGACTCTTTGTCTATCGTTCTGAAGGTCATGTATTCGAATCTGGACCACGCTGTTCTGTTCAAGAGTGGATGTTTTTCCAGAGACCTCTAGGTATATTCATGGAGCTACGGATTTCGTGCTTTGTGCAATACTCTCGGCAGATGGCGTAACATTTCTGCGGAGAGGGACTGAGTCGTATGGGGTAAAACTCGGTGCAATGAAGACAATCTTTCGGCTTTAGTCCTTCGATCATTCCCCGGTTTTTTCTAATTTTCATTTAGCATGGCTCCATTTCCTCCTTCTATTTACTGTCAATTGAAATGATGCTTATGCCAAAATGTCCTGAAAAATTCTACACATATCTATGCCATCTCCATCTTCATTTCATGATTGTGGTTGTCAGATTATTAACATTTTTTCCAGCAGCTTCTCATTTTTTATTTATGTTTTGGTGTATATATTTGCATGAATTCCGTAATACAACTGCTTTGAGAAGTCTCTAATTTATTGTAATGTCCTTGGTAATTTTCCATCACTTGTTACTGGATAGAAATTTCTCGAAAATGTGTGGTCGGTGTAGTTTGACGATAGTTCTTCTTCTTGTTGTGTTCGTCTGCTATAAATTCAGACGTAGTCAGGGCACCTGGTATGGTGCTTCTCACTGATTCTTGCGTAAAGGCCTGCTTTCTTTTTTTTAAATCAATGTTTCCCGCCATACAGGTGCGCCTTCTCCGACTTCAGAGGTGACGATAGTATTGGAACTACATTCTTTAGATCTCCTTACAATACACTTGAATCTAATGACTGATTAACTGATTAATTTATTCATTCATTTAATCAATCAAATAACTGCACTATGCGAGGTACTGGAATCTAATGACTGATTAACTGATTAATCGACCGTGTGTTGCCGGGGCCCATAGGCTCACAGGAAGAGCAAAGAATTGTGACACTGCGACCTACAAGGCGACTGAGGTAGGAGCCTAGGAAGCTATCCTAGTAGAAAAAGCGTCGCAGAAATCTCATGTGCTGGCTTACTTATAGGCGCATAACTGGCATACGCACAATCGCTTTTAAGTTCGGATCACTTACAAATCACGAAGAGTGGTTAACAAGTGATCGATATGGAACGTTAAAAAAATAAGAAGAATTGATTAGTTCGTTTATTCATTCAATCAATAAATAAAAAATTACCATACAAGACAATTGAAATTAATGATTGTTTGACTGATAAATTCGCTCCTTCATTCAATCAAATAACTGCTCTATACAAGACACTTGAAGCTAATGGAACGATGTAAACATTGATTTTTTGTAAAAACATTTTAATCGCCCATTATAAAACCTTCGTTCACGTTTTCATCTTTCTCTCGCTAGGTATCGGCGTTGTCTGCTTCAATAATCGACTTGGATTTCTGGATAGAAATCTCATGAATAATCCAGAAAGATTTGATTTTCTAAATGCATCAAGAAACATTTCTACCTATTTACAAAGACATATTCTGGTGAATCTATAGCCATAGATGGTACAAAACAAAACTTACAGAGAATATGAGAAAGCAGCAGACCTAATCAGAGAGTAAGTTGATTTATTAGGTGTATCCAACAAAGACGAGGAGCGTCTGGCTGAATCGATTAGAGCGTGGCTCCCATGCGGGAGACCTGTCTTGCTCAATCCACGGTAAGACCAATAATTGTTTTCTGTCGGGGGCATAAAAGAAAAGTCCTAACCTGAACAGTTTCGCTTCGATTGCATTAGCCATATTGCAATTACATTCTTTAGACTATCTTCCCACCTGTCCTACAACGCCCTAAAAAAGCAGTACTAAAGGCAATAACGACAGTTAAAAAAAAAAAAAAAAATTTTTCTCACAGTAAAGGCAAGGACATTTATTTTCTTTGATAACTTCTTCTCGTGTGAAGTGTACAAGCCATTTCTAAAGAGACCTCCTGTAGGGTATTATTTAACCTAGAAATGTGAAGCGACTAGAGGTTTGTAGTCTACGGCCTGCAAACACTATGGATTAATTTCTCTTCCATAACCATGCTTAATGTTTAGCAGGTTCGTGTTAATTTGAGCACGTAAAAGAACCATTGACAGTTTAGAATCGAGAAGAGCAGGTTGGAAAGCCGCTGCCCGGGCAAAATTCATTAGAAAAGATTAAAAATAGAATTCCTACCAAAATATCTTCAAAATTACATCGGGGCCCTCACAGGTGCTACGGAGCTCGTGCAATGAAGCTGAGATCTTCCTGTGTAAGAAAGAAATCGGAGCAATCATGGTTACTTACCGAAGTGCAATGATGATGGTTCTATCAATCAATTAATCAATAAATGTTTAACGTGGCAACATGTGGGTGTGAATCGTGGACCATAACACAAATATTAAAGAACAAAATTGAAGCTTTTGAAACAAGGTGTGAAATAAAAGTTCTTAGAACATCCTGGACAGAAAAGAGAAGAAACAAAGACATCCTACAAGACCTGAATATTAAGCAGCATTGGTTCATAAATTTCACCATGTCCCGGAAGATGTGATATTTTGCCCGTGTTAAACGTCACAGTTGTTTGGACAGCGTGTTCGTAGCATGTTGAACGGCGGGTGACAAGACCTTTGTGAGTGCGGGTTCAATTCCGCGGGCTGGCAGAAAAAGCCCCAGTTTCTCCAAATTTACGGTGTTCTTGGCACCGAACCGAAGGGTTACGATGCCCATGGCACCGAGCCAAAGAGCTGAAAGTTCAAGTGCTTCTGAATTTGGAAAAAAATAAATGGTAATGGAAGACATGGTTCCTGCAGTACAGGAAAGGGCGACCAAGACGAAGGTGGCAGCAGGACAACAAAGAAATCTTGATCATGACACTGGAAGAAGCGGGAGAACGTGCTATAGACAGATAGGTTTTCAGGCGGGCTGGTATGAAAGCGATGTTCAGCTAGGGACTATGCTACTACTTGAATCATGGTTAGTTTAGTGGATATATGTGTACACTGACGGATCGGCAAGGAACGCAATCAGTGACGGCGGAGGAGGAATAATGTGTAGCCGTCCAATCTTGCGCTACTGCTTCTTCGCTCTGATATCATCGGTCACTGCACCAATATGTAGCCGTCAAATCTCCCTGTCTACTGATAACTATTTAATATTATTCTAATATCAACACCATCCACACCTACGTACATAGACTACAAATAAAAGAAATGGCCATCAAGTACATCGTACATCTATGTGAGAATCAAACCCGATTCTCAACTTTTATTTCTTTATATTTACTTAATTTAATATCTCATCTATGTTCAAAATAATAGCCCATACATCAAATTATCAAAATAAAGAGAAAATCCTGAAAGAAAATCAACAATCAAAACAACATACCAATGCACAGCTGAAAAATATACCTACTAACTAATATTGATTTTTTCCTAAGTGATATCTAATATCCTGCTTATTTAAAATGTTCACAGTTCAACTCTACTCATGATGCGATGTCTGGGAAATAAATACTTGTTCTCACAAAGTCGTATACCGTTCAGCTGAGTTGCCAGGTCCTAATAGTATACACGAAATATCCTGCATACTGAAAATATGCATCCTGAAAACAAATGTGACATCTCTTCTCATACACTTATAGCCTACCGTATGGTCTGCGCCCTTACTCCTTTGTTTAGTCTCTGCTCCGTTTCCAATCTGACATACTCAATATAAGGGAAATGAACACGCCAACAAGTTAGCTAAAGAAGGCGGGCGACTACCTCAGACTGATCTCGAGATCAGTTATGAGGAAGCCAGAACAACCATAGTCTGGCACTACAGAGACAAATGGACAAAAGACCATCCTCAGGCTAACAACAGCGACAGATACTATGGTCTGTCTCGTAGTGAACAAGTTGCATACTTCGCTCCGACCGCACAACAAGCTCCGCGCCCACATGTTTCAAAATTTAAAATTGGCACAACTAGCTGTGCCCCTGCAAAAGGCGACATGACGGCAGAACACCTTCTGCAAGATTGTCAACTGATAGCAGGTATAAGAAAAGAAACCTGGCCCTAAAACACAGAACTTCGAGAGAAGCTGTACGGAGAACGGAGTCCCTTAAAAACACGTAAATTCATGATAAAGTTGGTTCATCAGTCTAGGAGAGAGAGAGAGAGAGAGAGAGAGAGAGAGAGAACCATGGTTAGTTTAAAAAATACATAACTTCAATAGTTTATTTTGTGATATCAATTATTTGTTTTAGGTACATCTTTGTTTAATTTCTCTCTCTCTCTCTCTCTCTCTCTCGCGATCACCTTTGTTTAATTTGAAATGGTAAGCCTGTGTGTTGCCAGAGCTCGCAAGTAGAACAAATAATAGAAACACTGTGACCTACAAGGCATGCCGTAAGAGGCGATTGAAGTAGGGGCCTCGGAAGCTACCTAGTAAATAAAAAGGATCGCAGAATCGGATGTGCTGACCTACTTGTAGGCGCATAACTGGCACAACGTACAATCACTCTTTAGCTCAGATCACATACAATAAAGATGGTTAACAAGTAGTTGATATGGAGCGTTAGAAGAAGAAGAAGAATGAAATGATTAATAAAGTGTCATTATATTGTATTTTGCAGGAACGCATCGAAACACTTAAACAATGCTAGAAAAGTGTTTGAAGACAAAATGCAGAAAGGAACCATTGATCCTGAGACTTCCAACCTGTTATTAACTTTTTTCAAACAGCTTATTCACTTCTGCTGATACATTGAACATTTTGCAGGCATTTTATGGCGGTACGGTAAATTGAAACATACGGTAACAATATTTGTTATATTATGTTATGTATTACACTCACTATTATTACCATTGACTTTGTCAAGATACTATGAGCCATATGAATTCAATCACACAAGCCACCCACAAACTAACGAGCAATCTTTGCACACTTGCAGAACAGGTTGGTTTCCAGATTAATTCTGCCAAGACCAAAATTATGGACCTCACAAACTCGACAGACAACATCTTAATAAATGACCAAATACTGGAGACAGTTAAACATTTTACATATTTGGGTAGTGAAATGTCAAACAACGGAGACACGATTAAAGAAATAAATTCTCGTATTGCTATAGCAGCTAGCGCCTTCACTAAGTTAACAAATATCTGGCAATCTCAAGACCTTAGTATATGTACAAAAGTTAAATTGTTTAGGTCCTGTGTGATACCTGTACTGATCTATGGTTGTGAAAGTTGGAAATCAACAAACAAAATTATAAGAAACTGGACAGCTTTGAGAATAAATGTCTCCGAAAATTACTAAAAGTAAAATGGAGTGATTTCGTTTCTAACATCACAGTGAGAGATAGAACACAGCAACAACCCGTATCAAATATAAGGAAACGAAGGTGGAAATATTTAGGTCATGTTCTTAGATCAGACGAAAAGAGACTAAATCGACAAGTCCTTTTGTGGTCACCAGTTGGAAAAAGAAAACGTGGAAGACCAAAGACCACTCTTCGAAGAACCATCCAACAAGAAAGTAAACTATTGGGATGTAAAACTATACAATATCTCCAACTGCTAGCAACGAACCGCATCACATGGAGATCTAAAACCTCTGCTCTATGTGACACCTTTGGCTCGAAAGGAACAAACTAATTAACTAACTATTACCTCCCATAATACGTCATGCCACATGGCAAACCATTCTGGCAATATCACTTTTCCAAGAAGCCACTTCCCGAGACAGAATATTGAATATAAACAAAACTATTCCCAAAGTCCATTTGATACTTTTTGTATACAATTATGTGTAGACTATTTTGTTTATTTTTAATGTAAGTTATATACATTGAGATATACATGTGATGTAAGTTCTGTACATTGAGATATACATGTGATGTAAGTTCTGTACATTGAGATATACATGTGATGTAAGTTCTGTACATTGAGATATACATGTGATGTAAGTTCTGTACATTGAGATATACATATGATGTAAGTTCTGTACATTGAGATATACATGTGATGTAAGTTCTGTACATTGAGATATACATGTGATGTAAGTTCTGTACATTGAGATATACATGTGATGTAAGTTTTACATTGAGATATACATATGATGTAAGTTCTGTACATTGAGATATACATGTGATGTAAGTTCTGTACATTGAGATATACATGTGATGTAAGTTCTGTACATTGAGATATACATGTGATGTAAGTTCTGTACATTGAGATATACATGTGATGTAAGTTCTGTACATTGAGATATACATGTGATGTAAGTTCTGTACATTGAGATATACATATGATGTAAGTTCTGTACATTGAGATATACATGTGATGTAAGTTCTGTACATTGAGATATACATGTGATGTAAGTTCTGTACATTGAGATATACATGTGATGTAAGTTCTGTACATTGAGATATACATGTGATGTAAGTTCTGTACATTGAGATATACATGTGATGTAAGTTCTGTACATTGAGATATACATGTGATGTAAGTTCTGTACATTGAGATATACATGTGATGTAAGTTCTGTACATTGAGATATACATGTGATGTAAGTTCTGTACATTGAGATATACATGTGATGTAAGTTCTGTACATTGAGATATACATGTGGATCACGAGAATACGGACAGAAACTCATGATAACCTAGGATAAGAGGAGAAAATTCATGTATCGGACATACCTAAGGAAGACACAGTCGAGTGTCACTAGACAAGCACTTGAGTGGATCTCAAAAGTAAAACGAAAAAGAGAACACCTTAAACAAACCCGTAGACGAAATCTTCTTGAGGAACTGAAGAGTGATCAACTGTCTTGTGAGACCATAAAGAGAACAGCCAGAGACCGACAAGAGTGGTGGCGAATCACTGTTGAGGCCCTATGCTCCACTAGAAGCGGAGAGGAATAAGTCAAGTAAGTCACATTGAGATATATGAAACCGTGCTCTAGAGATTAATATAATAATGTTCAAATACATTTTCTTAGATCACTGCCGCTTACAATGTGTATTTTAAAATTCAGTGTGTAAAATCGTTGTATTAGTGTGTGTATACTAAGAGTTAAAATCGTTTATCATCTCACAATGAAGCAAATCAAATAATAGGACAAAAGGAGCCAATTTTAAATGCAAACCTGTCACCATGAACACAAAAGAGCAATGTTCAACACAATCTTTCTCCCACATTATGCTACCAGTGCCAAACCTGGACGCTGACATCAAATGATAGATGAAAACTAGTCACGAAAGAGATGAAGTGTCTACGCAGAATGTTGGGAGTAACAAGAAGAAACCGGTTGGGAAATGAAGACATCAGGAAAAAGTGAGTACAACATCAGTACTAAACTTCATCAAGAAACAACAAATTAAATGGTTCGGCCACATAAGCAGATTACCAACAGACAGTGCACCTCAAAGAGCAATGTTGCTCCAATACAATGGATACGAAGCAAAAGGCGGGCCACGTAAAAGATGGACTTCAGAGATAACAGAGGCGACGAAAGACACTATTTATGAAGCGCACACAAGGGCTCTTTCTAGAAATCTTATCCTGAAGCTGTGAGACAAAACAAGATTGGAGAAAAAAATAGCATCTCATGATTGAACGTTTTCTTTATTTATCGCTAAAATTGTAAATATCCAAGTATTTGAGCACATTCTTCATACTATCTACATTCTCTTCTTCTCCGTCATGACATATACAGGTAGAGTCGTGTGGTTGTGATATACATTAAGAATGCAAAACTCCAGACACCCACCTGTGGCTATGAAATTTATTACGGAAGGCGAGAGAGGTAGGGAAAACCTAGAGACATGGAGACAAACTGTAAACATAGAAAAAGAAAACACGGGAACGATCTTAAATGAATATCATCATCATCATCAGGTGCCGTCTCCACATCGAAGGTTGGCTGCAATGAATCTCCAGCATCCTCTGTCTTTCGCCTTGGCGTTGCACACTGCCAGACTGTAACCTGTCCATTTCTTAAAGTTTCCCTCCCACTTATCTCTCGGTCTTCCTCTTGCTCTTCTCCCCTCAACTTTCCCTCTAGTAAATGTTTTATCATGGTGTCATGTCTTTTATGTGCCCAAAATATTTTACTTGTCTGAATTTTATTTCTCTTAATAATTGTTTCTTCATGTCTAGTTTTCCTAAAACTTGTTTATTTGTCTGTTTTTCCTTAAATGAATAAAGATGGCTAACTCAAGACAAATCTGGCTGGAAGAAATTTGTCGATGCCTTATATTTCAAGATGAGTTAAGTGAAGAAGATAACGCGTATAACAGATGTGAATTGCAATTAATATCATATTTTGTGGTCATTTGTTTAGGTTGCTAAAAATCTGCAGACTCTCTTTTACAACTTAGCAATAAATCCAGATAAACAGGAAATACTGCGTGAGGAGGTCTTGCGTGTGTTGGGAAGAGATAAACCAGTCACAATGGATTCTTTAGAAAACATGCCATATTTAAGAGCATCACTTAAGGAATCGTTCAGGTCTGTAAACAAAATACGTGTACTTTAATTCACTGTCAGTTTTTTTATATGTAAATATGTGTGTGAAGCATGGACGTTTAGCAAGACAGTGGGAAAATATATATATGTGTTTTTTAATATAAGTGCGCCCGTGTGTTGCCGGGGCGCGCAAGGGGAGCAAAGAATAGTAACACTGCGAGCTACACGCCATGTTGTAAAAGGGGACTGAGGTAGGGGCATATGGAAGCTACCATAGTAAATAAAAAGCGTCTCAGAAATTGGATGTGCTGGCCTACATGTAGGAGCATAACTGGCACCACATACAATCGCTCTTAGGCTCGGATCACATACAAATCACAAAGAGTGGTTAACAAGTAGTCGATATGGAGCGTTGGAAGAAGAAGAAGAAGAATATAAGTGTTACAGAGGAGTCCTCAGTATATCATGGACAGAGAAGAGAACAAATCTCAGTATATCATGGACAGAGAAGAGAATAAATCTCAGTATATCATGGACAGAGAAGAGAATAAATCTCAGTATATCATGGACAGAGAAGAGAACAAATCTCAGTATATCATGGATAGAGAAGAGAACAAATCTCAGTATATCATGGACAGAGAAGAGAACAAATCTCAGTATATCATGGACAGAGAAGAGAATAAATCTCAGTATATCATGGACAGAGAAGAGAATAAATCTCAGTATATCATGGACAGAAAAGTAAACAAATCTCAGTATATCATGGACAGAGAAGAGAACAAATCTCAGTATATCATGGACAGAGAAGAGAATAAATCTCAGTATATCATGAACAGAGAAGTAAACAAATCTCAGTATATCATGGACAGAGAAGAGAACAAATCTCAGTATATCATGGACAGAGAAGAGAACAAATCTCAGTATATCATGGACAGAGAAGAGAATAAATCTCAGAATATCATGGGCAGAGAAGAGAATAAATCTCAATATATCTTGGACAGAGAAGAGAACAAATCTCAGTATATCTTGGACAGAGAAGAGAACAAATCTCAGTATATCATGGACAGAGAAGAGAATAAATCTCAGAATATCATGGACAGAGAAGAGAACAAATCTCAGGTTATCATGGACAGAGAACAGAACAAATCTCAGAATATCATGGACAGAGTAGAGAACAAATCTCAGAATATCATGGACAGAGAAGAGAATAAATCTCAGAATATCATGGACAGAGAAGAGAATAAATCTCAGTATATCATGGACAGAGAAGAGAATAAATCTCAGAATATCATGGACAGAGAAGAGAACAAATCTCAGAATATCATGGACAGAGAAGAGAACAAATCTCAGAATATCATGGACAGAGAAGAGAACAAATCTCAGTATATCATGGACAGAGAAGAGAATAAATCTCAGAATATCATGGACAGAGAAGAGAACAAATCTCAGAATATCATGGACAGAGAAGAGAATAAATCTCAGTATATCATGGACAGAGAAGAGAATAAATCTCAGAATATCATGGACAGAGAAGAGAATAAATCTCAGTATATCATGGACAGAGAAGAGAATAAATCTCAGAATATCATGGACAGAGTAGAGAACAAATCTCAGAATATCATGGACAGAGAAGAGAATAAATCTCAGAATATCATGGACAGAGTAGAGAACAAATCTCAGAATATCATGGACAGAGAAGAGAACAAATCTCAGAATATCATGGACAGAGAAGAGAATAAATCTCAGAATATCATGGACAGAGTAGAGAACAAATCTCAGTATATCATGGACAGAGAAGAGAACAAATAGATCTATGCAGAAAGAACTCAAAATGAAAGACAACTGACTGGTGCTACAAATAAGAATGAGAAAACTGAAGTATGTTTGACATATAACAAAAACACTAAGGGTTGTAGAAAGTCATTATAAAGAAGGAGGTATCACGGAAAAGAGGAGAATAGGAAGACCACAAAGAAAATGTATTCATGATGTAAGTGATGATATCATGATGTCTGCAGAGACGGGGTAATCTGGTCTATGAGAGAGAGAGAGAGAGAGAAATTTAGAAGGAATTTTAGGATGGCAAATTGTGATCAGAACAAGCATTTAATGATGATAAAATATACTGAACTCCACGCGTGCTTAAAGAAAACAAAATTATTCTTTTTTGCCCCTTTTTTGTAAATCATTTATATACATATGGCTCCTTATATGGATTCTCCCTGAAATGTCACGTCATCTACCGAGATTGCTGAACAAAGTACAAAATCCGTAGCTCAACTACAATCGTAGGGGTCTCATGTAAAAAATGGCCACGTGACTCGGTTCAGATTCGAACCAAAAACCTTCAGAACGACATGCAAACTTATTAATTACATGACCATTTCTTCTTCTTCTTCAGCGATCTCTGGTCATGCGCTTAATTTACTGGCACTACAAACTGGGCAGACAGCTTCAGGTCTGTCAGGTTTCCTTCTTCAGCGATCTCTGGTCATGCGCTTAATTTACTGTGGACCACAAACTGGGCAGACAGCTTCAGGTCTGTCAGGTTTCCCAAAGCTTAGTTTTCAGGTCGACTGGGTGTGGCCACATGTTGCTTCTCAGCTCACACAGAAGAGGACAGTCTTGCAGGATATGCTCTGGTGTCTGTTCTGCCTGCTGACACTGGCAGAGAGCTGTTTGACTTATTCCTAGTCTGTATAAGTGTTTGTTGAGTCTGCAGTGTCCAGTGCGTAGTCGAAATATAATGACCTGGTCTGTTCTGCTTAGGTCTTTGAGGGAGTCTTTTCCATAATCATATCCAGTGTCTGTCTTCCAGTCTACTGCAGATTTTCTCTGTATGAGGGTTTTGACCTCTTGAAAAAACAAGGGTTGGTAAATTTGCTCTTTGGCACTGTCCTCCTTAGCTAAGACATCAGCACTCTCATTACCTGCAATGCCACAGTGAGATGGAATCCACTGCAAGTGAATTCTGCCTTTTCTGAAAGCTGAGCAAGTTCTCTTTGTAGTTTTTGTACTGTGCTGTCAGTGGATTTAGCCTCCAGGGCTTGTATAGCTGACAGTGAGTCTGTAAGAAATACCATCTTTCCTGCAGGTGCTTGCAGCTTATTCATGGGCTGTGCTGCCATCAGAAGGGCTAAGAGTTCTGCTTTGTAGTTGGAACATATTCTTCCAGTAGGAGCCCTAGAACACAGTGGTAGCATCTGGGTGCCTAATGTACACTCCTGCTCCACCATTCATGGTTGCCTCTATTGCCGATCCATCTGTGTAAATTCTTACCCAGCTGTCTTCTGAAACATGTAATGGAGATGTTCCATTGTAATTGCTTTTTCACTAGATTAGGCTCGGCATCTTTGCTTAATAATTTAGGGATGGAGGTTGAGAAGTTTAGTGCTACTGAGTCTGGTTCCCAGTGATCAAAAAGTAATTATTCAGGTATGGAATTATGATTTAGTAGTTCCAAGTATGACTTTCCTATTTCTTTTGCTTTGTGGTTTAGACTTGTGCGCTTTAGTCTGTTCTTTGTTCTAGCCGCCATTTTTGCATGCAGTGGATGGTGAGGCATTCTTTGATCCTTTCAGTCTGTAGAATCACTTTTCTCCTTCTTCTGTCTTCCAAGGGCTGGATGTTGGCTGCCTTTTCCATTTCTACAATTGGTGTAGATTTCATGGCTACCAAAATAGTACGCAGACACCTGTTTTGTGTTTTTTCCAGTATAGATTTGTTTGAATGGGCTGCTGATATCCATGTCGATGATGCATATTCCACGGTCGGTCTAACTGCACCAGTGTACACCTGACTCAGGATTCGAATATCAGCTCCCAGGTAGTTCCAGCCAGACATGACCATTTAATATTAGAACATTAGAAAGTTAAGAGTAAGTCTATTCAACTGATATTCAAAATCCCCTTAAATTTACAAAGATTTGATATTACTATCCCAGAATGTTGTTTCCACATGGGTTCGGATCCGTCAGAATTTTACCAAAAGAAGTAGTTCTGAGCGGGTATACAATTCCTGCACAGGTGAGTCTTAGAACGCGTATGAATTCATCTAATGATATTTTAAAATAATATGTTCCTTATTTATAATTAGAAATATATTTTGAGAGTTACGAAATTGTGTTATCTTCTTAAGACTATTCCATGTCTATATCATCATCATCATCATCAAATAGCTTGTCCTTAGTAGAACTTTGCCACCCCAACAGTCCTTCAGAATTTCTCTATCTCTCATAGGCCAGATGTCCCGCCTCTGTAGCCGTCATGTTCAAACCATCAGTTGCATCCTGAATCCATATTCTCCGTGGTTTTTCTTTTCTCATTTTTGCCGGAATCCCTCCTTCCATGCTGGTCTTCTCCAGCCCCTCGAGTTTCTTTATGTGTCAAAAATGCTTCAATTTTCTCAATCTTACTTGTAGCATCAACCAGTTTGCTTTGATTGTGAGCTCTTTCTTGATATATAACTATATATAAGTGTATATGGGGGCTTCTGTGGCTGACTGGTTAGGCCCTTGCCTTGTGAGTCGAAAGTCGTGGGTTCGAATCCGGACCGCACCGTTCTGTTTACGAGTGCATATTTGTCTAGCGATCACTAAGATTGTTTCCGGAGCTACGGAGTTCGTGCTTTGTGCAATACCCTCGACAGGTGTCATTTCTGTGGAGACTGAGATATATGGGGTAAAACCAGACTGAGATGAAGTCAATCCTTCAGCATTATAACCCATTTAGAATAGTTACAAAATAATACAGAGACTGCACAAGTGCGAATACCGTGTTCATGGGTGCGTTACGAGAAAACTAAAAAATATGTTGTTTTCTTGAAATGCTATTCATCTCATGATTTAGACGAGCATACGAAACGGAACGCAAAGAAGAAGAAGAAGAAATGCTATTAACGCTAAAGACAGCGAAGTAAAATAGAGCACCATGAATGTATGGAACGAACGCTGTGGTGCCGGGAAGCAGCGTGTTGGACAGCGCTAGTTTACGCAAATGGAAAAGTGTTTGTGTAGCGTTGCCATATTTTGATCTTCCGAAGTGAGGACACATCTCCTAACATTAAATTCCATTTAAATTGTGTTCCATGTACATTTTTCTGATGACCTAATATTTTTTTAAAACTGTCTTTCTTTTGCATCATATGTCCATAAAATTACCTGCATGTGAAATGTTTTAAATTAAATTTTACAAGGGAAATTGACTTGACTGAGTCCCCACTAAGACGATTTCTCTCATTGGTCATGCATTTCTTCTTCTTCTTCTTCTTTGAAGGGTCCATATCGACCATTTGTTAACCACTCTTGGTGATTTCTATGTGATCTGAGCCTAAGAGCGATTGTACGTTGTGCCAGTTATGCGCCTACAAGTAGGCCAGCACATCCGATTTCTGGGAAAGCTTTTATTTACTAGGGTAGCTTCGCTTGTTCCCTACCTTATTCTTCTCTTCGACATGCATTGTGGGTCTATGTGTTACTATCATTTGCTCCTCATGAGAGCCCCGGAAACACACAGGCGAGTCATGGATTAAAGAAAGCAATCTTTCTACCTAAGCATTGTGTATTTGAAAAGCAAAGAGGAACTGTACTATCTTCACGATTTCAGAGTACATTTCACTAATCCTAACGGTTTCTTCTTGTGTTCCCGCATCCTAACGGTTTCTCTCTTGTGTTCCAGCATCCTAACGGTTTCTGTCTTGTGTTCCCGCATCCTAACAGTTTCTTTCTTGTGTTCCCGCATCCTAACGGTTTCTCTCTTGTGTTCCCGCATCCTAATGGTTTCTCTCTTGTGTTCCCGCATCCTAATGGTTTCTTCTTGTGTTCCGCATCCTAATGGTTTCTCTCTTGTGTTCCCGCATCCTAACGGTTTCTCTCTTGTGTTCCCGCATCCTAACGGTTTCTCTCTTGTGTTCCCGCATCCTAACGGTTTCTCTCTTGCGTTCCCGCATCCTAACGGTTTCTCTCTTGCGTTCCCGCATCCTAACGGTTTCTCTCTTGTGTTCCCGCATCCTAACGGTTTCTCTCTTGCGTTCCCGCATCCTAACGGTTTCTCTCTTGTGTTCCCGCATCCTAACGGTTTCTCTCTTGTGTTCCCGCATCCTAACGGTTTCTCACTTGCGTTCCCGCATCCTAACGGTTTAATATAGTCTAGCCACACCAGTTTTTTTTTTTTGCGATGGCACTTGATTTTTATAGGTGGATGCAAATTTCTCCAGATTGAACCAACTTATATAAAAGAGAAAAACGCACGATGTGCATTAATCTTTTGTTTGCTCTTATAATCTTTAGTAGTTTTTCAAAGATTGTAGATTCTGTTTTGAGTGCCAAGTTAAAAAATAAAAACAAATTTATCACGTGGTTACCACATAGTGTCACCGACAGGGTGTTAATTTTGAATTGACGTATAAAGATGCGGTCAAATCTACGAATTTCCAGAACTGTTTGTGGACTTCTTCTCTTCCAACATTGACTTCTTTATAGAAGTGTTGGGGTGAAACGTAGTGATCTTGTGTGGGCTTGTTCTTCTTCTCTTCCACCATTTACTTCTTTATAGAAGTGTTGGGGGTGAAACGTAGTGATCTTGTGTGTGCTTGTTCTTCACTTCCACCATTTACTTCTTTATAGAAGTGTTGGGGTGAAACGTAGTGATCTTGTGTGCTTGTTCTTCTTCTCTTCCACCATTGACTTCTTTATAGAAGTGTTGGGGTGAAACGTAGTGATCTTGTGTGGGCTTGTTCTTCTTCTCTTCCACCATTTACTTCTTTATAGAAGTGTTGGGGGTGAAACGTAGTGATCTTGTGTGTGCTTGTTCTTCCTTCACCATTTACTTTTATAGAAGTGTTGGGGTGGAAAGTAGTGATCTTGTGTGTGCTTGTTCTTCTCTTCCACCATTGATTTCTTTAGAGAAATGTTGGGGGTGAAACCTAGTGATCTTGTGTGTGCTTGTTCTTCTCTTCCACCATTGACTTCTTTATAGAAATGTTGGGGGTGAAACGTAGTGATCTTGTGTGTGCTTATTCTTCTCTTCCACCATTGACTTCTTTATAGAAATGTTGGGGTGAAACGTAGTGATCTTGTGTGTGCTTGTTTTAAGGCACTTTGTAAGCTGATATTCATGTTCGTAAGGCTGTTCTTGATGCCGTCGCTCCATCTTTTACGTGATCTTCTTCTTGCTTTGTACTCATTATACTTCTTCTGTGTGGCTCTCTGTGGTAGGCGATACCAGGGCATTCTGGTCAGGTGTCCAAACCATTTAATCTGTTGTTCTTTTATGAATTGCATAACTGGTTTCACATCCAGTCTCCTTCTGATTTCTTCATTTCTAATTTTGTCTCTTATTGTCACACCTGCAGCTCTTCTAAGGCATCTCATCTCTGTCGTTATGATTTTCCGCTCATTAGCTGCTGCTATTGGCCATGTTTGACACTGGTAACATAGTGTTGGCCAGAAAATCGTTCTTATGAGATTTGCTTTAGTTGTTAGGTATCTCTTTTGTGACAACAGTGGTGTTAACTGTCCCAGTACTTGGTTAGCTTTGTGCAACGATTGCTTATTTCGCTATCGATACTTCCATCTGCTGTGAAAAGTACTCCAAAGTATTTGGCCTCAATTGTTTGTTTTATGTCTACGTTCTGGAGTTTTATTGTAAGGCTTTCTGGTTGTCTACTTATTGCCATTGTTTGTGGATGCTCAGATTTAATCGTTAAGTGAGGATGTGTCCGCAAAAATGAGGACGTATAGCAACCCTGTGTTGGTGTCTTTATTTCAAACTGTCTGCACCAGTCTTAGATATTAACTACTTGCATGCATGTTTTCTCAGTGACTCATTGAGTATGCTCTGGAAGATTGAAACAGGCTGGGCTCGGAGACAATGGTTGGAGACGCTGAGGAGGTCTAGGCTGACAAAATCAGTTTTATTTTTGTGCCAGGGCATGCAAATCGTGTAAGAGGAAATGAACGCGCAGATATGCTTGCAAGTATGGCTGCTGTAAAAAGCGGGCGAGCAATGGACAAGGCTGATATTATAACTTCCCTAAAGGAGAGAGGTCGCGTACGTGATTGAAGTGATAGTGGTGAATCTACAACACTAATCACACTGCAAGAATTACAAGTCAATTGTGGTTAGCTAGACAAGAACACTATAGTGGTAGTCAAAGAAAATTATCTTATTACTTCCTGTAGTACTCCTTTAGGGCGGAGTAGGACAGGTGGGACGAGAGCAGGAGAAATGTAATGACCGCATGGCTAGTGAAGTCACCACGAAGCTGGTCATGTTAGGAGTTTTCAGTTATGCCAACAACAGAAAAAATCCTTGGCCTTAACGTGAATTAAACAAGGGTCTCTCGCTTGGGAGCCGTTCTCTAATCCTTTCTGCCAGACGCTCCTCTCAAAGAAGAATAGTAAACCAACAAAGAACTGGTATCGTTAGTTGCCACACACTGACAGACATACAGAGGAGGAGATTGGAGCACTTATGGACTAATTGGTTCGATGTGCAGTGATGATGATCCGACGACTAAACTATTAACACCTACATAAATGTCATCTGTACAGACTGTTGTTACTATGTATTTCATCTGTAATTTGCTTGTTACTATGCATTTACATCTGTATTTCTTAAGACTGTTTACTATGACTTACATCTATACTCTCATATTGTTTATACATTACACTATATCTCAGACTGTTGTTATAATTTACACATTGTATTTCATATTGTTTAGAATTTACATCTAGAATTTCTAAGATGTTTTATGATTTCCTATAATATTGTTACTATGCATTACCATTGATACAGACTGTGTTACATCATTACACTATTATTCTACAGACTGTTGTTACTTACATTTACTCTGTAATTTAAGACTGTTGTTCTATGTACATTTACATTTTTATTCAGATGTTGTTACTATGTACATTTAATCTATTGTAATTTAATATTATTGTTACTATACATTTCATCTATTATTTTACAGACTTTTCTATGTACATTACATCTATAATTTACAATGTACTATATACATCATTGAATCTCAATTATTTATGACACTTTCTACATTATATTCATTGTTAACTTTTCTTGTACATTTACATCTATTGTAATTTCTCTTACAGACTGTTGTTACTGTACAATATGAACCTGCAAATTACTATCTGAGCCAAAAAGTTCATGACAGAGGTGGTTGTCTTCATGTCATAGCAAACAAAGCGATATTCCTTGAGCAGCCGTTCTACACCTTTGGTTTTGGAGCAAAATGTTGCCTTGGTCAACACCTTGCTGAGCAGGAGATATATCTGGCTACAGTAAAGGTACCATTCTGTATACAATGTTATGGTTCAGATGTTGTAAGGATGCTAATGAAGTGTTGTAGTATGTAGTATATATATATATATATATGAAAGGTTCAAAGCCTAAGGATTGACTTCATTGCACCAGGGTTTAACCCATATGGCTCGGTCCCACTCCGCAGAAATGGCACGCCACCTGCCCAGAGTATTGCACATAGCACGAACTCCGTAGCTCCGGCAACAATCGTAAGGGTCTTTGGAAAAAATATACCCTCGCAAGCAGAACGGCACGGTTCTGATTCAAACCCACGACCGTCGGAACAGAAGGTGAAGTCTTAACCACTTGGCCACAGAGACCTACTACTTAACCACTTGGCCACAGAGACTTACTACTTAACCACTTGGCCACAGATACTTACTACTTAACCACTTGGCCACAGAGACTTACTACTTAACCACTTGACCACAGAGACTTACTACTTAACCACTTGACCACAGAGACTTACTACTTAACCACTTGACCACAGAGACTTACTACTTAACCACTTGACCACAGAGACTTACTACTTAACCACTTGGCCACAGAGACTTACTACTTAACCACTTGACCACAGAGACTTACTACTTAACCACTTGGCCACAGAGACTTACTACTTAACCACTTGACCACAGAGACTTACTACTTAACCACTTGGCCACAGAGCCTTACTACTTAACCACTTGGCCACAGAGACTTACTACTTAACCACTTGGCCACAGAGACTTACTACTTAACCACTTGGCCACAGAGACCTACATTTATATATCTGATTCCTGAATGCAAAATTAATCCTGGTCAATGACGAATATCTGACCAAACAAAAATGTTTTACGTGAAACTCGATTGACACACTCTGGAGAACTATATTCACATCATGTTATTCTTGAAGTATACATATTGGATTCAATTGTATTTGTTTTTATTTACCTCCTGCAGTATTTTATGACATCAACAATTGAGAAATGCTAAACTCTGAAATTTGTTGATCGTTCTCCTGTGCTATCTTGGAGTATAATGATGATAACTAGGATAACATTTGTTGTCTTGACTAACATTTCAATGTCTTGACTAACAGTTTGATGCTTGACTAGCATTATGTTGTCTTGATCTCTAAATTTGAATGTCTTGATTCTTGACTGAATCTTACTAAAATTTGAGCTGACCAACATTTCTTGCTTAATATGAACAGGAAAAACCCTTAGTTCTTTCAACTAGACCAACATTAGTTTTCTAGATACGAAGCAATCAATTCTAATATCAACTAGACTACTATGATTTTCTAAGTATAGAGCACATCATTTCCTAATATCTAACTAGACCAACATTTCTTGTCTAAGTATAACAGGAGAACAACACTCATAGTTCTAATATCAACTAGACCAACATTTCTTGTCTAAGTATAACAGGAGAACAACACTCATAGTTCTAATATCAACTAGCCAACATTTAAAGATAAAGTTTGAGACACATGATATTATTGAAAAGACGATGAACAGAGAACAACACTCATAGTTCTAATATCAGAGGCTATCCAAACATATATAAAGATAAAGTTGAACACATGATATTATTAATGAATTGAACATAATAACAACGGAACCATAATTTTCATAACCTCTAGAGATGTGTAATCCATAGTGTCAAAAAGATAATTAAAGAACATGATTGTCTAAATCTATTAAATCATACATTTCAGGTTCTCCAAAAACTAAAGATTGAGCTGGAGCCCGAGTCTTTAAAAACCAAGTTTGTTGTCACAGTGTTTTTGGAGCCAGAAGAGCCACTGAAATTTAAGTTTATACCAACTGACAAGTAGCACAATTATGTACTTCTTGACTTTATGACGCGTGTTATTTATCTCTGAAATTATTTCGGTTTTGACGTAAAAAAATCAAATAATTTCCAAATAAAATATTGAAACTTTAAAAAATATGTTTAGAGTCGATTATTCTGAACTCACTAAAACCTAAAAGGCGGTTAGTTAATGTCATATGTTGCTGATATTAGTTTTATGATATAGTGTTATATGTTGCTGACATTAGTTTTATGATATAGTGTTATATGTTGCTGACATTAGTTTTAAGATAAAGTGTTATATGTTGCTGACATTAGTTTTATGATATAGTGTTATATGTTGCTGATATTAGTTTTATGATATAGTGTTATATGTTGCTGACATTAGTTTTATGATATAGTGTTATATGTTGCTGACATTAGTTTATGATATAGTGTTATATGTTGCTGACATTAGTTTATGATATAGTGTTATATGTTGCTGATATTAGTTTTATGATATAGTGTTATATGTTGCTGATATTAGTTTTATGATATAGTGTTATATGTTGCTGACATTAGTTTTATGATATAGTGTTATGTGTTGCTGACATTAGTTTTATGATATAGTGTTATGTGTTGCTGACATTAGTTTTATGATATAGTGTTATGTGTTGCTGACATTAGTTTTAAGATATAGTGTTATATGTTGCTGATATTAGTTTTATGATATAGTGTTATATGTTGCTGATATTAGTTTTATGATATAGTGTTATATGTTGCTGATATTAGTTTTATGATATAGTGTTATATGTTGCTGACATTAGTTTTATGATATAGTGTTATATGTTGCTGACATTAGTTTTATGATATAGTGTTATATGTTGCTGATATTAGTTTTATGATATAGTGTTATATGTTGCTGATATTAGTTTTATGATATAGTGTTATATGTTGCTGATATTAGTTTTATGATATAGTGTTATATGTTGCTGACATTAGTTTTATGATATAGTGTTATATGTTGCTGACATTAGTTTTATGATATAGTGTTATATGTTGCTGACATTAGTTTTATGATATAGTGTTATATGTTGCTGATATTAGTTTTATGATATAGTGTTATGTGTTGCTGATATTAGTTTTATGATATAGTGTTATATGTTGCTGACATTAGTTTTAAGATATAGTGTTATATGTTGCTGATATTAGTTTTATGATATAGTGTTATATGTTGCTGACATTAGTTTTATGATATAGTGTTATATGTTGCTGACATTAGTTTTATGATATAGTGTTATATGTTGCTGATATTAGTTTTATGATATAGTGTTATATGTTGCTGACATTAGTTTTATGATATAGTGTTATATGTTGCTGACATTAGTTTTATGATATAGTGTTATATGTTGCTGACATTAGTTTTATGATATAGTGTTATGTGTTTTTCTTTTTCCTTTAATGATACAGTGTTTTTGGTCTCTTCATCCTCGGAAACAATGATCAGTTATCAGTTCAGTTATCAGTTATATGAGAACTATCATCATCTCACTCCGGACATCTTCTTAGGTGATCCGATCTTCACCTCAACAAATCCAACAGCGTCCAGAGGCCCAGCACCCCAGCTCGATGTCGAGTAATCAATCTCTTTGCATATTTGGTATGGCGTTCATTTCGGGCTGTGCCAATATCGACTCTCATCTCTATCAATCTGGTTAGCGACTGGGATTCACAACCATGAATCTCTGTTCAAAAAGACTATCTCAAAGAGTTAAGAATGTTATTTTAGTCTATTGCAGCTCCCTCTAATATCGTAGCCCTACCAGCCAATCTATCAGCTCGTTCATTACCCCTAACTCGTGTGTGCCCAGGGACAAACATGAAGGTGATTTCTCTGTTTCCTGTCTGTAACAGTACCTCCACCCAGTTTCGTCTCACCATTCCTGTTTCGATTTTATGAATCATGGTCATGGAATCATTGAGCATGAGTAGTTATCAGATGCTAACCACGTCAACGTCTCTGTAACTGTCCGTACCTCCCTTGTCAAACTAACTGTGGTTGTCGTGTAGGCCCCCACTGGCATATCATTTGTGCTCATGTGAGTGCTGAAAATCGTTGTTGGCGAAAGACTGAACCATCGGTATAAATAACATCTGTTTCATTGACATTGTCATTCAAGAGGGCCGCAACCTCTCCACATTAATTAGTGATGGATTATTCTGTGTACAGTACAGGTTTTTCTTAATGGATGAAATCATTTTGAAAGCAGTCTGAAATTAAGGTGGCACGGCAATCCCTAACTTTCCTAGTTCAAAATATTTAGAAATAACATTGAAAAACTGGTGTGTTTCACAAGTGTTATTCTTCTCTGGACAGTAGCCAAAATTGAACTTCTTTTGCACTAACAATCGGTAACGAGGGGGTTCTCAAGGTTTTCAACAGAAATGACTTACGTATTGTAGAATTAACGGTAGGTTAAAAAGGAGTTACGTATCCTTTACGGGACTTTGCGAACCCAGCTTTTAACGCTGTTTATGATTTTTGTAGGCATTATTACGTTCAGTACTTTGCCATTGCTTTCTGAACGGGTGGTGCCATCGTCCGTTTGTAAAAATCCACGCGAAACAATTTGCAACCAAACTGTCCGCATCGTGATTCGAACTCAGAACGTTGGGGTTAATAGACCGAGTCACTATCCCCTAAGCCACAAACTGAAGATTAAGCTGTGATATATCTTATTGTCTATTATAAATGTTTCACAAAATGTATTACTACTTTCGAGTTTTGTTTTTATCTGTGCCAGTATGTTTTCAATCACATCTTTCACTCAGTATTAGCTGCATATAATTTAACATATGAACACGGATCAACATAGTCGTTCTGACTAGAAGATCGTGTCTGACCAGGATTATATGTAGTTACATGGTATTCAGATTTTTCAAATAAACCTAGAGACAGTAGCCATAATTTATATCTATTTGAGTTTTGTTATTTTTGAGTTTCTTTAAATAACTGTTCCACCTCTTTAAACAAGTTTCCATTCTGTTTCTGGGACCCTCAAGGGGAACACAGGATAGTAACAGTGCGACCTACAAGGCATGTCGGAATTTTTTTTCCTGATCCAGAAGCACTTGAGCTTTTTTATCTCTTGGGCTCGGTGCCATGGACATCGTAACCCTTCAGTTCGGTGCCACGAACACCGTAAATCTGGAGAACCTGTGGCTTTTCTGTCAGCGGAACTAAACCACACTCACATGGGGCTTGTCATTTATCGTCCAACGCGATACGAACACGCTGGGCAGGCGGGCAAGGCATGTCGTAATGGACGACAGAGGTAGGGGCGTAGGAAAGCTACTCTAGTAAATAAAGAAGCGTAGTAGAAATCGGATGTGCTGGCCTAATTTTAGGTGCATAACTGGCACAACGTACAATCGCTCTTAGGCTCAGATCACATACCCAAATACAACAAGTTTTTAGCCGATGTCAATTTGAGTGTCTTGAACTAAAAGAAGATCTGTTCAGGATTTAATGTAGTTTAGAATAACAGTAAGTTGTCTTCGATGTCCAGAGAGGGTGTGTTTGACCAACCCAAGCTTTTATCCCGATTTCAGTTATTCTGTAATCAATCATAACTAATACAATTTACAGTTTCTCAAGTTGTGTGAAGCTAAAAAAAATTAGTTTTTATCTTTCCAATGTTGTATCTTAGACTACCATACCTCAGTTTTTATCCGATTTTCCAAGTTTGTGTGTGTCTTAGAACTAACAACCCAAATCTTGGGGCCTCTGTGACGTAGAATTTAAGTGCTCGCTCTTGTTCCAAATGTACTAGGTCGCATCCTCGTGAGACATCGCCATATTTTTCCAGAGATCCAGATCTCAGTGAAAGGAGAATCGAGTTTCTAGCTCTCAAGTTGAGCACGTAAAACCATTGGAAAGTTCAAAATTGAGAAGAGCATGCTCGAAAAAACACCACTGGTAGGGATTAAATCATTGGAAATGATGAAAATAAAATTCATATAAAATATCTTCATCTTTAAAATTGCATTGAGGACTCTCATTGGTGTTACCGAGTTCGTGCACTGCCAATGTGATCTTCCTGTGCAATAAAGAGAACGGAGAACACATGATTACTCACCGAAGTACAATGATTGTGGTCATATTAATCAATCAATTAATCAACCAAAATCTTTAAAATATTGATTTGTTACAGGAACTGTAATGAAAAATTAATATAATATTAGTAAAAATCTTCATGTTATATTCTTCTTTTTCTTTTGTCGTCACACTGCTACCGGTTTGTTGATCAGTGTCGTGATTTCCGTTTTGTTCGTCGCTGTCGGTTGTTACCCAGTGTCGTCACACTGCTACCGGGTTGTTACCCAGTGTCGTAGTTTCCTGTTTTTGTCTTTCGCTGTTCTGGTGGCTTGGGAGTTATTTTTGCTCTTTCACAATTCTGCTATGCCATTAATCATCTTTTCGTGTTCTACCTCTTGCCTTCTTTCCCGATGTTCTGTTAAACTCTGTATACTGAGAAGTTTGGATGCATTCTTATTAAGTGGCCAAACCACTTCATTCTTTGTTTCTCAATGTAACTCAAGCAGGTTTGTTTCCAACTTTCTTTCTTATGCTGATGTTGGTGACTCTTGTCTTTTCTGGTGTTGTTGGTAACTTTTGCAGGCACGCATTTCACATGTAATTATTTTTGTGACTGCCTTTGCTCATTGTCCATGTTTGGCTCTGGTAACACAAAGTAGGTATGAAAATGCTGTTGATCATCTGTTGCTTAGCTGTCAATGAAATTGTCATGTTATATAAGAAAATCTAAATAGGAAAACTAGTATAAATGTTATAGAGTTGCAGCCCTTTGCACAATTGGGAACAAAAGGTGTAGGAAAAGAAGAAAGTATAAGATTTGCAATAAAATAGTTGGACAGATTAACGTAAGGCGTAAGCGTTAGTCTATCGACTCAGATATAAGAGCGGTGTGGGTTCAATCCACACTCGATCACGCGTGAGAAAGTCCCACCCTACGACTGGTCGAGGAAGTGACAGGCCTCATACCTCAGGTTGGAAGGGAATGGACAGGCTTAGCCTTTTAGAATAGTTAGTGAGTATAATTAGATATTATATAAGTTGATGACTATGTGCTGCTCTTAAGTTAGAAGTGCAACAGCATTTACGTCGGAAATGACGTCTAGTTGGTGACGTGAGTAAATTTAACAGACAGATGACAACGTGTGTCTACTCATGATAACATACAAATAAATATATAGTCTGAAGACAGTGTTTCAATTATCGTCAGATACCATCAAAATAACACTCTAAGGACCCACAGGCCTTATTCCTGTTGGAAATGTAGAAATGTTATAGATGATCCTTTTCAGAATACGGTCTCAGAGGTTGCTTCTGCAGGTGGGAGTCGCCCCTGTCAACGGGTGATTTTTCCAGAGACTTCTGTTTTGTTTCCAAAACTACGGAGTGGCGTGGGTTCATTCGTGTACGGCCTGTATCAACTGTATCTTTTCCTCTCGCGATCACCACCCAGACCGATGTACCAGATTTCCTCATAAATTCTATTCATGTGGAAATCTGATTCATGCAGCCTTAGCATTGGTGTATTTAACTTCACAACTTCAGCACCATTTGGAGCTTTGGTGCTTATCCTTCGATGATTTGTCCGGTTTCAGCCAGCATTTACTCGGTTCGCTCTCCGTTCTTTAGCCATCTAGTATTTTTTTACGGTGTGGGTAGCTAGCCCCACGCCCAACCGCATTAGCAGCCTCTTACAACATGCGTGGCAGGTAAAAGTGGTTCTATTCTTTACACCCCAATTTGGGCCCCGTAACCACTCGAGCAACTGTATCAGAATAACATTGTCCGTTGAGTCGCACTGTCTGTAGGTAATCTGCTTATGTGACCGAACTATTTAATTTTGTATTTTCTTGACCGAAATTTAGTATGATGGTGTACCCCTTTTCTCCTGATGTATTCATTTCTAAACCAGTCTCTTCTTGTTACTTCCATCATTCTGCGTAGACATTTTTCTCTATGTAAATGATTTGTCCAAGAGTCCAACACACAGATGTTCTTCTAATGATAATTTCTTAGCTTCTTCTTCCAAACGCTCCAAAATCGACCACTTGTTAAACCCACTCTTTGTGATTTGTATGTGATCTGAGCCTAAGAGCGATTGAACGTTGTGCAATTTATGCAACTAAAAGTAGGCCAGATATTCGATTTCTGCGACCTTTTATTTACTAGGGTAGCTTCCTACACCCCTACTACCTCAGCCGCCTCTTACGATATTCTTTGCATGCACAGATTTCTATTCTTTGCTCCTCTTGCGAACCATTGCAATACACGGGTAAAAATCTTAGCTTCTAAATCAGTTATCATCTATTTTGCTCAAACATTCAATACAAACTTTTCTTCTTTGTAAACTATGGAAATCAAATCACTTTACAACGTTTGTGTGTTATAATAATATGTATTTTCAAGATCTGTAACAAAATTGTGCACAGTTTGGAATCTTCATGCACAAACAAATAAAAACAAAATTATTTATTATTATTATAATATTCTCCTTGTACCTTTATATTTTTCCTTACCACTCTATCCTGGACAACTCGTTCAATCTCTTCAATAAAACTTGGTTCCGATATTTCTCGCTTCTCTCAGCAAAGTTCGTTTTTGATTTCACTGAACAGTTCTTCTTTCTTTAACTCTTTGACTCCTACTTCAATACCTGCTAATTAACTAAGCAAACGACAACATGATCTCCGTGAGGAAAACCCCACTTCAAGAGTTAAAATTATACACATACATGAGCAGCAATGTAGACAAAGAGGTAAGAACAAATGGAAATGTTAGAATAAGAATACAAAAGACAGGAGTTATTTCCATCGCTCTATAAAATCTATGGAAGTCTAAAGAAATCAAATCTAGAACTTAATTTACTAGAAATTGAATATTTAACTCCAATGTTTAAGCAGCTCTGCTGTATGGGTCATAAACAGTGGGAACAACTAAAAACGAGCAAATAAACTGCAAAATTCATCAACTGGTGGCTGCACAGAATAGAGAAACTGAGATGGTATGATACTAAAAACGAACAAATAAACTGCAAAATGCATCAACTTTTGGCTGCACAGAATAGAGGAAATTAGATGGTATGATAGAGTCAAAATGATGAGATTATGGAGAGAATAAGACATGTTTCAGTGAACCAAGAGGGAAAAAAGACGATGGGGATTGATAAAGCATACCTTGAGGAAATTCATGAAGTGTACAACAAGAAGAACCTTTTTATGGAATCCATAAGGAAATCGAACAAGATGGAAGTTTATAAATAAATGGGGAAGAGATTTGTAGGCATAGATTGATAATCTACGGAAGAGATAGAATGAGTTGAAAGAGATAGTTAAAGATAATCTACGAAAGAGATGGAATGAGTTGAAAGAGATAGTTAAAGATAATCTACGGAAGAGATAGAATGAGTTGAAAGAGATAGTTAAAGATAGGTAGATTTGGCATGAGTTGTTTGGGGATCTATGCTTAGTTGAAACTAAAGGGCCATGAGAGAGAGAGAGAGAGAGAGGGAGAGAGAGGAGAGAGAGAGAGGAGAGAGAGGAGAGAGAGGGAGAGAGAGAATAGCTGTAACAACATTTAAAGATTTCTTTATCATTCTCATTGCCTTGATATCTCTTAAAAGCTCTTGACTTCTGTTACGTGGATGGTAACAAAACAGAGGTATCTTCTTAAAACAACTTCTTTTTCTTCTTCTTTTCTTTTGTCGTCACACTGTTACCGTGTTGTTGTCCGGTGTCATCACACTGTTACCGGGTTGTTGTCCGGTGTCGTCACACTGTTACCGGGTTGTTGTCCGGTGTTATCATACTGTTACCGGGTTGTTGTCCGGTGTCGTCACACTGTTACCGGGTTGTTGTCCGGTGTCGTCACACTGTTACCGGGTTGTTGTCCGGTGTCGTCACACTGTTACCGTGTTGTTGTCCGGTGTCGTCACATTGTCACCGTGTTGTTGTCCGGTGTCGTCACACTGTTACCGTGTTGTTGTCCGGTGTCATCACACTGTTACCGGGTTGTTGTCCGGTGTCGTCACACTGTTACCGGGTTGTTGTCCGGTGTCGTCACACTGTTACCTGGTTGTTGTCCGGTGTCATCACACTGTTACCGGGTTGTTGTCCGGTGTCGTCACACTGTTACCGGGTTGTTGTCCGGTGTCGTCACACTGTTACCGTGTTGTTGTCCGGTGTCGTCACACTGTTACCGGGTTGTTGTCCGGTGTCGTCACACTGTTACCGTGTTGTTGTCCGGTGTCGTCACACTGTTACCGGGTTGTTGTCCGGTGTCGTCACACTGTTACCGTGTTGTTGTCCGGTGTCGTCACACTGTTACCGGGTTGTTGTCCGGTGTCATAGTTTTCTGTTTTTGCTGTGCGCTGCTCTAGTGACATGGGTGATAGTTAATTTTGTTTTTGACAGAATTCTGCTATGCTCGCTAACCATCTTTTTCGTGATCTTCCTCTTACCTTCTTTCCTGATGTCCATTTGTAGAAGACTCTATATACAGTGGAGTTTGGTTGAATTGGCCAACCACTTCATTTTTGTTTCTCAATGTAATTCAAGCAAGGTTCTGTCCCAACTTTCTTTCTGTCTTTTCTGGTGTTGTTGGTAACTTTTCATGGGAATCGCATTTCACATGTAATTTTTTGTATCACTGTACTTTGCTCATTGTCCATGTTTCTCTCTGGTAACACAAAGTAATGAGCAGCTAATGAGCGGAAAATAATAACGACAGAGATGAGGTATCTTAGAAGAGCTGCTGGGGGCAAAGGCTCATGGCGGCAACATGTGCCAGGGTTAGCGAAGGGGCGCGCTAACCAAGGCCCTGCCCCCTACCTCCACATGGTGACAGTGGAAACATACTTTGGTTCCGGTCTGGCTAATGGGGCAGGGATCGGGGAGAACTACTGGTAGTGGTAGCAGTGCAAGTACGAAAAAAGAAATGTAGGTCTATACGAACAAAATGCACGAATCTCCTGGCCGACGTCCAACAAAATATTGCTGAAGTTCCCGAACAAAAGAAACAGCAGCGAAATGTCACTGACATAAGCCCCACTCCCCCGGAGTAAGAGCCGAACGCAAATTGCCATCTCCGGAGCAGGAGACTCCATACACAGGCTCGACGTGTAAATCAAAGGTCCCGCCACAAATTACCAGTTTCGCTGCCGATGGGGAGACTAGTAAACATGAAAAGATGAGAGGTGCCTCCAGTGACGAAACGTGTGCCCACTTAGGGCGAAGCTCGAAGCCCTGAGGAGGGAGTAAACATTGCCAGCTCGGGGGCAAGAATAAATAACTCAGATGCGTAACGAATAAAAGTCTACAATCGTGTCGGTACGAGGAAAGATTGTAGCTGACTCCACATCGGTGGCCAGGTGCAGATACATGTAATGGGCATGGTTTACCGAACACAAAACAAAAAGTTGCGTTTTAGTGCATAACGAATCTACACTCCCTGGGAAAACCGGACAAAGTACTGTTGCGATAACAATTAACATCCCCGGAAGAACTGAGGTGGGTGATGCCTAACGGAACTGTCAGCCTTGGGGCAATCGGACAAGGTACTATTGCAATCACAACTAACATCCCCGGAAGAACTGTGGTGGGTGATGGTGGCGAGCGCAAAATCCTCAGTTGCATTGCTAAAGCCGATGAAACAACCCTCTACATTATTTGTGCTTGGCCCCAGGCCGGTGTCTTCCAATGCTAACTGAAAATTGCCATGTACCAACACGCGTTTAGAAAAGCCTGAGATTGTTCCTACTCCGGATCAAACTCAAAAGTGAATGGTAAAGTAAGGCCAACAATGTAAAGATCTGACAGGCTGTCCGGGTCTGAACATTGGCGAAGGCCGATACTTTACACGGTGTTGTATACGAGCAAGACGCCGTCCGAGGACAAGCTTATAAGCCACGAGAAATGTTCCTAATCCGGAACGACCTCACAGTCAGAAAGGGCATAACAGCGTAACTCACTGTCTTGGCGTAGATCACAAAGCTCAAATATACAGCAAAGCTGATCGAAAAGGCGAATATCTGGGCCGACAAAGTCGGCAGAAAGGATCCTATGGAAAGTTCACCCTAGTAAATCAAAAGCTGACTGAAACTGGATGGGTGAGCCTAGTAACCATAGGCGCACAATCGACCCGACGTAGATCACTATGTTCTTGTCAAAGGACCAATTATATATCCCAAAAAGAATGATAAAATTGGCCATGAAGAATGATGGAAAGAAGAAGAGAAAGAGCTGCAGGTGTGACAATAAGAGACACAATTAGAAATAAAGAAATCAGAAGAAGACTGGACGTGAGACCAGCCATGCAGTTCATAAAAGAACAACAGATTAAATGGTTTAAACACCTGACAAGAATGCCCTGGTATCGTCTACCACAGAGAGCCACACAGAAAAAGTATAATGAGTACAAAGGAAGAGGAAGACCACGCAAAGATGGAGCGACGGCATCAAGAACAGCCTTACGAACATGAATATCAGCTTACAAAGTGCCTTAAAACAAGCACACATAAGATCACTATCTCCCTCCCCTCCAGCACAATCTATAAAGAAGTAAATGATGGAAGAGAAGAAGAAGACACAAATAGAAATTGATCATATTATTAGATCATATGATCATAGATTAGGCATATTAAAACAGCAATGTTTGCAAACTGATATTTTCAATTAAAAACATGAGTTGAAAGAATTTAAGGAAACAAAACACACTACTAAAGACTACACTTGACTAACAATTGCTTTCCTCCGCCGACAAAGCTCAGTCGGTTGATGTTTCAAGAATTTAATTCTCAAGTTTGGTGAATACAAATTTTATTGGAGTTTCAGGCTGCACAAATACAGTGTGGATGAAATTTGTGTTCATGGACTCAGGCTTGATATCAATTCTCAGATTCTGAAGAGCCTGAAAAGTTGAATGATAAAAAAATTAGGAATAAACTGGGGAGTAGGGAGGCGGGAAGTGGGGGCTCTGTGGCGTAGAGGCTAGCTGCTCGCATCTCGTTACAAAGGTATTAGGTTCTCGGTTTGCTACCTCGCGGTGCCATCAGGATATTTTCCCATTGATCCCTAATCTCAGTGTAGGCGAAATCAAGTTCTTAGTCCTATCGGAGGCGGACGATAAAATATAGGTCCCATGTTCAAGTTCAGCATGTAAAAGAAACCATGACAGATTAAAATCGAGAATATCAGACTAGAAAGCCGCTGTCAGAAAATACTTATTAGATAGATTAAAATGGAAAATGGAAGGCTAGAAAGCCACTGTCAGACAATACTTATTAGATAGATTAAAGTCGAGAATATCAGGCTAGAAAGCCACTGTCGAACAACACTTGATAGGTAGATTAAAATAAAATTGCTACAAAATATTCTCACCATCTTCTAAATCACACATAGGACCCTTGCCAATGCTACGAAATTCGTGCACTGCCGCTGATATTTTCCTGCCTAAAAAATAGATCGGAGCATACATGGTTACTCACCGAAGTGCAATGATGATGGTCCAATCAAACAATCAATAATAAACTTGACAAGTTTTATTGAGACAATTGTTTTGTGTGTACATTTAGAGCAGTGAATTTATAAAGAATATTTTGATCTCAAACCTTTGATAAAGGAACAGTGATTCCTTGGGTTGGAGCTGAACCCAGACCCCAGCCTTGCGAAGAGTTCACTAAGCACGCTACAGGCTCTCTTGCTTAAAGTAAGATATTCAAAATATATATTCTTAAGGATTCTATCCATTAAAATTTGTATTCTCAACAAAGTTTTATCGATATAGGGGAAGACTGCAGCAAACTATGTAGAATGGCGAAGCACGTAATAACAAAGTACTGTAGTTTTACAATAACAGTACACATCAACGTTTCGACCAAAAGGCCTTTATTAAGCAAACGATACAACAGTAGTGACGAATTTCACATAATACTACATATAGACTACATCAGAAACAACCCACGGTCATTTTAGCATGTATTCTTTAATTGATAAAGGCCTTTTAGTGGAAACATGCATGTGTATAGTTATTGTTCTTCTATTTTGTAAAACTACAGCACTTTGTTATTACGTGTTTCGCCTATTCTTGACAAACAATAAAAGCATGTAGAAACGTTATTTTAGTTTGTGTACATCAAGAGTTAGAGAACAAAACGAACAATAACAATGTACGTTTATTACATGCCCATACCTTGGCTGTGGCCAAATATATTTCTTGAACAGCAAAGCGGCGACCGACACAATTTCGCGGTCCGAACCCAAACGGTAAGGATGCTAAGCTTGGAAACTGTTCAATGTGCTGTCCGTTAGATGCCCTTAGCCACCTTTCTGGAATGAACTTCTCAGCTTCCTCAAAATATTCCATGCTGCTCTTGGGACTGTGGATTTGGATGAAGGTCTGTAGGATGAATATACTGGAAATTAGATATGATTTTTGGTGGTATACACTGGAAATTAGATATGATTGTTTTGTGGTATTTAAGTGTGAATACACTGCAAATTAGATATGGTTGTTTTGTGGTATTTAAGTGTGAATACTGGAAATTAGATATGATTGTTTTGGTATTTAAGTGTGAATACACTGAAAAATTTTATTTTTTATTTAAGCGTGAATACACTGGAACAAATAAATGATTAAATAATCAAATTGACAACAATCGACGTTTCTACCATAGGTCTTTATCAATAAAACATATACAAGCAGGAAATACTACATGAACTGAAACAAAAATATAGAACAATCTGACCGTGTTAATCCTAGGAAGTCTGGTGAAGATATTGGATTGAAAATGTCAGCACAGCTGAAGCCGTAGTGAGGGCAATGTGTGAGGCCAGGCAATAAGAATAAAACTTAAGCCTAAAGCTGAATCACTCCACACCAACGACCTGTAGTATTATGCAAGTTGATAGGAGGGTCCAGTGACCAAGTGGGGTAGAGGGCGGCGTGGGGGCGAGACAGGAAGGATAACTACGGTACCTAAAATAAACATGGTAAGGACATGGAGAGACCAAAGAACCTTCAAATAGCAATTGTGTGCGTTTGAACTTGCTGTATCCCTGTGGCAACATATGGATGTGAATCGTGGACAATAACACAAACAAAGAACACAATAGAAGCTTTCGAAACAAGGTGTCATTAGAAAAATTCTTAGAACATCCAGGACGAAAGAGAAGAAACAAAGACATCCTACAAGACCTGCATATCAAGTAGCATTGGCTCATAAATAACATTATGTCCTGGAAGATGAAATATTTTGAACCACGTTAAACGTCACAGTGGTTTGGAGAGAATGGTAATGGAAGGCATGGTTCATTGAGTGCGAGGCAGGGGACGATCAAGTCGAAGGTGGTAGCAGGACATCAAAGAAACATTAAACATGGCTCTGGAAGAGGCGGGAGAACTTATAGGCGCTAGAAACAGATAGTTTTTCAGGGTTGGGATGAAAGCGAGTTCCACAGAGACGTGCCACTATTTATGTATCGATGGCAGTCTTATCATAAAAGCTTTTATAAGACTTGACAAACAGTATCACAGTAAACAAGTAACAGACTCACCCCAGCAGGAATTTTGTATCCACTCATAACGACATCTGTAGGCAAAACCCTCCCAGTACCAGACACAGTTGGATTTACTAATCTAAAACAGTAAAAAGATAACTATAGTTTAAAAATAAATTTCAACTTTATTGGACTCAGAAAATTTCTCATTTTACATTCACGATTAGTGTTTCCGAGTTTTAATTTCTTTTTCGCTCCCCCGTTATGAATTCAGACGTAGTTTTTGCGCCTAATATGGCGTCTCTGTCTGGTTTTTGCGTGCATCTTTCTTTCCTATAACCAGTGTTAGTCACCATTCAGGCGATCCTTACTCCGACTTCAGATGTACTTGTAATATGGTCCATGTGGATCCACAAGTAAAAGATAAGGATATCTTATAGTCCAACCGGGCACAATCTGAAAACAGAGATTTTTGGCTGAAGCTGGCCTCGAACCACGGAATTTCCCCGACAAGTTGCCATGAGCGCAGCGTGTTAACAACTTCGCTATCGGTGATCACTCACTTTTCTAATGTGCGACTGACTCCATAAAACTTCCATATTGACGACTACTCGTTTTTCTAACGTTTGACTGACTCCATAAAGCTTCGATATTGGCGACTACTCGTTTTTCTAACGTTTGACTGACTCCATAAAGCTCCTAACCTGAAACTATATTCAGCATAGCCCCGCATGTTTGATGCTAACACAGTCTATGCTGATATATGTGTTATATTTCCCTAATTAGGGTGTCTGTAACGTAGAGGCAAGGTGCTCATCTCTCGTGCCAAAAGTACCAGGTTCGCTCCTCTGGAGTCATCTGGATATTTTCCAGATATCCCTGATCTCAGTGTAGGTGAGATCAAGTTCCATGTCCTATCGGAGACGGGCGATAAAACGTAGGTGCTATATTAAATGTGAGTACGTAAAAGAACCCTTGGCAGTTCAAAATCAAGAAGAGCAGGCTGGAAAGCCGCTGTCCGGGCAAATTTCATTAGAAAAATTAAAAATAAAATTCCTACAAAAATATCTTCACCGTCTTCAAAATTACATCGGGGACCCTCACCGGTGATACGGAGTTCGGGGACTGCAGCTGAAATCTGTCTGTGTAAGAAAGAGATCGGAACACACGTGGTTACTCAGCGAAGTTCAATGATCAATCAATCAATCAATCAAGCAATCAATCAATCAATTAAGCAATCATTGGGATAAAAATGTCAAACTTAAATTTAAAAAATAGAATGACAATGATTCTGTGGTACCTGAACGACTCCTTAAGTGATGCCTTTAAGTAAGACATTTTATCCAAGGATTGAACTGTGACTGTCTTGCTCCGACCAAGAACACTAAAGACTTCATTGCGCAATTTTTCCTGCTTGTCCGTATTTTTTGCCAAATGGTAGAAAAGAACCATCAAATTCTTGGCCGTCTGAAACAATTTGAAATTAATTCTTCGTCTCCTGGACAAGAAAAAAAATAAGTGATATAACAGACAGGAAAACATGACAACCTACACGAAATGCATATCCTATCATCATCAAATAGTCAAATTTACACCGATGGTTCTGTCAGACGCGGAACCAGATCATTGTGGGCTTATTCAGCACAACGAAACGGTAGCACACTTCATGAGGACTGCAGTGCTTTTTAGTTAACCACATCGAGCATGACTATGGCGATCACTGCTGCCTCCATGGCTCTCTTATGGGTTGCTAAGCAACAGGTAACAAATACGATAATCATGTCAGACTCGATGAATATGCTTCAAATGATTGAATCTGGAAGTCTGCGCATGGAATGGGTGGACAACATTCGGAGATCACATCTCAGGAAAATGACTTGGCTGTACACACCTGGACATGCTGGATGCAGGTAACGACTTGCTGACTTTCTTGCAAACAATGTCCCAACTCTAGCGGGCAGAAGTATGGACAGAGACGATATCACCAATGCAGTACGCTCTCATTTATGCGATATGGACGAGTCTCAGACACTGGAACGAGTTCGAGAATTAGGAGTTAAGTTTGGACATGTCAGACAGTGTCGTTTTCGTGGTAGAGAGAGAAGATATACTAATCATCTTCTCAGGGTACGGTAAGCAAATTGACTTTAGGATGGATGCTGCAGCTGTCGACAGAGCACGAATGGGAATAACCAATGTGCAATGACCTAGATCACATACAACATATAGCATCATCATCTAATGCCAAGTCAACGGGCATAAGTTAACATGTTCTTCCACAACTCTCTTTTTCTTGATCTAGCTATAAATTCTGATACGGTAATATATCAGATTTAGTGTTAATGATGAATGTAGAAACCTGACTAAACTTGCATATCATTTCACAATTCAGCAATAAATAATAAATCACAAATACGCCCCTGTTATGCCGGGGCCCGCAAGGAAAGCAAAGAATAGTACCACTTCAACCTACAAGTCATGTCATGGGAGACGAATAAGGTAGATGCCTAGAAAGATAGCTGAGTAAATTAAAAGGATCGCAGAAATGGATGTGGGGCCTACTTGTAGGCGCATAACTAGCACAGCGTACACTCGCTCTTAGGTTCAGATCACATACAAATCACACAGAATGATTAACAAGTGGTCGATATAGAGCGTTCAATGGAGAAGAAGAAGCATGAAAATAACCATAAAAATAATTGTAATCTGTTAGTTTTTCTACAGTTATATGAATAGTATAGCTGTATATGAGAGCGCGTAGCGTAGTTGTTAGTGAACTCGCTTCTCAAGACTGGTGGTCTGGGTTCAACTCCCCGTGCGGCACCCAGCCTCAACTGGGTACCAACATGCTCTGGGAAAGTAAAGGCGGCCGGCGTGATGCTGACCACATCACCCATCGTGTGCGACGGTCAATGAAAATACAGACCTAACACTGTATTGCCCTATATACCACGAGGTATGAAAGGGTTCCTTTTATATGAATAGTATAAAATCCATGGAGGGGCTTCTTCTTCGAACTAACCATAACAACCACTTATTAAACTACTCTTTGTCATTTGTATGGGATCTGAGCCTAAGAGCTTCTTCTTCTTGAACACTCCATATCGACCACTCATTAACCACTCTTTGTGATTTGTGTGTGATCTGAGCATAAGATCAATTGTGTTGCCGAGCCTCTCAAGGGAAGCAAAGAATAGTAAGACTGCGACCTACAAGGCAAGACACGTAAAAGACGACTGAGGTAGATGCCTAGGGCCGGGAAGCTAGCTGAGTAAATAAAAAGCATCGCAGAAATCGGATGTTCTGACCTACTTGTAGGCGCATAACTGGTCTAACGTACAATCGCTCTTATGCTCGGATCACATATAAATCACAAAGAGTGGTTAACAAATGGTTGTTTCATTAGAAGAAGAAGATGAAGTAGAAGATGTATGCACAGTTCAAGTAAGACTGATGATAACAGTGTACCGAATCCGTCCCACCCGTGTACAGCGTCTGCATTGCGTTGGTAATATCATCATAAGGCAGGGCGTTGTCTGAGAGAAGAGAGAAAATAAGATTTGGCTCCTCAGGATCATGTGTTTCTGTCCTTCTTCTCTCCTCCAAGACTCGTTTAGATTCATCAATGTGTTTCAGTGTTTGTCTGAAAGTTTAGCAGAATATTTGAAGTGTTTCAGTATTAGATTATACCTGAATGTTTCACATGTTATATAAAAGTGCTTAGTGGGTTAGTTTGTTTCAATGTCTGATCATACGATAATTAAATATGTGTGAGTGTGTAGGTAACGGGTGCCTTTGTGTACTGATCAAACGATAATTAAATATGTGTGAGTGTGTAGGTAACGGGTGCCTTTGTGTATTGATCAAACGATAATTAAATATGTGTGAGTGTGTAGGTAACGGGTGGTGAAATTATAAAGATAATTGATTCGTGTAAGTTGAGGTAACAATATATGCTTTGTGATTAAATCCAGAACGATACATTATTTTATTTTGAGTTGTTTAGGTCTATGTCGTCCTTTTCTGAATTGCTCATCAAGTTCTGTAATTCGATAATTTTAAGTGTGCAAGTATACTGTCAAGATGTGTAACATTTTATCTTCTCAAGGTGATCAACTATCTCCATCTTTCAAGGTGGTCAACATTCTCCATCGTTCTCAGTGTGTCAACATATCTCCATCTTCATGGCAACTACTCCACTTTCAAGGTTTCACATTTCCATCTTCTAGGTGCAACATTATTTCTCAGGTGTTCCCATAGTCTCCTCTTTCGTGTGAACATATTCATCTTCCAAAGTGTCAATTCTTTCTTTTAAAAATTGCTTGTGATAATTTCTTCTCAAGTTGTCCAACATATCTCCATCTTCTCTTTCTGATAACAGTGTCACTAGTGTTACCAGATCTACTTTGTAGTTGACTAGTGAACATTTCTTCTCAAGGTATGTCCAACATATCTCCATCTTCTCTTTCTGATAACAGTTGTCACTAGTGGTTGACCAGACATTTCTTCTCAAGGTGTGTCCAACATATCTTCATCTTCTCTTTCTGATAACAGTTGTTACTAGTGGTTGACCAGACATTTCTCTGCATCACTTGTCCAGAATTCGTTCCATTTTATGTTCATTATCTTTCGCAGACATCTATTTTCAAATGCATTCAACTTTCTATCTTTAGTCATTTTCCAACTCTCGCTGACATATGTTATGATTGATACAACTCTCGCTGACATATGTTAGATTGATACAACTCTCGCTGATATGTGATTGATACACTCCTGACATGTATGATTGATACAACTTTCGCTGACATATGTTATGATTGATACAACTCTCGCTGACATAGTGTATGATGTTGATACAACTCTCGCTGACATATATGTTTGATAACTCGCTGACATTGTATAGACAACTCGCTGACATATGTTAGGATTGATACAACTCTCGCTGACATATGTTAGTAAGATTGTTGATACAACTCTCGCTGACATATGTTAGGATTGATACAACTCTCGCTGACATATGTTAGGATTGATACAACTCTCGCTGACATATGTTAAGGGCCCTTTGACTTCGCAGCGGAACTAGTTTACCATTGTGTTTATACATATTTTAAAATTGTATTTTTCTGTTTGAAATGTTAAAGATCATAATATTTCTTCAAACGCTTGAGGACCCCTGTGAGTACCCCACTGACCCACGGGGGTCCGCGGACTCCAGTTTAAGAAACGCTGATGTAAAAGATCGTTGCAATACGTTCAAGAACATGGACGTCAGACCCTTCTTTACATACCTGGGATTACCACAGGGTTCATCTGTCACCTGTGTTGAAATATTCAATAAATACCTTGTAGAACGATAGTTTGATGAATGACTATGTTAGTAAAGCAGTACCTGTTGCAGAAGGCCCAACTGAGATGGGTCGGTCACGTTGCTCGAATGCCTGATAAACGCATCCCAAAACAGTTGATGTATGGCGAGCTTGAAGGGGCAGACGTTTAGCTGGTGGACAGAAAAACGCTTTAAGGACACTCTTAAAGTGTCTCTGAAATGCTTCGATATAGACAATACGTGCTGGGAATCCTTGCGCAAGATCGCCAAATGTGGCGCTGTAACAACAAAGAGGAACCCGAATAGCTGAGAATCATCGTATTGTTGAGTCACAGAGAAAACGAGCAGCGCGAAAGACAGAGCACACAACACGCACATGTCTAACCTTGATCATGTATGCCCCACCTGTGGTCGGGGACGTCAGGACCTTATATCACTCCTGGATTACCAGAGAGGTCATCTGTACCCGTTGTTGATATTTCAATAAATCCTTAGCGATAGGATGAAGACTAGTTAGTAAAGCAGTACACAATTCGTGATCACCTACGCCGGCAGGCATGTCACTGCATTGATTGCGTACACAATTCAGTGACAGAAAAAATAGGTTATATTATACGTACTGTTCAACATTGCTTATGACTGAATTCGAAACTAATGGTTAGTGTTATAAGAAAATACCCATGATAAAATGTTGTCTAAGCTCACTTACTCTCTGATCAGTAATCTTGCTTCCTCAAACCCTCTATATGTTTTATTTCTGTACCAGGTATGTGCCACAGACTTGCCACAAACAGCATCATGAAGATAGCCGAACACATCTCTAGATGCTTTCTGGAAAGCTGCTCTTTCTGGGTCACGCATTAGCACGGGGTCAAGAAAACCAAGACGAGCGTTGAAGCAGACGACTCCAATACCTGTGGATGTATATCTAATAGTTAAACATTAAGAGAACCAGCTTTAATGTACTTAATCCAGGCATATGCACAGTCTCTTCTGATTTTTTAAATGATAAAGGATTGTATAATGATATTTCCTGTAATTTCTTTTTTTTTAAACATGACTTATATTTTACGTCTTATCTCTCCTATCTGTGATTAAAGTTTATTACAAATTCCAATGTATATCCACAGAGATTCCATGTTTATGCAGAATGCTGTACGTGTAACAAAAAAGAGACCAGTTTAGAACTGAAGATTGCCCGTGTGTTGCCGGGGCCCGCTAGGAAGCAAAGAATAGTACCACTACGACCTACAGGGCATGTCGTAAGAGCGGCTGATGTAGGACCTAGAGAAGCTACCCTAGTAAATAAAAAGCATCGCAGAAAACGGATGTGCTGGCCTACTTGAATATGCATAGCTGATAGAACGTACAATTGCTCTTAGGATGAGATCACATACAAATAACACAGAATGGTTAACAAGTGGTCGATATGGAGACTTCGAAGAAGAAGTCATTTTTCAACTCACGCTGACAATCAGATGCAATCAAGTAAATTCTTCGCATTATTTAGACCTTTATTCAGAATGTTGTTAACCCTGATATATTGGCTCTCTGTGTTTATAAGAAGACTCAAAGTTTAGTACGCTTGATATGTATTCCTTATACATTGCAATATTTGCGGTGGGAGGGTTAACAAAAATTACAGAGTGAAGGGCTAATTATAAAGTCATAATATTCAAAGTTTGTAAACTTGTCAACTTATTCAGAATAAGTATTGAAATTGTATGTTAGTTCCTGTTGTCATTAGATATAGACTTAGAATATTTGATGTTAGTTCACTGTTTTGTCATTAGATATAGACTTAGAATATTTGATGTTAGTTCACTGTTTTGTCATTAGATATAGACTTAGAATATTTGATGTTAGTTCGCTGTTTTGTCATTAGATATGACTTAGAATATTTGATGTTGTTCGCTTTTTGTCATTAGATATAGACTTAGAATATTTGATGTTAGTTCGCTGTTTTGTCATTGATATGATTAGATATTTGATGTTAGTTCGTGTTTGTCATTGGATATAGACTTGAATATTATGTTAGTTCGCTGTTTTGTCATTAGATATAGACTTAGAATATTTGATGTTAGTTCACTGTTTTGTCATTAGATATAGACTTAGAATATTTGATGTTAGTTCGCTGTTTTGTCATTGGATATAGACTTAGAATTTTGATGTTAGTTCGCTGTTTGTCATTAGATATGACTTAGAATATTTTATGTTGTTCTGTTTTGTCATTAGATATAGACTTAGAATATTTGATGTTAGTTCGCTGTTTTGTCATTGGATATAGACTTAGAATATTTGATGTTAGTTCGCTGTTTTGTCATTGGATATAGACTTAGAATATTTGATGTTAGTTCGCTGTTTTGTCATTGGATATAGACTTAGAATATGTGATGTTAGTTCACTGTTTTGTCATTGGATATAGACTTAGAATATGTGATTAGTTCATGTTTTGTCATTGGATATAGACTTAGAATATTTGATGTTAGTTCGCTGTTTTGTCATTGGATATAGACTTAGAATATTTGATGTTAGTTCACTGTTTTGTCATTGGATATAGACTTAGAATATGTGATGTTAGTTCACTGTTTTGTCATTGGATATAGACTTAGAATATTTGATGTTAGTTCGCTGTTTTGTCATTGGATATAGACTTAGAATATTTTATGTTAGTTCGCTGTTTTGTCATTAGATATAGACTTAGAATATTTGATGTTAGTTCGCTGTTTTGTCATTGGAAACTAGAATATTATAGTTAGTCCTTTGTATTGATATTGAATATTTGATGTTAGTTCGCTGTTTTGTCATTGGATATAGACTTAGAATATTTGATGTTAGTTCACTGTTTTGTCATTGGATATAGTCTTAGAATATTTGATGTTAGTTCGCTGTTTTGTCATTGGATATAGACTTAGAATATTTGATGTTAGTTCGCTGTTTTGTCATTAGATATAGACTTAGAATATTTGATGTTAGTTCGCTGTTTTGTCATTAGATATAGACTTAGAATATTTGATGTTAGTTCGCTGTTTTGTCATTGGATATAGACTTAGAATATTTGATGTTAGTTCACTGTTTTGTCATTAGATATAGACTTAGAATATTTGATGTTAGTTCACTGTTTTGTCATTAGATATAGACTTAGAATATTTGATGTTAGTTCGCTGTTTTGTCTGGACTGATACGTCTTAGATATAGACTTAGAATATTTTATCAGCATCATCAAGCTGCTTGTTCCTTTCGGAACTTGGCTTTCATGACAGAAGTCCTGACAAACTCTGTTCTGTGCAAGTTGACCAGCGTCAGCAGCAATTAGTCTTAGATTGTCAATGACATCGTCTCTAGGTCTTCCTCTCATTCCTCTTCCAGGCACCATTCTCTAAAAACAATTACCTTCTCTAGACACTCATGTCACTTAATGCGTCCGAAATGTTTAATTTTCCTTGACGTTATGTTCTTTAATAGCCATCTATCTCCAATATAAAGATGTTGCAGAATAGAAGCATTTGTTCTGTTCTCTGTCTATGATATTTGAAGTACTTTTCTGTAGCATTTGCATTCAAAATGATCTTCTCTACCGCTTTGTAAATGGTTCATGTTTGACAACGACATGTTGCCAAGGAAAAACCCTGGCTCTTAAACACTATATTTTATAGTATTATTAAATTCACCTCGTACCATTATACGTTACAGAGGGAGTGTAATTAATTTCTACATACCGCTCTATCCTTGACAACTCGTTGAATCAAATCTACGAAATTGAATCGTATATTTATCGCTTCTTTAACTAAAGCTCGTTTCAGGGTTTCACAATGACTTTCTTTATTTCTGGAACCCTTTGTCTCCCACTTCAGTGTTTGCTTTCTGATTCTGTGATAGTATTCATTATCATCATATAGCTTGTCCTAAGCAGAACTTTGCCACTCCGACAATCCTTCGGAGTTTCTCTCGTAGGTCAGATGTCCCACGTCTGCAGCCGCCATGTTTACACCATCAGTTACATCCTGCATCCATCTTCTCCGTGGTCTTCGTCTTCCTTTGCTGGTATGCCTCCTTCCATGATGGTCTTCTCCAGCCCTTCGTGTTTTTATATGTCCAAAATACTTCAATTTTCTCTTTTTATTTGTAGCATTAGCCAGTTTTTTTTGCTTTGAATTTTTATGGATATAATCAATTTGTTCTCTTCTCTGTCTATGATATACGAACTACTCTTCTGTAACACTTATATTCAAAAGTACATATATGTTTTTCCACTGCCATGCTTTACAACCATACGTTGCCACTGGGAATATGCATGCTCTTAGTATTCTGATCTGAACACTGATGAGCCGTGCACCAGCATACCTTCGAATGAATGCTGATACACAACATCCTCTGCACATGGAAATAAAGAGACAAAAAAAATAGGTTAAAAGAGAAAATCTTGGATGGGTCAGACCGAGGACTGTATTGAACAGGTGTGTACACTTGAAAACATTGATCCCGGTGAAGAATGGATACCAGTGCCAACAAGAATCAATACATCATTTTCGGTATGCATCAAACTTGATAAAGAATGCAGACAAAACAACCCACTTGTCGTGGAGGCAGCAGTTCATGCATTAATTTCTGAGAACGCATCTGAGCATGATGTAATCATTTATACGGATGGTTCGGTGATTCGACATGTGCGGAGCTCGTGAGCTTTCACTGCTCAGGTCGGAGGTGATGTTGTGAAGGAAGACAGTGGTTATTTTGCCGTGCTACGAGCAGTCTCACTATGGAAATCATGGCGGTTACTAAAGCGATGATTTGGCTGGGAAACATAGAATTTTATCCATGCATTTTTCTCAGTGACTCAATGAGTATGCTCAGGAAGATTGAAATAGGATGGGCTAGAAGACATTGGATGGAGTTGCTGGGGAGGTCTAAACTGACGAAGATCACTTTTATTTTTGTGCCAGGGCATGCAGGTGTAAGGGGAATGAACGTGCGGATAGGCTTGCAGGTATGGCTGCTGTACAAAGCGGGCGAGCAATGGACCTGGCTGATATTATAAATTCCTTACGGGAGCGTGGACGTGTACATGATTCACGTAATAGCGGTGAATCTACAACTCTAACCAGACTGCAAGAACTCAGTTAAGTGTGGGTGTAGCTCGACAAGAACGCTATGCTGGCAGACAAAGAAGAATTGCAAACCAACAAAGAACCGGTGTCATTAGTCGCTACACGCTTAAGTACATACTGAGGGAGAGATCGGAGCACTTATGGTCTAATTTGTTCGACGTGCAGTGATGGTGATCCGACGACTAAACTAAACTAAGTATTCTGATCTTTGTTTTCCTATCAGTTTCGTTCCACATGATAGCATTACAATGAACAATATGTCATCTTCATAACTGCAAACTGTTAACCTACTCTCAGAAGCAAAGTGAAAGAAAAGCTCCGATAGATCATCTGGGGTCATCTCTTGCTTGCCCAGAACGTCGACAAATTCATCTGCCACTTCGCTTTGTTGTGGTAGATAATGGTAGGCCGAGTCCACTCTCATAAGACGTTTGTTGAGTGGAGCTCTGAGAGTGTGCCATTCTTCACCTTCTCTGTGATAGAATTCAAATGGAGAATGTGTATTACCTATACATTTTTGTGCACATATTTACCAACATCATAATTTCTTCTTCTAAAGCTTCATTTCAACCACTTGTTAAACCACTCTTTATGATTTGTATGTGATCTGAGCCTAAGAGCAATTATACGTTGTGCCAGTTATGCGCCTACAAGTAGGCAAGCACCAGGGCCGTGCCGTGCTATGACAAAGAGAGGCGGCCGCATCAGGCGGTGCTGTAAGGAGGGCGACATAAGCAGCAACATCAAAATTACAATTGAAGGTTATTTTAAAGAAAAAAGATTTAAGTTGCGACATTTTGAAGACTCGCATCCTACTGAGAAAATATACCGCACGGTCCTGGCAAACATAACCGATTTCTACGATGCTTTTATTTACTAGGGTAGCTTCCTGGCCCTATCATATCACATACAGTATGAAATTCAACGTGGATCCTCCCTAATTAGTATAATTTACGCATTTCCACTGCACTATTTTGTTATGACCAAGACACATGTATATAAGGCTTGTGTTCTCAGCACTCTGCTGTATAGTAGTGAGACATGGACCACATATGCTAGACAAGAACATCGCCTCAACACCTTCCACGTCCGCTGTCTCAGGCGAATATACAACATCCGATGGCAAGACCACATATCTAATATAGAAGTCCTGGACATTGCTGGCATTCCAAGCATGTACACCTTGCTGAGTCAGCAACGTCTGAGATGGCTGTGACACGTGTGTCGTATGAGCGATGATAGAATCCAAAAAAACATTCTGTATGGTCAACTCGCATCTGGTGCTGGACAGCATGGGCGCCCATTATGACTCTTCATTGAGACCTGCAAGCGTGATCTAACTTCATGCGGCATAGACAAAGAACACTGGGAGCGGCTGGCCAAAGACAGGCAAGCATGGCGAGCTGCAGTGAGGGGCGGTTAAAAAAAACAAAACAAATCACATGTGGAGGCAAAAGAGAGCGCATAGGCAGAGAGAACATCCTGTGTATCAGCTCCAGTCTCCAGTTTTACCTGCAGCAACTGTGGCAAGGATTACCACATCAGAATATGCCATTACAGCCACAAAAACGTTGTGATTCAGCACAGAACATACTACGTGACGCAAGACTATTGTCTCCTGAGACAAGAGGAATATTGTGACTAGAGAATGTGTCTCTGTTAGTAGATCGAACCCACCACAAAAATTTGAGCTCCCTTTGGAACCAAATATACTAATTGGCATACAATTTGAATAGAGTTTCAATTAGTGAATCATAAGTAAGTAAATATTGTGAATGAAATTCCTGGTAGCAGAACTACTACGTACCGCAAGTTTCATCCTGGCTAACAACTCGTGGCAAAATATTGGACACACACATTACAGAATATGCTAGTACAGCACAGAACTGTAAAAAATATGTCTCCGAGACAGCAGAACTATACTACGTGACACAAACATATTGTCTCCTGAGACAGCAGTACAAGAATATTTGGTAAAGACTAGTAGAACTAATGGTCTCGCTTTATTGTAGTCTGGCCCACTAACAAAATGGTCATGAGCACCACTGTTGGAACCAAAATTTCGTAAATTAGATATACAATTTCTAATAGCGTTTCATATTAGTTAATATAATAAGAAGTAAATTATTGTGAATGATATTCCTGGTGTGAAACGTTACAAACGTCATCTGGTACACACCGAGGCTTACAAAACTATATGGTACACACCGAGGCTTACAAAACTATATGGCACACACCGAGGCTTTAAAAACTATATAGTACACACCGAGACTTACAAAACTATATGGTACACACCGAGACTTACAAAACTATATGGTACACACCGAGGCTTACAAAACTATATAGTACACACCGAGGCTTACAAAACTATATGGTACACACCGACGAGTAGAAAACTATATGGTACACACCGAGACTTACAAAACTATATGGTACACACCGAGACTTACAAAACTATATAGTACACACCGAGGCTTACAAAACTATATGGTACACACCGAGACTTACAAAACTATATGGTACACACCTAGGACTTACAAAACTATATGGTACACACCGAGACTTACAAAACTATATAGTACACACGAGGACTTACAAAACTATATAGTACACACTGTGGCTTACAAAACTATATGGTACACACCTAGACTTACAAACTATATAGTACACACTGTGGCTTACAAAACTATATGGTACACACCTAGACTTACCAAACTATATAGTACACACCGAGACTTACAAACTATATAGTACACACTGTGGCTTACAAAACTATATGGTACACACCAAGACTTACAAACTATATAGTACACACGGGCTTACAAAACTATATAGTACACACCGAGGCTTACAAAACTATATAGTACACACCGAGGCTTACAAAACTATATGGTACACACCTAGGCTTACAAAACTATATAGTACACACAAGACTTACAAAACTATATGGTACACACCGAGGCTTACAAAACTATATAGTACACACCGAGACTTACAAAACTATATAGTACACACCAAGACTTACAAACTATATGGTACACACCGAGGCTTACAAAACTATATAAAAGATACTCACAAATCAATTAGAGTATGTCTGAAGTTGTTACGCTCTGCATAAACTTTCGCGATATCAACTTTGATTCTTTTTGGATATTTTCCTTCATTTCTGAACAAAACCTCCGCATCTTTAGGATCACTGATTAAGACTGTAACTCTTCCAAGACGTAATTTGACAATCGGTCCATACTTTTCAAGCAACTCCGTGTACACTTTTGAAGCATGTATGGCTGATTTCTCCGCTGCAAACAAAATAATGAAAGTGATTGATGAAAATGTATTATTTCTAACAATTTAAAATAATGTGTTCCAAAGTGTTTGGGTCACTCACTAAGTATAGTATAACTGAGCTAGTAAAGAATACATGCAATGTATATTACAGTGGTCTAGTTAATGATCGATGACTATGCTTTAGTTGTTACGAACGTGTATAGACGTTTTGCCCATTCACTGCTAAAGACGCGTAAACACGTCTGTTATTATCTCTCTCCTCTCTCTCTCTTCTGTGGGCTAAAGACGTGTTAACGCGTTATACATTTCTACTGTCACTGCTATTGCCGTACATTCACTTGTATGACCTAGAAACAAAGAGTAACTATTTTTAGATCCGTTTTCGGAGAGTATTTAGCAGCGAAAGGGTTAAAATGGTAAAAACATCTCGTGTGTTGACGGGACTCGCAAGGGGAGCAAAGAATGATAATATTGCGACCTACAAGGCATGGAGTAAGAGGCGACAGACGTAATGGCCTAGAGAAGATACATGGGTAAATAAAAAGCCTCGCAGAAATCGGAAGTGCTAACCTATTTGTAGGCGCATAACTGGCACAACGTACGCTCGCTCTTAGGCTCGGATCACATACAAATCACAAAGAGTGGTTTAACAAGTGGTCGATATGGAGCTTTCGAAGACGAAGAAATAGGAGAAGAAGGAGAAGAAGTATCTCTACAACTTGTGTACTCTTTTTGTCTCATTTAACATTTAATCCGTTTACTTCGTAATTTATTTACCTCTAGGTGCATTTATTTGGCAGTGTATACCGAATTAGTCAATATACTGACTTTGCGTCATTAAAAAAATATATAGATAGCCAGTATATCGGCTCAGAAGGGTGAATGGTTTAAAGCTTCTACATAAGATTTCCATCGTTGTCTTTCTGACACTTTTCTATTAATTGTTTCCCCTGTCATACTACAATTTTTCAGCTTTTCAGCTTCCACAGGTTGTCTCCATGTCTCCATTTGACGTCCAGGTCTTCTTTTTTTCATCTGCTGTTCATTGGAGAGCTGTTATAACGAATGTCCCTACTGGAACTCGACGTATATGCCCAATTTATCTCCATCTTCGATTTTTGAATGATCGCTTTCAATGATGCAAACTTTGCATATTTTTTAAAAAAAATATCGTTGGCATGCAAAATTGTATCTAACATGTATTTAGTAGAATACATATTGCATACGCTTTAAATCCCGATCGAAGCCGGGTTAATTAGCTAGTTAATATATAATTTAAGTGAAATCAAATATAATTCATAGATACAATTTTATATTAACCTAATTATATCAACTTACTGAATGGTTTGAAGTGAAGTAGAGGACCAATCACTGGCCACTGGTAAAGTCCTCTAGGTCCAGGGATACTCTCAAAAGGCTTAACTTGATTAGAATTCTGATACTGCACACCAGGCACAGTGGTACTGAAGAGCGCTGCGTTTCCGTTAGACGACGTCCATGAAAATGGCACGCAAAGTTTTCTCTTTCCCAAAGCGCGTACTAGAGCCATTTATTTGTACGAAAGTAAGAGTCTAATTCAAGTATTGAGAGAGATATAGTATTTGTTTATCAGATGAGATCTGTGTTTTCGTTAATCGTCAATGTCTATGAGTCAACAAGATTGAGAGATATGAAACAACATCATTAATTTCCAACATTAAGATAAACTAGAATAATAAAAGTATACACATCACAAACGGACTTAAGAAAGTTACAGAGGAAGTACTAAGAGATGAACAGACAGGATTTAGTCAAAACAAATCCTGCACGGATCAAATATCGACGCTGAGTATCATAGTGGAGCAGAGCATCGAGTGGAACTCATTCCTCTATATCAACTTTGTCGATTATGTAAAGGTATTTTTATAGCATAGACAGGGAAACACTTGAAACTACTACGGAATTATGGCGTCCCCAGAAGCTAATCAAACTAACAAAGAAATGTATGAGGAGACAACGGGTAGAGTGTTGCATGAAGGAAAACTGACAGATGCATTTCAAATAAAAACTGGTGTGTGACAGAACTGCCTTCTATCACTCTTCCTTTTCCTGATGGCTATTGACTGGATAATGAGATCAACAACAGCCAGGGGGAGAAATGGAATCCAGTGGACCATGATGAGTCAATTGGAGGATTTATATTTCTTAGCAACGGAGATCCCAAATATTTGAATCGATGAACTTGTTTCAGTGTCGTATCGCCAGTGTGGTGACGAGGCCCAGAAGGGGGAGCAAAGACTAGTACCACTGCAACCTACAAGGCATGTCGTAAGAGGCGACTGATTTAGGACCTAGGGAAGCTACCTAGTAAATAAAAAGCATCGCAAAAATCGGATGTGCTGGCCTACTTGTAGGCGCATGACTGGCACAACATACAATCGCTCTTAGGCTCAGATCGTATACAAATCACCCAGAGTGGTTAACAAGTGGTTGCTATGTAGCGTTCGAAAAAGAAGAAGTTTCAGTGTCGTATTGTTTATTGTGATATAAAAACAAACAAATAATGCTAAATATGTTTGAAACAAATAATAACAAGAATCCCAAAACGAACTAGTAGAAAATTAATCATGATAAAACAACATGAACGTTTCACTAAATGTGTTTACAGAATCTGCCACTAAACAAGGATACTAAATCCACTCGAGATACCAACACAAATTAATTTATAAAATGCTGTTATGCCAGTACACAACAATAATGTATATGATTGCAACCTTAGATAACATACAGAATTAATAGTGTTGTCTCAGCTAACCATGGCTTATATTACACAGTGTAGTCAATTGTGAAATTGAAACCTTTATTATATCGATGATGTACTAGTTGTTACGAGCTCTTTACTGATGCAAATATCATATATGTTTGTGTAATAGTTCCTTATTTACATATATATTGTCAACAGGTCATTGTTATTTGAGATAAGAATGAGAGTTATGCAGTGCTACATAAAGAAAATACTGACATATTGACGTGAGTCATGGACAATAAACAAACAGATCGAAAAATCTCTGAGGGCCACAGAGATGTGGTTTTACAGAAGAATGCTGAGAATTCCATCAAGTAGTAGCTTGTCCCTTGCGGAACGTCGCACTCATCACAGCCCGCCTGAAAAGCTCCCTGTCTCTTGAAAGTTCTCCTGCCTCTTCCAGGGTCATGTTCAAGGTTTCTTTGGTGTCCTGATGCCATCTTCGTCTTGGTCGTCCCCTGCCTCGTTTTCCAGGAACTATGCCTTCCATTACCTTTCTCTCTAGACCACTGTGGCGTTTAATGTGGCCAACATATTTCATCTTCCGGGACATGATGCTATTTATGAGCCAATGCTCCTTGATATTCATGTCTTGTAAGATGTCTTTGTTTCTTCTCTTCTCTGTCCAGGATGTTCTAAGAACATTTCTATAGCACCTTGTTTCAATTTTGGTTTTTAATGTTTGTGTTATGGTCCACGATTCGCATCCATGTGTTGCCACAGTGAATATGCATGTTCTTAGAAGTCTTACTTTTCTTTCTTTGCTTGTGTCATGCCATAGTTTCTTCATGCTCATCAACGTTTGGAAAGCCATGGCTAGCTTTCTTCTAACTTTTTTCGTACAATCTCCATTGTTGATAATTATAGAGACAAGATATTCCAAATCTGTGACGTTCTCAGTGTTTTCATTATTTATGGTAATTTTGGGTTGAGATTTTACTTTGTCGTTGGACATAATTTTAGTTTTCTTTATATTCAGAAAAAAGGTTATGATCTTCGCTGTGCTTTTTCATAGACCGAACTAGATGTTCCAAGCAGGTGGCACTATTTGAGAGTTGTACTGTGTCGTCTGCGTACCTTAGTTCTGGAATCAAATTTCCCCCGATTATAAATGGGTTAAAAAAATGTACAGTTTTCACCATTCTTAACATTTCGCATTATATGTTCTGGATAGATGTTGAATCTCTCTGTGGAATATTCTGAGATGCTATGGAATACCAGACAAAATAATAAACTTTATAAAGAGCCTCTATGATGGTTCACAGTGTGCAGTTCGCACTGATGGTGGACACAGCGACTGGTTTATGGTTGAAACCGACGTAAAGCAAGGCTGTATTCTATCTCCGCTATTGTTTGGAGTGGCCATTGACTGGGTGATGCGAAAATGTTGCAGGGGCGAAACTGGCATCGATTGGGTAGAAAATAGTCAACTAGAAGATTTGGATTTTGCAGATGATATTGCCTTGTTAAGTAGAAACAACCAAGATATGCAAAGAAAAACAGACAACTTGTCATCTATAGCATCAAAAGTTGGACTGCAGATAAGCTATGAAAAACAAATATAATGAAGACACCTATGGCAAGTAATGCAGATATCACACTGGAATCTAAAATGATAAAATAACAGAGCAGTTCACCTATTTGGGTAGCAATTTTGATTGCACAGGAAATGTTAAAAATGAAAGTATGATACAAATTGGCAAAGCAACATCAGCTTTTAAAAGTCTAAATAAAATATGGAACTGCAAGTTATATAGTATTAAAACTAAATTACGAATTTTCAATTCAAATGTTGTATCAATTCTAACATATGCCTGCGAGAGTTGGAAAATGACTAAAGATATAGAAAGCAAGTTGATTGCATTTGAAAATAGACGTCTGCGAAAAATAATGAATTTAGTTTAGTTTAGTCGTCGGATCACCATCACTGCACGTCGAACAAATTAGTCCATAAGTGCTCCGATCTCTCCCTCAGTATGTCCATCAGCGTGTGGCGACTAACGACACCGGTTCTTTGTTGGTTTACAATTCTTCTTTGTCTGCCAGCATAGCGTTCTTGTCGAGCTACACCACACTTAACTTTGAGTTCTTGCAGTCTGGTTAGTGTTGTGGATGCACCGCTATTACGTGAATCATGTACACGCCCTCTCTCCCTTAGGGAATTTATAATATCAGCCTGGTCCATTGCTCGTCCGCTTTGGACAGCAGCCATACCTGCAAGCCTATCCGCACGTTCATTCCCCTTACACCTGCATGCCCTGGTACAAAAATAAAACTGATCTTTGTCAGCTTAGACCTCCCCAGCGATTCTATCCAATGTCTCCTAGCCCATCCTGTTTCAATCTTCCTGAGCATACTCATTGAGTCACTGAGAAAACATGCATGGATAAAAGTCTGTGATTCTAGCCAAATCATCGCTTTGGTAACCGCCATGATTTCCATAGTGAGACTAATGAATAGTGAAAAATAATGAATATAAAATGGAACGAATTCAGGAGAAGTGATGAAATCAGAGACATGTCTGGTCAACCACTAGTGACAACTGTTATAAGAAAGAGAAGATGGAGATATGTTGGGCACACCTTGCAGGAGAAATGATCAACGAATATCAAAGCAGGCATTGAAGTGGGATGCAAAGGGTTCAAGAAAGAGAGGTCGACCTAAGGAGACCCTGAAGCGAACTTTGCTGAGAGAGGCAGGAAATATCGGTCTCAGTTCCATGGAGGAGATTGAGCGAGTTGCCCAGGATAGAGCGGTATGGAGAAATTACTTGCAGGCCCTATGTAACGTATAACGGTACGAGAGGAATTATTATTATTATTATTATTATTATTATTATTATAGATGTTGAGTAAATATTGGGAGTGTATGCATCCTTGTCTTACTCCTTTTTGCACTTCGAACCATTCCGATGTTTCTCCCGCTATTCTGACTGCAGCTTCTTGTTCGTAATAAAGTGGAGAATCCACAGGCGCTAAAATTACTAATGTGGAGGTGTTGAATGAGGTCAAGACAAAGAGAAATCTTATTATCAATATAAGAAAGAGGCAGTCATCATGTTTCTGACATGTGATGAGGAGGAGGTTTAGAACACATTGTGACAACCGGTAAAATCGAAGGTAGACGAGACAGAGGCAGACAGAGAGAGAAAATTGTGGATAGCCTGACGTCATGTCATGGAAGAGCGTCAACATCTGATATGATAGCAAACATAAGACACAGAGATTTGTGGAGATGTATGATCGTCTACGCCAGCCGGCAAAGCACCTGAAGATGATGATGATGCCACATTAAAAATGTATGTTTTAAGCAGTTTTACGTGTGTTAATTTGTTTAGGTTATACCATCTCTCTCTCTCTCTCTCTCTCCTATCCCCTCTCTCTCTCCTATATATATATATATATATATATACCTCTCTCTGGTATCTTTGCACTTTTTTTATTTTTTATAATCACTCAGCAATGTCAGGCCTTTTTCTTTAGCAATCTCTTGAAACTTGTTGTGGGAATTGTATGTGATTTGAGCCTAAGGGCGATGTACGTTGTGCCAGTTATGCGCCTACAGGTAGGCCAGCACATCCGATTTCTGCGACGCCTTTTATTTACTAGGGTAGATTCCTAGGCCTCTACCTTACTCGCCTCTTAGAGCATGCCTTGTATGTTGTAGTATTAGTATTCTTTGCTCCCCTTGTGAGCCCTAGAACCACAAGGGCGATAGTTATATCTTCTCAATCCCTCTATTCTTCGTTTGCAGAAACCAGTTAATGCTTACGTGTACCTTATTGTTTTAGTCGTTCTCCATTCTGACCAGTGGCGGCTCGTGATCATTTTTGTTGGTGGGGCCAGACCAAAATTTTCGGAAAATTCATGGTTCGGTTAGGTTATATTTTAATGTATAAAATAATAAATACACGTTACACTTTATTTTTGGTGTGGCCCGGCCCACTGGCCCTTAATGACGAGCCGCCACTGTTTCTGACCTATACAGCAGAACTGCAGAACTGCTTTAGCATTAGAGTTAAATATTGATTGATGAATTATATATGAGAAAGACGAGATAATAAAAATAGAAATTATGGGATGTCAAGTAAGCGGAGATACACATGTTACTCAAAACGTTACATTTGTAACTGATACAACTTCAGTATTCTGTCCAAATATTGTTATATCTCTATATGAGTGTCTTGTTGAATTTCAATTGTTTTCATTTGAAGTTGTTCTTCGAAGTTTCACATAAATTAGAAATCTAATATGATATGGAGAGTGTAGTATTGTAGCACGGGGAAAAGAAGGTAAGGAAGGCAGGAAGGAAGGAAGTAGGTAGGAGTTTCAAATGAATTAGAAATCTAATATAAGTGGAGGGTGCAAAAGCGTTGCACAGGAAGAGAAGTAGGGAAAGGATGGAAGGAAGAAAGGCAAGACGAAAGGAAGGAAGAAAGGATGAGAGGAAGGAAGGAAGGTGGAAGTTAGGAAGGAATAAGATGTCTCAAATAAATTAGAAATATAATATGATGTGAAAGGTAACAAAAGCGTAGTACAGGAAGAAAAGAGAGAGGAAGGAAGAAATGAAGAAAGGAATTAAGGAAGAAAGGAAGAAATAACGAAAGGAATGAATGAATGAAGGAAGGAAGGAGATGTTCCAAATACATTCGAAATATAATATGAAATAACGAAGAAGGAGAAATGAATGAATGAATGACTGAATGAAGGAAAAAGAATGTTTCCAAATAATTCAGAAATATAAATATGAATGAAGGTGAAATAGGTGTGATGTCACCTAGCAGTACATCACTTACAGATCAAGAGCTGGGTGAAGGGGGTGGCAAATAACAGCACAACAGTGTGTGAGTAGACTTATCATCAGATCTAACTGTACGGCTGGACGCTGTTGGAGATATTCGAAAGATGGCATCTATGGACGTGTCTTGTGTGCAGTGAGGATATTCAAAACTGAAACTCTACTTGTTTTCTTTGTTTGTTTGCCCCTTGATTAAGACCTATAAGTCGAGACGCTGGTTTCTTTTGTCTTATGATTTTATTCCTGCTTACGTACAACTTCAGATCTGTCTGTTTACATAAACACGACCAGTTTTTGTTCAGCTTTGCAGCAGCCACCAACCCCGATTCATTTTGGTCTAATTTTTCGACTTTCTGCAGACGTCTGCGTTTTTTATTTTAATAGTATCTTGCTTCCTCCATTTCTTCTTCTGCGCTCAACGTAACTTACTTACTTATTCCTCTCCGCTCCTCGTGGAGCATAGGGCCTCAACAGTTGTTGTCTCTGGCTGTGTTCTGTATGGTCTCCAGGATAGTCGAGCACTCTTCAGTTCCTCAAGAAAACTTTGTCTCCAGGTCTGTTTAGGACGTCCCTTTTCCGTTTTCCTTGCGGGTTCCATTCGTGTGCTTCTCTAGTGACACTCGACTGTGTCTTCTGTAGAGTATGTTCAAACTCATTACTTTTTTCTCCTCTTAACCTTGGTCATCATGTATTCTTGTCCTGTTCTTATCCACATATCTGTGTTTGCAACTCTGACATGCCATCTTAGTCTGAACATACGTCCAATGTAAGCTGTGCTTATATTTCAAATAATATATTCAGATAGTGAAAATAACGTCACCGAGGCCGTCGACATTTCCTTTCGTTGATGGTTAGTGATTTTGCCAACTTCCTTGTAACTGTGAGATATGTGAGCTTCTCCATGTTTCCTAAACTCCTTGATGTAGCAGGAAGAGGGACAACAGAGATAGACATAAGTAGAGAATGAACAGAAGAACTAGTTGACTCAACTCCTTTTGAAAGGAATGATCTGTTATACAGGATTAAGTCAAGACAAGATGAGCTAGAATAGCTTATCATACCATTTAAATATTACTTAGTGATACATAGGCCAAGGTACGGTTCACTGTGTTCATTCCCCGCCATCAGACTGCTTGTTGGTCATGTCAATTTCTACTATACTCGGAGCATGTGTACACATCTTTAAGCAAGAGAATAATCAGGTAGGTACTTAGTGTTAATCATAAGTAAGCTGTATATATTGGTTCTCTATCCTCTGTTATAGCAAGCATAACTCTAGCTTTTTTCCAACCACAATGGGAGCGTTCATATTAGCCATGAGATAAATGAGCATTGTCAGGGGCGTCGCAAATTCAGTCACATGATTGATGATACACATCTGATGATCTCCTTGTCTGTCCATTTTCCCCTAGATTTGTATTTGTTTTGTGTAATATTGCATGAAAGAGAGAAAAAGAGAGTGTCGACTTATGACTTTACTTTACTATAAGTGCGTTCTGAACATCGTGGGTTCGAATCTTGACCCCGCCGTTCCGTTCACGGTTGCATTTTTTCCAGAGACTCACTACGATTGTTGCCGGAGCTAAGGAGTTCGCGCTTTGTGCAATATTCTCGGCGGGTGACGAGCAATTTCTGCGGACAGGGACGGAGCCATGTGGGTAAACTGACGGAATGAAGACAATCCTTCGTCTTTAGACCCTTAAAGGGTCTACGGGGGCTTTAGACACTTCAATGACATTTCATGGAGTTGATAATAAATATTTACAGAACATCTTAAACTCTTACTCAGTCAACGAATTGACTTCATTCACTGGGTCTCTAGGAGAAAATGCATTCGTGAACAGAACGGTGCGTTGCGGATTCGAACCTAAGACCTCCGACTCGCAAGGCAAGGGCTGAACCACTTAGCCACAGAGACCCCCCTACAGGACATCTTTTATTTGCTTATGATATTTGAATTGAAGAGAGAGAGAGAGGGGGGGTTGTTTTTGAAAGACAGAAACAGTACAATTATCTCTTGCAACATGACAAACCACTTGACAAACCGTTCTGGCAGGACCAATTTTTTGACAGGTCACCTCACGAACCAAAACATTAAACAGAAGCACAATTATTCACAAGAACAATGCGTAAAATATATTTGTGTATAAAGTTTTTTATATAATACAGAAAGTGAAGTTATATAACAGAGCTTTTTAACTCTACACATTTTGATATATGAAATTGTGATCTGATGTGTTATATAAGAAAGATATCATAAATATTGGTAAAGCCCTCTAAAAATAGAAATATTATTATAAACAAACAACACGATGAGACGTGATTTTAACCCTTTAACCCTTCTGAGCAGATATATTGGCACATATTACTTTTTAACATGACGCAAAGCTCAGAATACTGGCTAATTTAGTATACATTGCGAAGTAAAAACGTCCAGATGTGAAATAAAGTAAGGAAGTAGAGGGTTAATATACGTATGAAATGAATGAAAATCGTGATATATTCTTTACATGACGTCGCCACAACCACAGTGAACTAGTCGTTTTTATTTTCTAGGCACCACTTATACGTTCAGTAGTGTGCCAAAGCTTTCTGAACGGTGAGGACTGTTTTTACCGTTTGTATAAATCCATGTTATCAAATTTGCTTCCAAACTGATCTGCGCAGAGCATGAACTAGGTGCTCTTGAGTTTTGATCGAGCTCACTATCCCTAAGCCACAGACGCCAATATGCGCATACTAGGAGTTAATAAACATTTTCACTTGCTCTGTTGCTCGGGAGCATATGCTCTCAACCAGTGGCGGCTCGTGATCGTTTTTGTTGGTGGGGCCAGATACAGATTTTCGGGAAAATCATGGTTTTGGGTTAGGTTATATTTTCATTTATTAAATAATAAGTGAACGTTACACATTATTTTTGGTGGGGCCCGGCCCCTCTAGCCCTTAATGACGAGCCGCTACTGCTCTCAACAAACATTCTCATAATTACAACTGCATGCCACCACAAACCATAGTAATCCTGTTAGTTTTTGTGATGAACAAATGAATGCAACATTCTTTTGTCTACGGATCTCTGTTCTGCGTAGCCTTATTTTTTATCCCATTGAGCTCATGCAACTATTCCACTATGCCTCTTTATTTTTAATAGTGTATTCACTTTCCTTCTCGTAGTTTGCTCTACGATCAATTAATTGTTCTTCTTCAAAGTAAATTTTTCTTATTTAATTGTCCTTATTTTCTGATAAATTTTATTAGACTAATTCACGCAATTTGAGTCTCCTTAGAGTCAAGATACGGTGCTCTTCACACTTTAATGCTCCAGAAGAATTATGTTCATGTTCTGTACGAAACGATCAGAGTATTTATTTTCCAGTGATCTCTATCTTATGGTAGATGTCATTACCAGAATCACTCAAGGCATTAACAGATGCTTCTACTACGAGGATGTAGGTTGAGATTGTTACTATTCCCCTCTATTGATTCTCTGGGATTTTGTTTACTGGGGCCGTTGTTGTTTTCGACTCTCAGACGATGCTTTCGAAAATCCAGAATGACAGCGATATGAGTGGATGTTGTATATAGAGGTTTTCAACCTCCGGAGACTCACGTGAATCTACTGTCCTGATCCTACGGGTGTTTGTGGCAACTAGAGATCGGAGAGGCTTTCATCGAAAGTATCGATTGTTGGAGAGTTTAGGATGGATAAATGGGATGTTCTTCGGTCGGTCTCTTTGGGACCAACTGTTGGATGAGGACACTAAAATTGATGTTGAATCAATCTAGCGATTTAAGGAGTTTGGAATTACACGTTCTACAAGTACAGCCGGATGCTTGAGGGACAGAGAGAGGCGTGTGTTTAACACGCGATCCACATGGAACCATCAGTATGCATACCCTTCACACATCTGTTGGGAAAGACTGAGCACTTATGGGTCTGGCCGGAATACTGTGACGTCAGTTCAGTAACCATAACTAATAACTTCGGATAATAAAACGTTGTTTCTATGGTCAAATTTACCACGTAAAAAATAACCTACAGAGCTGAAAATCGAAAAAGTAGGCTGTAATTACGCTTCCCGATGGAAAATGATTAATACCACACAAAATCAAAAATCAATAAATTGTCACCATCCTCAGAAATTATACCACGGATTTTGCCGGTCCTGCGCAGTCCAATACCCTCTTTGCAGTCCATAACCTTCTGCACAGTCCATACACCTTCTGCACAGTCCAAAATATACATTCTACACAGTCCATATACCTTCTGCAATCAGCACAGTCACACCTTCTGCACAGTACATACACCTTCTGCACAGTACATACACCTTCTGCACAGTACATACACCTTCTGCGTGATCCATACTTCCGATGATGAGATGTCTATTTGTCAAAAAATGAGATCGGGACATAGTTATAAATCAAAATGCAATGATGTTGGGTCTATGACTCAGTCAGTTAATTACTTATCCTTCTGTTACTCACATGTCACAGAGAGTCAGACAAGGCAGTAGTAATAATTGACACACTGCTACTCCACATATCACAGAGAGTCAGACAAGGTAGTAATAATAATTGACACACTGCTACTCCACATATCACAGAGAGTCAGACAAGGTAGTAATAATAATTGACACACTGTTACTCCACATGTCACAGAGAGTCAGACAGGCATTAGTAATAATCTGACACATGTTACTCCACATGTCACAGAGAGTCAGAAGACATTAATAATAATTGACACACTGTTACTCCACATGTCACAGAGAGTCAGACAAGGTAGTAATAATAATTGTCACACTCGCCCGAGTGGTTACCAGGGCCCAAATTTGGGGTGTAAAGACTAGAACCACTGTTACCTGCCATGCATGTCGTAAGAGGCGATTAAGAAGGTTTGGATGAAATCGGATGCACGTGTCCTAAACGTGTAGAAGTCTATCGTTTAGGGGCCTACCAAACCAATGTGCAACGAATAAACGTTCTTGTCAGAGATCAAATGTATCACAGCGAGTGATTGAGATTGGTCGTAAAGAACGAACGCAAAGGAGAAGAAGAATTGTCACACTGTTACTCCCATGTCACAGAGAGTCAGATAAGACATTAAAAATTTAACTGACATGTTACTCCACATGATCACAAGAGAATCCAGCCCCAAGACAGATAATAGATGTAACTGTAATGTTACTCCACATGTCACAGAGAGTCCGACAAGACATTAATAATTAACTGTATGTTACTCCACATGTCACAGAGGTCAGACAAGACATTAATAATTAACTTATGTTACTCCACATGTCACAGAGAGTCAGACAAGACATTAATAATTAACTGTATGTTACTCCACATGTCACAGAGAGTCACTTAAGACATTAACTATCGCTTTCTTTGATAGATAATAAATCTATCCTCACTCTTCCTGGGTTAGACCACGAATACCTGTAAAATGTAAATAAGTACAAATTAGTACAAACAAGTACAGACAAATATAACTAAAAACAAATAAGTACAAATGAGTACAGAAAAATTTAAACAAAAACAAATTAGTAAATACAAACTACAGACAAAATATACTAAAAACAAATTGTACAAAACAAAAGAAAAAACAAATATAACTAAAAACAAATTGTAAAAGAATAGACATGACAAATATACTAAAACAAATTAGTACATGCAAGTTCATGAAATCATATGCCTGAAAACAAATTAGACAGGTTCCAAACAAAAGAAGAAAATATAATTAAAAAAACAGAATTAGTACAAATAGAGATAAATAAACAAAGCATGCAAATTAGAAATGCAGTCCTTCAACAAATGCACAGAAAGATCCTACGATAACATGAACAAAAAGAGACAGAACATGAGATGTCTAAAGAACAAAGATAAAAAGAATGGAGATAGACAACATACATACAGAAAAGATAGATCAACAAGTTATCATACAGATAGATCTTAAGAAATGTAGAGGACAGATAGACCCAAAAGAGACAGCAAGGCAGATCAAAAAGAGATGACAGAAGATCAACAAGAACCATGAAATAAAACAAAGCAGACAGAGATAGATCAACAAGCATACAGACAAAATTCAACAAAGCATGCAGACAGAGATAGATCAACAAAGCAGACAGACAGATAGATCAACAAATCATGCAGACAGATAGATCAACAAAGCAGACAGACAGATAGATCAACAAAGCTGAGAGACAATACATCATGCATAGAGCTTGAACACGAAAAGAGATATAAACATCCGATATAGCGGTATGGAAAACAAATTTAGTCAGATCTCGATCTCTCTCTCTCGCGATCCCGGCCTAGACTGATGAACCAACTTTTATCATGAATTTTACTGTGGTTTTAAGAGACTCCGTTCCTCCGTACAGCTTCTCGCGAAGCTCTGTGTTTTGGGGCCAGGTTTATTTCTTAGACCTGCTATCAATTGACAATCTTGCAGTATGTGCTCTGCCGTCATGTCCGCCTTTTCGCAGGGGCACAGGCTAATCGTGCCAATTTAAAATTTGTTAAACATGTGGGCGCGGAGCTTGTTGTGGCCGGTACGGAGGCAGAGTATAGCAACTTGTTCACTACGAGACAAACCATAGTACCCGTCGCTGTTGTTGTACTGAGGATGGTCTTTTCTAGCCGATGGTTGTTCTGGCTTCCTCATAACTAATCTCGAGATCAGTCTGAGGTAGTCGCCCGCCTTCTTTAGCTAGCTTGTCGGCGTGTTCATTTCCGCTTATGTTGCAGTGTGATGTATCCACTGAATGACGCTGCGTTAAGTAGTACACTAGTGCATCGATGGTCGCTTTCAGCTCATTGAGCTCTGTTTTGCCTACGCTTTTGAGTGCCGTGATGACCGATAAAGCATCGGTGAATATCACGACTTTGTTGCGAGAGGTGCCTCTTCTCTCTAGGATCATTTCAGCCGCTGTTCTTATTGCCTCTGCTTCTGCCCGGTAGTTATTTGAGTACTTACCTGTGGCAATCGCTTTCATGACCGTCACTTTCTTTGAGAGTTTAAGCACTAGTCAGATCTCGGATACCTCAGCAGTAGGCTACTGATATCACTCACACTACGATCATTCTCTTTCTGTCTATCAGACAACAACCCCACGGAGGGAGTGGAAAATGAAGGTGTAGATTGGGAAGAGGACAATGATGGTATACGAATATCGATATAGATGGAGACTGCAGTAAAACTATGTAGAATGGCGAAACACGTAATAACAAAGTACTGTAGTTTTACAAAATACAAAAACAATGACAATACACAGCAATATTTCGACCAAAATGTCTTTATCAAGCTAACGATACAACAGGAGTGACGAATTTCACAGCACACTACATATAGACTACGACAGAGATATATTCCAACGGGCATAACATGAAAATCTGTGAAATATATCTCTGCCGTAGTTTATATGTAGCGTGATGTGAAATTCGTCACTCCTGTTGTATCGTTTGCTTGATAAAGGCCTTTGGTCGAAATGTTGGTGTGTATTGTCATTGTTAATGATGGTATACAAGAATTATTACTATACTCTTACGTGTAATCGTGGGACATCAAGTAGTTTTCAACTGCGGGTTTTATGATAGGTTTGCCTCCAACACTGTGCAAGCCCCGACCTGTAATGACCTCTATGAACCTGTCATTCCTGCGAAAGTTGCCATCTCTGTACGCTTGTTTTTGTTTTTTTAAATGAAAGAAAAATCAAATTAACATCAACATTTTGCAAACTGAAAGTTGTAACAGTAAAATTAAAGTAAACATTTGACTTTTACATGCAGTTATTTTTTTAAACTTCAAATTCTATTGAGTTATAGTTTTCCTAAACGTTTCACTCCATGATTTTTGTTTACTTTCGAACGCACTTATACTGCATTGTATACTTAAGTAACCAGTAAACTGGCTTTGTGTCATGTTACAAAATACACCAAGCCAGTGTATCAGCTCAGAAGAACTAAAGGGTTAAAGTAGAGGTGAAAGGTTGTTTTCTCTGTAGTGTATAGCTGTCTATAGTAATTATGGAACGGGTTGGCTATTCCTATGCGTTATGTTATTGTTTCTCTTGTCTCGTTGATAATATTTGTGTAACTGTCTATGTCGTTCTATGTTCTGTTCGACTGTTAAGATGTGTCAGTTATCAGTTATATCAGGACTATCATCATAGTCGGAAGTCAGGGTGCTTGATTGCCTAGAAACCAGCAGGTCAGGAAAAGCCGTTATGTTGTATATTGCACATTAGTATGCCGTTTTTGAGGCACATCCAATAGACATCCATCTCTCTAATTGGAGCATTTTGGTTATTCCTAAATTCCCTTTTTCAAGATGACTTGATGCGTAGAATGTATTTCGATCAATGTCAAGTTTGATTAGGGCGATTTCTGATATTGACTTATAGCATCCAACGTTCTGCTTAAACATGTCCATTTAAACTGTTCAATGTGTTTTGGTTGTCTTTTATTTCCACTGTTTAGAAACTTCTAATTATTGTTCTATTTTATCTTCCTGGCGTGAATGTACATGTAATTGTGTGTTGTCTTCTGTCAGCTTAGATGACGCTTTTCATCATGAAATAGTCTCAACTTGACAATAATCTAATTTCTACTTAAACCCTCAATTTCATTCTGCCAACTGTCCATTCCTCCTCTTCCATCTGGGATACCTCCTTCCTGAGTCTTCTACAGCTCTCGTGCTTTAATTCCAAAAAAAAATGCTTCTTCAGTAGTTTCAGTTTGGTTGATTTGTATGTGTTGCTAGATTTGATTACTTCTGCGAACATGTCGTGGTTGTTAATCGTTGGTGCCCAACTATAAGTAGCCAATAGTATTGATATGAGAAACCTAAAATCCTAATCTGTTCAGAAGACCGTTCAGATCGAGCAAATGGCAACGTCTTAGTACACACTATGCTTTGTGAACGTGAATCTAACTGTTTGACATGTCGTTTAAACTAGTAACCTGTCTTCTGTCTCTTGTGCTGAAACTGCAGTAATTTTTCTTCTTCAAGATATTATAATTAATTTTTGAAAATTGGTCTTTATAGAGTGCCGAGCGTGACCCAACGATTTAACTTAAATCCGAACGTCGTCATCCTTGAACGAGACATCCAATTTTGTAATGAGTTTAGTTTAAATTTTGTATGACTCCCATCCGTTACGCATCAGTATGTCACTACAGATAGTCTTTCTACATGACAGAAAGTCTTGTATTATCGAAATCTACAAAAAAATATATGTTGATCAATCGAAAACCAATGAAGAAAAAACTATTATAAGTAACTTCACTTACATTCCTCTATCTAGTAATATCTTCTCATGCTCCAATTCTATGTGAAATAATGAAATTAAAGTATACAACAATCATAATAAATTATACATGATGCCCAATTGCTAACATCATATATTTATATTAAACTAACTCAATCCCGGGGCATAAATTAATCCCGAATCCAAAATACTCGGATCGACATCATATAACCATATCCAGCAATGAACGGTGAAAAGTTAATGTTTGCCATCAACATCAACCGACCTCTGTGAGATAATTATAATCAGCCTCCCTGTAGCAGAGGAAGGGATCCTAACGATAACCTCAATGCTCCCTTTCTCTCATCTTAGAACCGCAATGAAAGAAGTTCACCACGTCGTCATAATAAACATCCATATCACAAAAAAAACAATGCAAATATTTTTCACAGAATCTCCAAACATGTGGAGTGATATAATATAACCCACCTGGGCTATTGATCATCCACCCTCAACCCCAAAGAATATCTCCAAACAGTATACAAATTCTGACACCATTGAAGTAGGGTGCCATTTTTGATGGTAAACTATTGAAGTAGGACAGGCGTAGGTATATTGAAGTAGTGTGCCATTTTTGATGGCAAACTATCCAAAGAGAGATGTGATAATTTATTAAAAGAGCATTTGTTGGTTTATGGTCCTACAATTCCCATTCTCTCAAGATGACTGATGATCCATAACATATGGTAATAATATACAAACTCAATGTTTGATGGCATGCGACATGTTTATTGACTTATAAGCATAAACGCTCTTGCTTAAGAACACGTCCATCATGTGTCAATTGTTTATGTTGTCTCCTTATTTTCTCACTGTCCTTAGCAACCGTTACTAAATCGTCACTATTTTACTACACAAAAGCGTCATGTTCGAGTTATGTGTTGTACTTCTGCATAGAGAGTACAACACATAGTCTCAACTATTAAATAATCTAATTATACTACACTAACTAATCTGGCTAACTGTCCATTCCTCCGCTGCCATCTGGGGAACTATGACAATAGCACTCGGATATGTCCATAGGTGCTCCGATCTCCGCCTCAGCAAATCCAGCAGCGTCCAGAGGCCCAACACGCCAGTTGGATGTTGATTAATCAATCTCTTTGCACATTTAGTATGTCGTTCTTTTCGGGCTGCACCAATATTGACACCAATTTCTCCCAATCTGGTCAGCGAGTGGGATCTACATCCCTGAAACTCCTCTGTTTGGAAAGACTCTTTTGATGCGTGGAGAATATAATTTCGATCAATGGCAGCTCCCTCTGATATTGTAGCCATACCAGCCAATCTATCAGCTCGTTCCTTACCCCTAACTCCTGCGTGCCCAGAGACAAAAAATTTGGCGATTCCTCTGATCATTGTCTGTACTAGTACCCCCACCCAGTTTCGTCTCACCATTCCTTATTCAGATGTGTTTGCTGGGTATGTCTTGTGTGAGGTTGATCAGATTGGATTTGAGTAAAGCTTCCTGGAATGTGTATTGGTTGTATTTGTTAAGTTCTTCCTGGCGTGTATGTACATGTAATTGTGGTGCTTGTCTGTCTGTCAGTTCTGTTAGTCGGACGGTTTCTTCTCATCATGAAATTGTTGCCCTGAACAGAGCTTTGCTACCCAACAGTCCCCCCGAATGTCTCTCTTCAAACCATCAGTTACATCCTGCACACATCTTCTCCGTGGTCTTCCTCTTCTTCTCTTTGCCGGTATGCCTCCTTCCATGATGGTCTTCTCCAGCTCTTCGTGTCTTTGTATATGTCCAAAATACATCAATTCATGGCTTCTTCTAGTGTTTCTTATTAACCGTTTGGATTGTTTTTGTATCTCTGTGTTGCTACGATTTGTATTACTTTTCTGACTGTTTTTTATCATGTCCAAGTGGTTTGTTTGGTTGTCTGTAGGTGCTTCTATAAGTAGTCGTTCAATAGTATTGCAATTGTATTAGGAAACCTACAAATCTAATCTGTTCAGAGCGGTTCAGATCAGATCTAGAGAATGGTCTAGCCGTCGTTTAGTACTATCACTATTGCTTTGTGATCAGTGAATTTTAACGTGTTTTGCACATGTTCTATTTTACTTATTTTGTAGAGCCTGTCTAATCGTGATCCTCTTGTGTCTGTTCTGTCAGTGAAACTTGTTTCTCTTCCTTCTAGAAGATTTTTATATACCCCCTCTCATTTTTAAAATTGGATCTTTACTCAGCAGTGCCGTAGCGTGTGCACCCAGTTACGATTGAACGTGTAAACTCCGAACGTCGTCATCCTTTCGAACGAGACCTGCTCTGAATTTTTGTATATGGTTTAGTTGCCAATTGACTGTATGAAGGCTCCCATCCGTTGACCGCTATCAAGTGTGTACTACAGATAGATCTTATCTAAAGACCAAGAAACGATGTTGTATAGACGAGAACGTACTTATAAGAATATAGTGTGTTGAGTCCATGAGGTCATAAGGTACCACATGAAGATATAAAACTATTTTATAGGGCAAACCAACTACATTCCTATGCTTCTTAGTACTTTCTCTTCTCATGCTCCATATTCTATGTGTATATATGTTAAATGTATATATGTTAAATGTATATATGTTAAATGTATATATGTTAAATGTATATATGTTAAATGTATATATGTTAAATGTATATATGTTAAATGTATATATGTTAAATGTATATATGTTAAATGTATATATGTTAAATGTATATATGTTATATGTATATATGGTATATATATATATTTTTTTTTTAATTGTTTATCTTCTTTTTTCCATTTCTAATTGTTTACATTTATTTCGTTATTCATTTTTAGTCACAGATTTTCATTTTAGAGCCGTCAGGAATTTATTGTTTGATTCTATATGTTCTGTGCCGTGTAGGGAAATGAAATTCTTTCCTTCTGTTGTATCCTTTGGTTGATAAAGGCCTTTTGTTCGAAACGTTGCTGTGTGTCGTTGTTTTTTAGTATTTTGTAAAACTATCAATCAAGTGCCGTACCTGCCGATCATGTCTCTCCACAACTCTCTTTGCTTGGTGCATGTAATCAGTTCTGAAGTCGATATTTTGTCGAACCATGATGTCAGGCCATACAACATCTTCTCCCTCTGTCTTCCACGATCTCTCCTTCCTGAATTTTACCTGTAGTCACCAAATGTTCTAAACCTTCTCTTCGCATTATATGCCCGAAGAACCTTGATTGTCGGATTCGTATTCTTTTGATTAGGTTTCTTTGTGTGCAGGTCTGATTTAAAACCACATTTGTTTTCTTTGCTGTCCATGGAATTTTCAGCATTCTTCTGTAAAACCACATCTCTGTGGCTTCCAATGATCGTATTGATTGTTTTTTCATTGTCCATGATTCGCTGTCATACATAAGTATTGGTTCAATATAGCACTGGAGTACTCGTTTTCGCAATGTCATTGGTAGTGAGTTCACGCATAGTGTGTTCTTCATTTTCATAAAAGCTGCTTTCGTTTGAGCTATTCTACTCCTAATCTCTGTTGTACATCTTCCATCTGATGTTAGGAATGTTACCAGATACTTGAATCGATGGACCTGTTTCAGTGTTGTGTTATTTATTTTGATATTACATGTTTGTGTTTCCTGTTTCTTGGAGACAACCATAACCTCTGTTTTCTTTATATTCATGCTTAATCCTTTCTTTTCATTTTCTCTCACTAGTATATATATCAAGTCTTGCAGATCTTGTTCATTTGTAGCCATGAGAATTGTGTCATCAGCGTATCTTAGATTGTTCATATTTTGTAAAACTATAGTACTTTGTTATTTACTTGTTTCATCATTGCTACATAGTTTTATTGCAGTCTTCCCTTATATCAATAATACTATCCGTTAATATCACTCTATAATTCGCATATCTTAGGTTATTTATTAGCGCTAATATCACTGTATAATTCGCATATCTTAGGTTATTTATTAGCGCTAATATCACTGTATAATTTGCATATCTTAGGTTATTTATTAGCGCTAATATCACTGTATAATTTGCATATCTTAGGTTATTTATTAGCGCTAATATCACTGTATAATTTGCATATCTTAGGTTATTTATTAGCGCTAATATCACTGTATAATTTGCATATCTTAGGTTATTTATTAGCGCTAATATCACTGTATAATTTGCATATCTTAGGTTATTTATTAGCGCTAATATCACTGTATAATTCGCATATCTTAGGTTATTTATTAGCGCTAATATCACTGTATAATTTGCATATCTTAGGTTATTTATTAGCGCTAATATCACTGTATAATTTGCATATCTTAGGTTATTTATTAGCGCTAATATCACTGTATAATTCGCATATCTTAGGTTATTTATTAGCGCTAATATCACTGTATAATTTGCATATCTTAGGTTATTTATTAGCGCTAATATCACTGTATAATTCGCATATCTTAGGTTATTTATTAGCGCTAATATCACTGTATAATTCGCATATCTTAGGTTATTTATTACTCGTCCATGGACGTAATCCCTGGTATCACTTCAATTTGAATATTCTGTGTTAATGTTAGAACTGCAAAGGGAATGTATCAATAAAAACACAAATATTTTAAAAATTATTGCTTGTCTCCCTTCCTAGATATCTTGCGGGAATATCCCTCTTTTGAAACTATTTATTACATTGAGGTAAGCAGAAATAAGGACATAATGCTGGCAACACTTACCCTCATTTGACTCTTTAAGGAACATCTTGAAAAATGTCATGGCTTCTTTCAAAGTAAATTCATGTAGATCAAAATCTTAATTTCATTCGGTATTGTTTCGCTGATGATCATTTGTTGTTTGAATTTATTGGATACCACGGAACGATTTCTTTCAGCTGCTGTTTCTGACACGATACTAATTTCATCAAACTGATGAGATACGCTATTTTGATGATAATTTGGTCGACTGACCTGCTCAACGTGGTTTCTGAAAGAACTTTTACTTGAAGATGGTTGTATCACTGAAAATGGGTTTTTATTAATGTCATATTTTGGCAGATTACTGACTGGCGCCAAATAACTTTGACTTGTTCTGGAATCCAAAACAGTTTGGCCTGTTGAATATGGTTTAGGGAATCTGTACGGTTGATTATGTGTCTGTGTGTTCTCTACCTGGTTGCTTCTCCCATTTGCAACACCTGTTTCGTTTGCTTGTTGTAACTGTGGCTTACTCGTTTGAAATGAACTTCTTTGCTGGCTAGTTTGAAATGAACTTCTTTGCTGGCTAGTTTGAAATGAACTTCTTTGCTGGCTAGTTTGAAATGAACTTCTTTGCTGATTAGGAAATTCTCTCGAAAAACTACTACTATTTCTCGAATTATAATTAGAAATAGCAGACCTCTCTCTCTGAGCCTCCACGTCGTAGCCATAATTATTGGATGCTGTGTCCCATGTGTTACCCTAAATATAAGGAGATAAACAGATACATTATAATCATAATTATTGGATGCTGTGCCCCATGTGTTACCCTAAATATAGGGAGATAAACAGATACATTATAATCATAATTATTGGATGCTGTGTCCCATGTGTTACCCTAAATATAAGGAGATAAACAGATACATTATAATCATAATTATTGGATGCTTGCCCATGTGTTACCCTAAATATAAGGAGATAAACAGATACATTATAATCATAATTATTGGATGCTCTGCCCCATGTGTTACCCTAAATATAGGGAGATAAACAGATACATTATAATCATAATTATTGGATGCTCTGCCCCATGTGTTACCCTAAATATAGGGAGATAAACAGATATATTATAATCATAATTATTGGATGCTCTGTCCCATGTGTTACCCTAAATATAGGGAGATAAACAGATACATTATAATCCATGAAATATTTATATTAATTGCTTCAGATAACACTTAGTACTACCAATCAATAATATAAATATATAATCCTCTCGTACCGTTATACGTTACATAGATAGAGCCTGCAAGTAATTTCTAGAGTAGTAAAGAGTCGAAGAACTGAATCCATTTTCACATTGTTAGACCGTCGTACAAATCTGACGCCCGTGTTGTTACTGGGGCCCGAATTCGGGGATAATGAATAGAATCACTATTGCCTACCAAATGCTGTATACAATGAAAGTGGCGTGGGATTAGCTACCCCACCCTGTAAAAATACTCAGCTATAAAAATCACAAAGAAGCGCATGAGAACTTGCAAGGCCTTGGTTGAGGACCTACACCTCCTTGGAGGCGAAATATAAGAAGAAGAAGAAGAAGAGACTAAGAGGAGTGGTACAGGCAACGTTGCTGCCCACACAACTCTGCTATCAGTACGTTTTCCTGTTTTCCTGTCAGTTCAACGAAAAACATCATAAAATTGCAAGCAAGTACTAGACATTTAGTAGCTGTATACTTACATTTCCAACTTGTCTGGCATTTTCTTTTCTTCGCTTGCAATACTTCACAATGCAACACTAGGGAACGAACAATTGGAATCATCAAAATAAGGAAAGAACAGAATCAAGTGTTGAAGTTCAACTGATTGATTGGTTAATCATCATTGTACTTTAGTAAATAAACATGTGTGCTTCGATATATTTCTTACACATGAAGATCTCAACAGCAGTGCACGAGCTCCGTAGCCCAGTCGAAGCTTCTCGATGTAATTTTTTTAAATAATGAAATTTTTTGTAGGAATAATTAAAATATTTTTTTAAAGAATTGTGCCGGTGAGCGGCTTTTTCTGCTTACTCTTATCGAATGTTCAGCTGCGAAGGGTTCTTTTACGTGCACAACTTGAACACGAACCTTCGATTTATCGTCTGCTATTTACTAGGAAAGGGCGTCTATAGCTTAAGCGGTAGTGAGCTCGATCACGACCCAAGCGTATCTGGTTCAAACCCCACGGCATGCAGTTTGGAAGTAAATTCATTTCCGCGAGATTTTTAAGAAATGTGAAAATAGACCTCACTGCTCAGAAAGCAATGGCAGACTACTGAACGTATAAGTTGTGCCTAGAAAAATCAACGACTCGTTTACTGTGGTTGATGATGACGTCTTATAAAATATATGCCATGATTTTCAGTTTTATTTACTAGGAACTCAATTTCACCCACACTGAGGTTATGGATCATTGGAAAAACATCTCGATTGTTCTATGTGGGAAACGAACCGAGTACCTAAGAAAAGAGAGGCGAGCACCTTACTTCAAAGCCACAGAGAACTTAGACAGATTTCCTTCCAGATTAAATGACTAACTACTGGAATTATATTTGAGCCGCTGTAGCGTAGTTGTTAGTGAAATCGCTTCGCAAGGCTGGTGGTCTGTGTTCAGCTCCCCCAATGCGCGTGGAATTTTTCCTGACCGCGACGGCTCTCGACCCAGCCACAACTGGGTACCAGACATGCTCGTGTGCCGACGGTCAATGAAAAATACTGTATTGACCTATATACCACGAGGTATGAAAGGGTTCCTTCACTTTTTTCTTTTTTACTGAGTCAGATCCGTATTAATCTTTTACTTCTGTTGAGAAGTTATTAAGACGTTTGCGTCTTAATTGTGTGTTCGAATCTGTATCACGTAGTGGGTTCGAATCTGTTCACATCTTTATATTTTTCTGGAGATCCCTAAAATGTTTCCTAGAGCTACAGAGTTCGTGCTTTGTGCAACAGGTGGCTTATCATTTCTGCCAAGAAGGGCTGAGCTATATAGGGAAACCCGGTGCAATGAAGTAAAACCTAACCTTTAGTGACGTCTAAAACTTGTACAAATGTTGACCTACACGGTAGGTGAGTTGGTCAGCATTAACCCGTCTGTCTTTAATTTTAGTGTTTCTCTGCTACGGATATTTTTACCAGCGGAGTAAAAAAAAAAATGTGAACAGTTTCAAAATTTCGGTTCACTGCTAAACAAGAGATGGAAATGGGATGAAGTAATTTAATAGAAGAATACACAGTGGCGGCTCGTCATTAAGGGCCAGGGGGCAGGGCCCCACCAAAAATAAGGTGTAACGTGTATTTATTATTTTATACATTAGAATTGGGAGAGTGCCCGGCTTTCTTGCAATAAGAGCTAGCAATTATGGCTGACCATTGATTCAGGAGAAGAGTATACGCTTACACGCGACTCGTACGTTGTTACTTCTTACCTTTGCTTTGCATTTATGCAACTTTTTCATTAGACATCGGCAGAAGATGCGTGCATTCACTAGTATTTAGGACCCAAGAGGCGTGTCTGCGTTTGCTTTATTACCTATACCAGAGTAGCTCTCTCTCGATCCTCACCAACTTAGTCAGACATAATCTTTTGTCTATTTCCAGGGTCACCACGAGGAGGTGGAGTAGGGTCTTGATCAGTGCCAGCCCCCTTACCCTGGCGCAACGTTGTCCCGTTTGTTATTTGCGCATGCGGCGCCAGATCATTATAGTAAAGAGGGAATAAATTCGCGGAATAGACAAATAATAGTAAATACTAAAATATAAACCTTGCCTAAAAACCATGATTTTTCCGAAACTTTTGTCTGGCTCCACCATCAAAAATGACCACGAGCCACCACTGAATAGTCGTATACGATATTAAAAACTGATGTCAAGAAAACACAAAAGTGAAGAAAAAGAGACAATATTCGATCAAGTAGTAGCATGTCCCTTAAGGACCGTTGCTTTTATCACAGCCTGTCTGAAAACCTTCCTGTCTCTAGCAAACTCGCCCGCCTCCTCCAGTGTCATGCTCAATGTTTCTTTGATGCCCTGCTGCCACATTCATCTTGGTCGCCCCCTGCCTCGTACTCCAGGAACCTTCTTCCATTACCTTCTTCTAAACCAGTTTAACTGGTCAAATATTCATCTTCTGAAACATAAGATTATTTATGAGGCAATGCTCCTTGATATGCAGGTCTTGTAAAGGGTGTCTTTGTTTTTCTTTTCTATCCAGTTGCCACATGGAATATGTATGTTCTCAGAAGCCTTATTTTTATTTATTTCCTTGTGTCGTACCATAGTTTGCCACATGGAATATGTATGTTCTCAGAAGCCTTACTTTTGTTACTTTCCTTGTGTCGTACCATAGTTTGTCACATGGAATATGTATGTTCTCAGAAGCCTTACTTTTGTTACTTTCCTTGTGTCGTGCCATAGTTTGCCACATGGAATATGTATGTTCTCAGAAGCCTTACTTTTGTTACTTTCCTTGTGTCGTGCCATAGTTTGCCACATGGAATATGTATGTTCTCAGAAGCCTTACTTTTGTTACTTTCCTTGTGTCGTGCCATAGTTTGCCACATGGAATATGTATGTTCTCAGAAGCCTTACTTTTGTTTCTTTCCTTGTGTCGTGCCATAGTTTCATCCCACTGGCTACTAGAGTGCCATGGCTAGTCTCCTTCTAACTTCGGGGGTCTCGGTGGCTAAGTGGTTAAGCCCTTTGCCTTGTGAGTCGAAGGTCGTGGGTTCGAGTCCGGACCGCGCCGTTCTGTTCACGAGTGCAGTTTTTCCAGAGACCCTAGGATTGTTGCTGGAGCTACGGAGTTCGTGCAATACTTTGTGCAATACTCTCGGCCGGTGGCGTGCCAGTTCTGCTGAGAGGGACCGAGCCATTTGAGGTAAAACCCGGTGCAATGAAGCCAATGCTTCGGCTATAAAACCCTTCTAACTTCTCTCATGCAATCTTAATTGTTATTAATTATATATCCAATGTACTTAAAATATTTGACGTTCACAATGTCTTTATTATTGATGGTAATTTTTAGTTGAGATTTTGTTTTGTCGGTGAAATTGAATATTCTTCTTCTTCTTCGTACGCTCCATATCGACCACTTGTTTTTGTTTTTTTGCGTTCGTTCTTTACGACCAATTTTAATCACTCTTTGTGATATGTTTGATCTTTGCCAAGAACATGTATATATTGCACATTGGCTTGGTAGACCCCTAAACGCATATACGTTTAGGACACGTGCATCCGATTTCAGCCAAACCTCCTCAATCGCCTCTTACGACATGTGTGGCAGGTAACAGTGGTTCTATTGTTTACACCCCAAATTTTTTTTTTTTTTTTTTTTCCCATCCAGAAGCACTTGAGCTTTTCAGCTCTTCGGCTCGGTGCCATGGACATCGTAACCCTTCGGTTCGGTGCCACGAACACCGTGAATCTGGGGAATCTGGCTTTTCTGCCTGCCCACGGAATTGAACCCGTACACACAGAGGGCTAGTCACCCACAGTCCAACGCGCTACGAACACGCTGGGCACGCGGGCACACCCCAAATTTAGACCCCGGTAACCACTCGGGCGAACCACTTGTTAAACCACTACTTGTGATTTGTATGTGATCTCAGCCTAAGAGCAATATCGATTGTACGTTGTGGCAGTTATTCGTCTACAAGTAGCCCAGCACATCAGATTTCTGCGACGTTACTTATTAACTAGAGTAACTTACCTAGGCCCCTACCTCAATCGATTCTTACGACATGTCTTGTAGGTCGCAGTGTTGCTTTTCTTAGCTTCCTTGGAACCCCGGAAACATATGGGCGAACAAAACAAAGATACATACATCATATTCAAATATTTTAGGCGATATTACAATAAGTGGAATGAAACTTACAGTGATTATGATAAAAAAGATTAAAGCAGCAGTCCCACAGGCACCGGCAATAAGGCCAATATCCAATTTGTTCATTGTTTTTTCGTATCTGTGAACATAATTTTCATTTATATTGATAGAGTTTATCATATTAATACATGAGACGATAAAGAATGCAGACTAGACAACCCACTTGTGGAGGCAGAAGTTCAGGTTTTAATTTCTGAGAACTCATCTGAGAATGATGTAATCATGTATACAGATGGGTCAATGATTTGACATGTCCGGAGCTCATGGGCTTTCACTGCTCAAGTCAGAGGGCATGTTGTGAAGGAAGATGGTGGTGGTTTTGTCTTGTCTACAAGCAGTCTAACTATAGAAATCATGGCAGTAACTAAAACGATGGTTTGGTTGGTGTCACAGACTTTTATCCATGCATGTTTTCTCAATAACTCGAGGAGTATGCCCAGGACAATTGAAACAGACTGGGCTCGGAGATAATGGACGGAGTCTCTGAGGAGGTCTAGGATGACAAAAATCAGTTTTATTTTAGTGACAGGGTATGCATGTGTGAGGGGTAAATGAACGCGTAGATAGGCTTGCAGAGTACGGCTGCTGTAAATAGCGGGGGACCAATGTACCAGGCCGATATTATAAATTCCTTAAGGGAGATAGAACGTGTACATCATTCAAATAATAGTGGTGCATCTACAACATTAACCAGACAGCAATAATTCCAAATCAAATGTGGTGTGCGTTGTGACAAGAACACTATGCTGGCAGCCAAAGATGAATAGTTAACCAACACAGAACAGGGGTCGTTAGTCGCCACACGAGCGACACACTGAGGAGATCGGAGCACCTATGGACTAATTGGTTCAATGTGCAGTGATGCTGATCAGACGACTAAACTAGAGTTCAAATTCACGTTCTATGAAGCAGGTCGTATGTAGTATCAATTTCATATCATTCTTCTTATTTAGAGCTATTTTTTAGTTTATTTAGTATTCCGTGTATTTGTATGACCTACCTGGCACTATTATTACAACACCGAAAGATCAAGACGGAAGTGAAAAGACATGATAAAATGTACTTTTCTACGAACACTGTATTACCACTGACAAATTTGGTCTTTGACAGCAACACACCACAGAAAGCTCACCGCTTTGTGAAATGAAATGCTTCGAGGAAGGCGGTGGGGGTCACCAGGAAAGATAGACTACGAAATGAGAACACCAAAATCAGAGTGGACATAACTTCATGCACCTAATAAATACATTAAAAGACAGCCAATGCAGTGGTTCGGACATTTAATGAGAATGGAATACAACCAACCACCAATAACAGAATACAATAAAAAGAGATCAGGTACTAGACCAAGAAAAAGATGAATAGACAATATCAAGACCACATTAAATAAACACGGATATAACACAACAAGGGCGACTCACCTGGTCCTGGAATGCAAATGAAAGCTCCACCCTACGCTTAAAGTCAAGAGTGAACAACCAATTCCATCATTCATCTGGGGAAAGAAATAGACAATAATATTCCGTGTTTGTATTTGTT